>VYZM01000649.1:25020-53229 GCA_013398915.1 Dromas ardeola
CATTAGGGATGCTGGAGGGACCCCAGCTCAGGCAGCTGCGTGATTAGGAAAGGGAAGAGGGCGCCAGGCCTGGCCGAGGCCTGTTGTGAAGACACAAGGGCTCGCAAGAGAGTAGCTTTCTTCATTTTCATACTCTGGCATGTGAAGATGGAAAGTTAAGTACCACCCAAAACTCCACCTGTTTACCTTTAACGTACCTCTTCTTGATCAGTTTTGTTTAACACAGGGGTGAAGTGCTGTGTGTTTTAACTTTGCCTGCGTTGTCTTACATCACAGAAGCTGCCCAGTCCACACACAGAGCTTCCTGGGACACAAATAGGAGGAACGCTCTACTAAAGAGAATTAAGCTGAGGCTCCTTTAAGCAGAAATGAGAGCATCTGTTGGGATAGTAGAGTCTCGCTTTAAAGTCTTTGTATTGCACTGAAAGCTATAATTTATATAAAGTAGTTTTCCCAAGAGCTGTCAACAACAGGTTCTGTGAGTTACGCTTTTTTCAGGTGGTTTAGTTGGGGTATGTGACTGGTAGTGCAGTTAGGGATGACGGTTCTTGAGATGATACAAACTTTATTTATGTAGCTGGCTTTATGCAATATTAGAGAAAAAAATGTAACAAATGACACATGCAGTACAGACAATGATAAAATTTTCAGGTGCTCTTTACTGACACTTTAACGATTAAAATGTAATAATGAAGCAAAATCTTAAAAGAGATTAGTAATATGTTAACGTGCCCGCACTGCATAGTCGTGTTTCCATTCAAAAATAGTCTTCGGTTACTTTTTTTACAGTGCAATCTTACAGGAATCTCATAGTTGGTGGAAGGGGGTCATTACGAACTTTGTACACTTTCTTCAACACGGCAGCAAAGGCTCTCCCAGTGCGGAAGCCTACAGATCGCTCAGCCTCTGTACCTGTTGAAACCTGTGGGGTTTCTGCTGCAGATTCTGGAGGGATATTTTATGTTGCTGATGTCTAGACATTTCCCTTCAGGAAATCCCTCTTTGAATATTCGATTTGTTTTTTAAAAGCCTGCCCTAAATTAACTGAGCAGAAGAATATGCAGGAATCCTTTTGTCTCTAGTTTTGGTCAGAATGGTTTCATGTCAGGATCTGTGGGCAGGAACAGTCTCACAGGCTCCATCCTTGGTGCTAAGTAAGAAGCCTGACATAAAGAAGGTACAAGTTTGAATCCAGTCACAGACTGTTAGAACATTTTTCCCTTCTGCAGACCTTGTGAGTGGTTCAGGAGCATTGACCCGATGGCGATGCTCTCTAAGACTCGAAAGACATTGTATGTCTGTAGCTTTGCCTAGGACTAAGGTAATATGTATGTGTGTACTTCTACGAGTATGCACATGGGTTGTTTTGCCTGGGAGGGAAACAGAGGCAATCACAGAGGGAGGAAGTCTCATAAACCGTCAGTCTCCATTTTCTTTGACGTGTGCAACCAGAATCTCAGACTGTGAGGTCATGAATAGCTTCAGGTAGAGGGATTTTTTTGCATGTTCTAAAGATCACGTTTCTTCTGAGGTATGTGAATTGTTCTCTTGTCTTCTGAAGATGTTATTGTTAAGACACTACAGTGCTTTTGAAATTTATGGTGCTACTGTCACCTTTGAGATGAAAATCTTAAGTTATCCTTTAAAATCTCATCAGGAAATCCAAAAGACAGTTTATATTTACTTCAGTATTCTATTAATGACATGTTATTAGTATTCCATGCTCGTTTTATGCTTGCAGACTTCCATATTTTGAAATGAACAGAAAACTTAATAAGCTGTTTTCTTCCAAAATGGCTGATTTAACCTTTATGTGGCCAATACTTCACAGAGCTTTCGTTTTTTTTCCAGAGATACATCTGCTTTAAATTTTATGAAAACGTTTGTTGTTTTTAATATCTCCTCTTAGAATTCACTTGGTAGTGGCATTTCCCTTTCTACACTCAACAGGAGTTAGTGAACTAGCTAGTAGCAGTAGCTAGTTAGCAGTGACAGGTTGAATATTACTACAGAAAGTTAAAAAATATCTTGTGAAATAGTATAATCATGATTTCTGTGTTTCTGTGCATCTGCAGCAGCTAAAATTACATCAGGTGAAGAAAGTTGGTAAAGGGAGTGATTGTTCCCATTTTCAAGGCAGTATTACTACATTCATTAGCATGTTGATAGCACTAAAAGATATTTTTTCTGTGATAGAGAGATACTTGTTTTCTGGAACAAATTTACTGAGAATAGATTGACTGTTTCTTTAAGGAAAGTTCAGTGAGAAAAGGCTGTTGGCACCAGTGACGGTAAATATAAAGGGTTTTTTTAAGGTATTTTTGGCACCAAAGAGTTTCTCATACACTTGCACAGGTGGGGCTACTTTCCTTTCCCACAGGCCTATAATATGAATAATCATGTTCTGATTTTTTTTTTAAAACATTTATTGAGGGCCATCAATCTTGTATTACATAATAATACATTTCCTAGATCTCAAACATGCAAAAATGTCGAAGTTACTGATGGCCTGCGTTATATTGTAGTGAAACTTAATATTATAAAATAAATCCATCCAAAAGAGTCTTACCATTGAATTATTTTGTTCTGTCACTGGATACTGCAGATCGTTATGTCAGTTCAGCTTTCTTCTGAGTGCTGCAGATTAAATATAACATTAAATAAATTCCACACTCAAACTGTTTTACAATGTCAAAGTTACAGGGCCTCCCTTAAACATGGTGTTTTAAAGAGGTGGGGTTTTTTTATTATTTTGTAGATAAAATGCACTGTGTGCTTAAAGACCACTAATGTCACTTTTGCTAGTGCATGTGTACTTGCTCTAGGAAACTCCTTGTCCCTTAGGATATTTTTAGCTGTATTCTGAGGTGATTCTCTGATCTTCCCTTGTGGTTTTGATACAATACTTCATAAAGTAATTCGCTACCTTTTAGCAATTTTTCTGGTTTAAGATCATCATCTTAGCTCTATAACCTAATTGTACTATGATGTATCATTAGAAACAAATACCCTGTAAATAAGACATTAATATTCCCACATTTGGTTGTGTATCCATTATCATCAAGCTTTAGGAGTTCTAGAAAAGTACTTACTGGGACCACGCATGCAGGCTCCTGCCGCAGCATGCTTTCAGAAACATGTTCAAGACTCAGCAGTTTTCAGTGGAATCTGTTCTTCTGGCTAAGCATAGGAGCCTTTGCTATATGGCACCATTTCTCAGGTTTACCCAGAAATTGTTTCGTATGATCTGTTTACATAAATTCTCTAGGGCTTATTAGTCAAATTCAAATACCACCATTGCTTGTCCAAAAAGTCAGGGGGTAGGGAAAGCAGCCCTTACTCAGTGCTTTTCTGCTCTTTTACAAAGTCAGAGTCTGATAATCAGCCTCAAGGAGTCCTGTTCTTCTAATCATACAGAATGCAACAAGCATGTTTGGAGACTAGCTATTGTGTATCTGTAGGATAGGTCGTTTAACTTTGTCTAAAGCTATATTTGATTACATTCATTTTAACCAAAACCTCACTTTTTAGGGAAGTGAATCTGAGGAAAAGAACACTGGATGATGCTAACAGGAGAAAATGTTTATAGCCATTTCCTTTATGTCACAGGTCTTTTTAAGTTGCAGACTTGTAGCAGTTTGCAGAAGCGATTGTGGTGATCCTTGAACTTTTAAAAAATCAAGTGTCAAAAGCTCCATGCAAAAGGTTTTTTTTTTTTTTTAATGCAGTATCTACCTAATCACTGATTACCATCCAGATTGTATATCAAATAAAGTATTCTCTTCTCAAATTTCACAGAACATTAGTTTGGTTAAAGCAGGTGGTTTTTCACAGTAAGTTCTTCAGGTCATTTGTAACTATTTGCTTTATACAGTGCTGTGTTCAGTCTATAGGTACTTAATATTTCACTTCTGCTCTTGTAAACATTAGCAACTCTTCCTCAGCCTCTAACTCCCTGTTTTGTTGTTCAGCTCTTGAGTTGACTTAGGCAGCTATTGAAAAATAGCATGAGGAGCTTTTCTGTAGTTATGTGCCACAGCAATGTAAACAAGTATTTTGGAGAAGACAGGTTTTTTTTTTTTTTCTTATCCTGGTAAATCATCACTCTTAATTAAAAGTATAATAAAGTTAATATTTTCTGAGGAAGATGCAGGTGAGGCGTAGTAATTAGTGATTAGTAATCAGCTTCAAAGCTCTGCTACATTAGAAGGAAACTATTTTTTCTTAGTTTGAATTAGTCTATTAAATGTTTCTTTACCTGATGGTTTTCTTCCAAAGGGATCACCCAGGACATCTACTCCATTTGGTACAGCGCATGGCAGAGAGAAAAGAGTGTCTAATGATGTGGAAAACTATTACAGACCTTCAATGCTTGAGGACCCATGGGCTGGCCTAGAGCCAGTTTCTGTTACAGACATAAACCAACAATACAGCAGTGAGCAAACAACATATACTGGTAAAAAAGGGAGGTATTTCAGTTAACACTTTTAAAGGTCAAGTAACTCCATCTTGTCAGGAAAACTTTGGGACAAAAATCTTTACACTTACACAGTATGAACAATAATCAAGACCTTAGATAATGCTTTTATTTGATCACATCCACCCTTTTATCCTACTTTTTTTTTATTGCATTGGATATTTTTATGTATGGGAGGGAAAAGGAGTGGTAGGAAAACTTAACGTTTCTGGCTACGTTGGAAGTGCCTACCAGCTTTGAAGAACAAAGTGTTCTTTAATCACCAGCGACTGATTTGTGACTGTTAAAACAGGTTTCCGTACCTCTTCCATACCAGATTGTTAGCGTTTTATTGTAAACTCCTTTAGGAAATGGTATTTTTTTATGTTTCAACATTTTTAGAATGAAGTAATTTGGAAATAAAATAAAGTTTTGTAAATCCTTGTTTTGTAATGTATAAAGATTATTTTGGGACTTTTGTTAAGGTGTACGCGTTAACACAAATAGTACTAGTGAAATTAGGTGACTTCTGTAAATGTGTTTGTATGCTGTAGTTAACCTTTGATTTTGTGCATAGTATATTTTGTTAATTGTAGTGTAACATGAAGTTGAAACGTGACTTTTAGCCATCTCAGGAAACAATATGTATTGTCTTTGGAAAGTTTAATTTGTTAAACTAACTCTTGAGTCATAAACATAAGTATGTAATAATTTGCTTTTGTATTTTAAAAAAAAATCTTATTTGGAAGAAAACTAGACATATTTGGATTATAGTAACAAGTCTGTTCACTGTCAATTTAAGTTGAAGGAGCACATAAACCATCAAGATTAAATAAATGCACGTGTTCTTTGTGGATCCACCTGTTAGAATAGCATAGAATTGAATGAAAGTTTGTTATACAGTTGACATTAGTACATGTATACCATTTTTTAATCTGTACAAGATTTTTCAAATTTTTTTAATTATTTTTTATTTTTACCTAGAGAAGTCTTGTTTTGTGTGCATGCATACTATATTTTTATACTGAAGAGGAAAGCAATGAGGTTTTCTTAGAGCTTGTCTATATGTGGAAGATCTATTCTTAAATCCAGTAGTGAATATTGTAATCTAGAATAAATAAGTAATAGTTCCAGCTGCAGGCATGCTCTTAACATGCCATGTTAAGCCTGCAGTAGGTATGTAAATTTTTGTTGAACCTACCATTGTTTGTTTGTTGATCTTGGCTTTTAAGCAGTAGGTAGAGGGTGAAAACTTAGTTAAAAATAAATAAAAGCATTAGTTCAGTTTTCCAAACATATGTTTCCTTTTAAGCTTCTTATCTACTGCACAGAAAACATATTTTTGTAGTCCTGAAGCATGGTTAGGTAGAAAAGCCCAGGGAGTCACGTTAGACTGCTCTTAGTAATTTGTCTTTTGCTGAGGTAGAATAGTCCTATATACTACTTTATCTGTTTCAGCATAAACTCTCTTGGCTTAATACTGCCTCCAGGAACAACTTCAAGCTGGAAGAGGGGTTAACATGTTGAAATGTGCTAGCTGAGTCACTTGCACTTTTATGGCCATAATCTAGTCACTTGTGTCTTCCCCCAGTTGACCTTATTGTTTTGGTAGTATATCCAAAAAGGCTGCTCGGAGAACTGAGAATATAATGTCCGCTTGATATCAAGAATGGTTAAATCTTCATCCCAGAATCAAAACTGTACTTGAATGGCAGCTATCAGTATTGTTGTCTGTGATGCGTACCAGCAAAACTGAGATCATTTGACAAGCTGTAGATAGTCTTTAGAATTTATAAATCTATTAATCAATGTCTTTGTGAAAAGTGAAGTATAAAGTTCCCCTCTCCCCCCTCCCCCCCTTTTTTTTAAACCTTGTCAGGTGCTGTAAAGCTCACAAAAAAAACGCTGCAGTTCACTTTTTGCAATGTTTGGTCATCTTGGGGAAACAGATACGATGTTATTTAAGAGGTGAAAGTTATGAAGCATTCCCAGCTAGACATGAGAAGAAACTGGGTTTGGAAAGGAGAAAGGAAAGGAAAAGGATTTAAGAGACTGTTAAGAGGTGGGACTGTTTATACAGTAGTCAATATCAGCTGCCCTTGCAGATTGCAAAGATGCATTTTTCCACTTTGGCTTTGCAGTTGACCCAGGGATGAAAGCCAGCCTCCTCTGGTAATAACTGTTAACTCCTGGAACTGAGTGTCAGACATCAACGAAGGTAAAGGTTCCAGAAAGAGAATAGAGGAAATAATCTTGAAGCATTGTTTAATCAATACAGGCTTTCCACAATGCCATCTGTTAAACTGCCACTCCAGTCACTTCAGGATATGACCCAACAATTATAAATACATCATACTGCTAAAGACTCCAATAATTTGGTCAAGAATCAGCAAGGAATTGAAATGTAATAAACTTACTAACCTCATGGTACTGCACCAAAAACTTAAAAATTATTCACCTTTCTGGCTCATAGGAGAAATTCTGCAATTACAGTAACATTTCAAAATGTTGTTGAATAGCTGTAAAATGCATGAACACATGTTCAGAACTATAAATATAATGTACTTAATGCCAATTTAAGCTTTGCGGTTTTTGCTATGATAGCCGGGAAGCTTAAGCACTTACTTCCTCACCAGTTTTTCTCCTTTGTTCCATATGGCAAACACTCTTTTTCCCCGACATGCTTCTAATGGAGAAAGGATATATCACTTCCTCATTTGTTAATGAAGCCGCTTGATAGTATGGCTCTGGAAATAGCATTTGATGATAAAAAGTACGGCACAAATACATCCTTCCTTCATGAGCCCACGAAATAAAATAGTGCCTGTGACTTGTTAACAAAGGGATTCTTCTGTAATGAACACACTAAGAGTATGGGCATTGTTCTTTCTTCAACAGACTTCTTAGAGTTTAAGGTAAGTCATTGAGCTTCTTTTTCGGAAGTTTGGGTTGATGTACTTCTTGTCCATTCTGTTTTGTTTGTATTGTGCTTGTGCATCAAGTCCATCTGACTTTCTGCTCAGTTGTTGTAAAGGAGTTGTATAACTCATGACTAATTCTCTTCTAGCAAAAAATTAATTTCATTTGTTGCTGTTTGCTACTGTGTTTAACAGCGAACTGCATTGCTATTACATTGTACTAATATCACAGTAAGATAACTTAAATCCGCTGAGTACGAGTCTGTGTAATACAGCAACACACCAGGTGGGGAGTTACCCCAAGTTGTGTACTGTATGTAGTACTTGAAAGACTGTTCAGGTTTGAGTTTTCTCTGCGACTTTATAATACAGAATATTCATTCTTCTCTGGCACTTTGGACACATTATTTTACCTTGAAATTGTAAAACAAAGTAGAATTTTAAAACGTCAATTACAAGAGGAATTTAAAAATTCAAGCAACTTCTCTTTAGAGTAAGGCAGTGAGGCGTAGCATTTTTCTAATGTCAAAACTGGGAATAGTTTGCAGGGGAAATGCTTCTGGTCAGCAGAATGGGTAATGACTTTTACAGTCAGGTTGTTTTTCTTTTCCTCTTAAGGGTATCTTTATGGGCTCTTCACTTTATATAAATGTGTTAATTAGACATCTAAGGGGGAGCATCTGAAACGTGTTATATGGAAAGTGTACAAGAAGCTATTCGGCTCCTTTCTAAAGAAAAGTTTTTGTAGTCTGTTTGCGTTTCAAGTTGTGCCGCAACCAAGATGCGTAAGTATCTAACATTACAGTTTGAAAATTGTCATCCATTTGTCTGTCAGGGCTTTTTAACCAGCTCTGCAATAAACTGCTCTGTTTACCAGTTGCTCTGAATTCAGATTCATACATGTGCTTTGTTACATGAACCAAGACTGTCTTGCAATGAATTAAGCTGCTTTTTACAACGTGTTCCTAAATTCTCAAGAGTAAAGACTTTATTCTCCTTTCCCCAAACCTTGGGGCTTGCCTTCCTCCCATCTTGCTTGTACTAGGGGAGAAAAGGGAGGATTTGCCTACACTGCTGAAGAATGAAGTAAAGATTTTGACTTCTCAGGCTTTCAGAAGCTTGCGTACCAATTAACATAGGTAACTAGTTAAACTTTGTTATCGTTTGAGTTGACTCAACTTCTTGCACCACAAGAAAGGAAAGAAATCGCCAAGTTGTGTTAAAGCTTAACAGTAGTATAGTTCAGGCATTCATTTATTAGTTCACAATCTAATTCTTTACCTACAGTAACTTTTTGTCAATGTCTCACTTGAATCAGTATCATTTTCCGCCATTTTCACTAAAATATGTGCTTTGCTGACTTACAGTTTAAGAACACTTTCTCAACATGGGCTTCTCATTTACCTTTAAAAAATTATTAGCTCTTGATTGTTAGACCTCAAATCTAGACCTTACCTTTAAAGCATTTTAGGTGTGGCTAAAAGATCTTTATCTCATCCTCATTACTTCCTTGATGACAGTAGGAAATATTTGAGTACTGGGGTAGAAACAGTTGGGTAGATATTCAGTGTCATAACGGGGTCATCAAACTACCCTTCCTCCTCTCCTAGAGGTTGCTCCTGGTTTCTTGTTGTTCCAGTGCAGTGGGGCCCAGGAGGTGTTTTGAGCCAAATAGTCCTGCATTTTGTTTCACCAGCTGTATGTGGGTTGCAGCATTTTAAATCCTGTCAGCGGTTTGCTTAGTGCATATCCTGGATTTAAAATTTTACCAGCATTATAAATTCTAATTTGTAGTTTTAACTTGAAAACTGTTGAACGTTCTCTTCTTCTGCAGTAAAATCATAGGTGAATTCCACTGCGATTTGCAGGTTCTTTTTCTGAACTATAAATGTAAACATTTGTATACTAGACAGTGATTTCTGTGGCTAAAAAGGGGTCATAGCAGTATCATTTCAGAGTGAAATTTTTAATACTGCTGACACTACTGCTACTAAAATAAGAGCTTCTCTGTCCCCCTTTAACAGGACAAAAATGAAACAAAAAATTAAGTAGTTGAGATACTGAGCTGAAGACTGTTCTACGCAGTGCGAGATGGACTACATGAGTAGGGACATCATTATAATTCAGCGTAACCTGTATTAGCCCGTTTCCAGATTGCAGGTAGAATGGGTTTTTAACAAAGAGCTGAAAAAAATACCGTCCCACTCCTTAATTACACAGAAAAAGGTATATTTCAAAAATTACCTTATACACAAAAGAATTAGTCTTGTGCAGCCTCAAATTCTTATGCAGTCTCACAAACTAAGACCAGTCTTGTTCTTCTTTTTCTTCTGGAGAGGCACTGACTTGTTACCGGTAACTTCAAGGCTTCCTGTGATGTGAACTTCAGTCAAAGTCATCAGATCACCATTTGACCTGTTCTCTGGCAAAAGTGAAAAGACTGTTTCACATAGAATATTGGACATACTCAATTCCCCAAAACTAGGCTGTACTGTTCACTGGATGTGGAAAGCTTTTGACACTAGATTAGCATGTATTTAATTTTTTTGAGTAGAGTATTCCTGCATTTTGATTTCAAATGTCAGTATTTAGTGGTAAAAAAGTTACACCTTCAAGTTTTACCAGGGAAGTAATTTTCAAATATTAAAATTAATTCCCAAAATTGCTTATTCTGAGTATCCCTTTTTTTCCAGGTAACAGCGATAGGATTGTGGAGGATGTGTTACATTTATACTTCTTTTTTTTTCCCTACAAAATAAAGAAAATAAGTTTAATTGCATTCAAATGTCAATCTTAATTCAAGTAGTGGTGGTGGTTGCATCGTATAGTTCAAAAGCATCTGAGGCTCCTTCCTTTCTTAGAATCATGGCATGGTTTAGGTTGGAAGGGAACCTTAAAGATCCCCTTGTTCCAACCCCCCTGCCATGGGCAGGGACACCCCACTAGACCAGGCTGCTCAAAGCCCCATCCAGCCTGGCCTCAAACACTTCCAGGAATGGGCCATCCACAGCTTCTCTGGGCAACCTGTTCCAGTGTCTCACCACGCTCACAGTAAAGAATTTCTTCCTAATATCTAATCTAAATTTCCCCTCTTTCAGTTTAAAACCGTTACCCCTCCTCCCTTCTTATTTGAAAGAGGTTACATGTTCCAAAGCGGCCAGCACAGTTCACCCAGGTGTGCTGGGTCAGAGGTTTTGCAGTTGGGCTGGAAATCATGGTCTGCGCAGTGCCAGGTGGACTACACGAGTAGAGACATCGTTGCAATTCAATGTAATCTGTATTAGCCCGTTACCAGATCGCAGCTAGAATGGGTTTTTAACAAGGACAAAACGAGTAAGACCCCTTCCCTCCCACACACCTCAAGGGATTTTTCATTTTCTGAGCCTACAGTGAGCCACTGTGTTAAGGATACGAGGATTTAAATTGTTCATTCATTTATTCATTAGTGACAGCGTCGTAGGAGACAAAGAATTTGACACTGTGTCAAGCTGAAATTTTTAACACAATTATTTTAAAATGGGCTGTACCAAAAATCTGCGTGTACTACCCAGCTTTTATGGGCAGCAGTAATGATGCTGTATTAACATACACTTAAAGCTTCTGGTATCCATATGTATTTTGCCACAATCTAATTGCTGTGTAGTCAAGATAGTTAAAAGCTGTTAGTGTAGAGTCAACAAGTGTTTGCTTTGGGTTTAAGTCTTTGTAGTTTGCATGAGGAAATTCCTAAGAGTTCAAACTGCTGACCATGATGTTGATGCAACTATTAGTATAAATACTAATAAACAGAAGAACAAAACCTCTTTCATGCTGATGCAAATCGTTCCCTTTTCAAGCATCTCACCAGCTAATGCTGAAAGAAGGGAAGGGGAATCAAGCTAATTGACAACTTCTGTGGACAACTACACAGTGGAAACCACAAATAACAGAGCAAACATAAGCTTTAAAAAACACTGATTGCCAGCTGGGGAGTGTTATCAACAGTAATTGGATTGTAAGTAGTAGTTGCACAGCACTTTCAAAATCAAACCACTACCTCCTGTGGCTTAATGAAGATTTTTAGGTTAATGCAAAATAAGGTTTTGAGCTGTATTCCTTTAACAGATGTTGGGAATTAACATGTTACTATTTCTACAGTTGAGTTTGCAGAAGAGGATAAGTATCTTCACCACTTGTCTGTGAAGTCCTGCATCTTTGCATAACTCTAGCATCTTTGCGTGAGTCTCATCTCATCATTTTATTTTTTTTTTTTTAAGCGAAGATAAAACCTTGCATTTGAAAGTCTTGGGGATTGTCAAAAAGGTGTAAGGGAGAATTAACACCTGCAAATGGTCCAAGTGGGTTGGTGACTGTAAGAAGGCACCAAGAGTCCATCCACTGATTACTTGCCATTCCGCTTTCCTAAAGCTGTTTCACTTGTCTGTAAATTTTTAATAGCCTCCTGGTTGCTATGGCAATTAAATTACACCAAGGAAAATTATTTGGTTGTTCATTTCCAGATGTTAAGAAAGCAGTATGTGCACTGTGGACAACAGGTTGGGAAACTGCTACAGCTGTTTTCAAATGAATGAACTGCCAGATTGCGTCCCTGTTGAAACTGAAGACAGCTTACCCTACCAGCAGTGTTCCTGTACTTCGAATAGCTTCTAAAATAAAGTTCCAAGTACAAAGCTTGCATAAAGAACCTTTAAATCCCTGTTTTCAGGGTATCTATTGCATCTGGCTGCATTTTTCTGACAACATTTAATTTCCTCTCAGAATAATTGCTGGATGTTTTATACATTGACTATCCTGTAGCCTGTCATCCTCACTGCTGTAAGGTGAGGCAGAAATAGTTATCGTCTACACTTTGTGAATACACAGCTGGTAATAGCCCAGTTTAATTCTGCTCTGCTGTTGGCTCCCCCCAGTAAGCAGGTGACAGAACTCTCTTTTCATTAACCAAATCTCTATCATTTATCTTCTTTCAGCTTGAAAGTGGTAAGATTCTAAGACATTCATAAGCACATCCACAAGGCTTTCCGTACTTTGTATTTCAGGCAAACAGTTTAAAGAGACGTACCAGAACCAGGTTGTTGGGGTTTTTTTACACCCTCCCCCTTGATACAGGGAAGATAACTTATGTAGTCTTAGAATTTTTCCTCTCCAGTGAGTCTCTTTTTCCCCCCTCTTTTTTTTTCCCTCAGAACTGTCTGTGCAGCAGCTATACATTACAGCTTTTCTGCTTAGGTTTTCCATGGAAATAAGCCTGCCTTTCCTGCCCCTTCTATTGGAATAGGCCTTTCAGGGCTTTGCTACCAATAATTGCCTGATGGAGGCTTTGGTGGAATGGGTGCCATTCAGCCACCCAGCATACCCAGTCCTGTTGGTTTACACTGCCAGAGATGATGGAACTGTGTCAACAAGCGAAGCGCACACAAACCCTCCCCAAGCCTCTGAATGAGCCCGCGTTGGTTGAGTGGTGGACTTCATTGTCAGATGTGCAGTGAGAACTGTACAATGCCCCTACCATAGCGGCCACCCTTTTCCCTCGAGATTAAGAAGAAGTTCCCTTCTGAACATGCAGACAAGTGGTGCTCAAATCTGTGCTAAGCATTGCAAAGACAGACAGTGTCACGCTGAGAAGACAACAGAAAAGGGCGTGGGAAAACAGTGTCATCTTGATCCCAGTTCTTCCGGGTAGCTTCCCGGCACAACCATCTCTTAAATACTCATATTTCCACTCAGCATATCCTTGTTGATAGCACACCAAGTTGGAGGGAGGAAAGCTACCTCATGAAAGCATAAAATCAGGTATTCTCCCTTCGCAGCCACAGAATGTATTGCAGCTTTTCAATCCATGAATGACAAGAAAGCAGATGCGTGTTTCAGAGAAAAGTGAGTTTTATGAGCAGCAAAAATGAAAAGACTGTGTGCATAGGGACTGTTCCTATTCAGTATATTTAATCATTTACTGTCAACTAAAAAAGATAGTTCAGCTTCAGGCCCGCCCCAGTTACTTCAGTGCTAAATTCTACTTCAGAATCTTTTAAACAGCCAGAAGATCTGCTGTGGAGAAACTGTCTCAGTCTTACAACCTTTCCAATGAGCAGAAGGAAAAAAGCAAAGTTCTGGTGTCATTTTAACTGTATTGATGTGTCAGAGAAAAACAGCAGAAACACTTCTCATCAAAGTATAGGCCTTCAGCAGCAAGTAGGCTGTTGCTATGTAAGCATCCCAAAACAAGTAATCCAGTTCCTGGTGGTACTTACAGGCCTGGGGAGGATCATCAGTACAGCAGACTTCCACCTCCGGCATCTCCTGGCAAGGAGACTCTCTAGTGAAAGGGTCTGCACCTTCAAAAGCACATCGCTTCCCTTGACGTTCAGCATGAGCCTTTTTCAATTCGCAGTATCACAAAGCATCAGCACAGACCGTGGGCAGGAGTGCAGAAGGTGCTACCAGTCTCCCCATGAGTGACAGAAAGGAGTAGAAAGCTCAAGAAAGTTATTAAGACCTGCCTTTATTTCTTTATTCTGTTTCTTCACAGGCTCCACAACATTTCTTTCCGGCCAGGTCTTCACTTTGCTCTGGACTCCCTTTCCACCGACTATCCCATATTCTTTCTTTGGCTGACACTCCATTTGAACCAGATACTTCTCTCCCACAACACTTCCACTCTTTTGTGACTTAAGCCATCCATAAGTTATCTTCTTCAGAGCTATCTGTATCGCTAGATGGTTTTTCCATCCTGAACCGACGACCACTGTTCCCCTAGTTCTCCTGACAAAGCAGATATGGCAAGTGCTTTCAAATCAAACAAGTTAGAGCTTGGATAGTTTAAAATGTGTTTCAAACCAAACTTGCTGATGTCTGAAACAAGTAAGCCAACACAAGTGAACTCTTCCAACAATGAATCTCAGGACAGAAGCTGTCAGTAACCTCCCTAGGAGTAATAATACTGCTGTTGCAACATCAATTGCAAAGTGATCTGCAAAGGTACCTCCATCTGTAACCTGTCTGCATCTTCCTTCTTTTTTCTTTTTGCAAATTCTTTTCAGGCTCCTGCTTCATTAGCTTTGTCTGGTTGGGTTTTTTATTTTATTTTATTATTTCTTGTTACTAACTCCAATTTTTAAGCATCTTTCAAAGAAGTAACGAAAAATAGTTTTTAAAGTTCTGAACAAAATCTGTACATATTGAGTCCCAAAGAGTGGTTCAGTGATGCTAGTTGGTTAAAAGGTATGGAATACAGAACTTTTCAGTAAAATATGGATTCCATAAACTAAAGCAGCATGTGAAATACATTTTTTCCTAATAAACTATACATAGATTTTGTCAAATCCCAAATCTCAGTGTCAGTCAGTGCTAGAAAGAAGTATTTACCCTTATATTCCGCACAATCTTAGGTCTAAATCTCACCTGGTGACTCCCCCATCAAACCAATAACTTTATTTAAACCAGAACATAGATATCCAATATGTAAAGATTTCAGGTGGCAGTCATACCAACATCTGTCAACTGAAGTTGATACCAAGCCTAACCATTGTCACTTAAAAACCTGCTTTCTCTCTAGGCTGGCTTCGTCTAACGTTAGCTTCCATCAACGGATTACATTTTACATTTTTATATTGTATTAGTCGTGTATCAAATTTCTATTTAAGGGAGGTGATCAAATAACATTTAAACATTCTCTGCAACAATTAAATACAGCCATTAAAGCCACATCAGGACATTTTTTTCTAGGACTGGATTGTTTATCTGTTTGCTGATTTCTGGTTTACTTTAAAATCATTAAAATTATTTACTGAAATCCTACTGATTAATATTCCTCTGCTTATGATCTCGTTAACCCCCGATGTTCAGCATCACACTGTAAGGCAGCAGTCCTTTTCACTGTCACTTCAGTCCAGCTTTTTGCATCCTCTAAATGTGACCAACTTCATTGATCTTTATGTGCAATCTTACATTTCACCGCATTAAAATATGAAGGTCCGTGCTGCGTGTTCCTCTGTGTTCCCTCATCTCTTAGTGCAATGGTTAAAATAGCACCTAAAATAAAAACTCCTTGAATACCCCAAACACAAACATCATAAAGCTCTGCACACTAACCCTCCTAAATTTTAGTCAGTAGCTACCACATCTTTAGTGCCTTCTTTACAGCATTTGCATTTGTTGTCTCATAAGCAGAAAGAGTTAAAACAATTCACAGCTTTTTCTCGGAATTTCCCTCTCCACAGTGAGGCAGAGCCCAGCCAGGACTGTCCCAGAGTGTGTAAACACAGACATCTGTTTGCTGTCACTTTGTCCCCCCTTTGAAATTCCTAAGAATAAAAAGCATCCCACAGCGGGGTCAGACCAGTCGTCATCTAGTCCAGTACTCATCTCCTCCCCGGTGGCCAAGGCAGATGCCATTGAAGGAGAACATCTCCCAGGCCATTTTCTGCTGGCCCTTCAGGCTCCCAAGCATCACCATCCCAAGCTGAGGGATGCTGGGGCACGTACATCTGTCTAGTCTCTGTTAATACTCTTCCATGGACCTATTGACTACGAGTTTGTATAATCCTTTTTTGAAGCTCATGATACAACTCATTCTTTTAGAATACAGTACCAAACCCAATTTACTTCTCTTATAAAAAATTACCAAAATTGTCCAGATTTTCTGTACCTAAATCAGCTAAGTGTGTACAGGACATTGTGAATCACAATGAACATTTACAGTATGAAGACTGTTCAGCTAGAGCTACTACCTGGAAAATAAAAATCACACTGATTTCAAAAGAAAGTGCGGTATTTTGGTGAAAGTCTACAACTCTACCTGTTGTGTTTCTGTTCAGAGGTGCAAACAACTCCTTTTTATCAGATTTAGAAATCAGGGCTCATCTCTAATTATTTCGCCTCCCTGTTGCTCCAGAAAGGCCAATGTGAAAGACCTGAGCAAATAGGAGAACAATAATGCACAGTTCTAGAAATAGCTTTAATCCCTATATGCCTCTAAACAGAAATTCACCTGACAAATGTGGACGTTACTTTTAATATTGATTACATTTAATTAAGCATCCCATCAACCTTTAGAGAGGATAACGCTATTATTCCATCATTTCGCAAATGGGAGAATTAAAGAATTGCAGGAGGAGGTGTCTTGGTTAAGCCTCAGTACAATTAAATGATAGAAGAGAACCCAGTATTTTCCGCCTCCCCCATTCCATTCCCTAAAGGTGATTAATCAATAAAATTTTCAGAGCAGGTTTCACATGCATCGCCTTCCTGGGAGGAGGGATGCCAGCAGAAAGGCAGCCGTGCTTTCCAACACATACTAACGAGAAATGGCAGCAGTTTGATTCCGTGAGCATCTCACTCTGTGCTACAGCTATTCATTAAAAGTTCCAGATTCTGATACAAGTCTGCGAAAACACTTTCATTTTCCTGAGCACCATTCAAATTTGCTCTAAAGAATACAAATGGACTCAGAAACATTGCTTTTAACAAAACAAATCCACTTCTTATGTTTTTAGCATGCAAGGACTTGGAACAATTGAGAATCTCTGTGATTTCTTCGATAATGCATACATTTGTGTAGTTCATAGCGCTCAAGGAGAGCTGCATTTCAAATCTTCCGTGGCCAAAATAAGTATGCCAAATTATACATAATTTTTTTTTTTTTTAATGGAAGGTAGTTTTAGTCAAAAGGAGAATTTCTGTCACTGGAGAATTAAATGGAAGTCCCCGCTGAAGTTAACAGGGGTTTGGATTTCATCCTTGATCTGACTTAAAATCTGCGCTGACAGCAGGAACAGTTTCAAACGAAGGTAACAGTCTGAGTTTTCATGCACAGCACTACAGCAGTGGAGGTCACAGTCCCCTAAGAAACAGAGAGGGGTACTTATACTATTGAATTTCACTGCATTTAGAAATGATTTACCTGCTCTGGCAGGGGGGTTGGACTAGATGACCTCCAGAGGTCCCTTTCAACCACTATCATTCTGTGATTCTGTGATTCATGCTATAATCAAAAGTGTAGCCCCGTCCAGCGGAAGATTCTCAAGCGATTATCACAGAGTAAACCAGTCTTCAGCTCTATTAGCCATTAATTTAATGAGGCTTTTTTTTTTTTTAATGACCAGTATCTTCTTAACCAATAGATGCCCAATCTGGCAAAGCACCTGCTCTCTCATCTCCTGGAGACAAATGGAGTTCAGCTTTGCAGATTAATGAATCAGAAAGCAATACACCACAGTATTCTAAAGTGTATTGTAATAAACTTTCTGTGCTTCAAAACAGAAAAATAATCCATAAATTCACTTCCAGAGTTGAGGTTTGAGGTCTTCAGGATTTTTAGTTGGGGATATTTTTTGGACAGGAGCTTTAAGTGGCGTAATCTCTTTCTAGAACATAAAACTGTCACCATAATACTCACAAGTCGCTTCATGGGTCTTATTTTTAAAATTAAGCTACAGAAAAATCAAGCCTAAAAAAGTTAATGCATCGCTAGTAGTGTTCAAGCTGTGGAAGTGCTGAATTTACTATTCCAACAATACACGATGTATTGCATGATGTAGATGCTGTTTCACAAAACACTTGTATTACACACTCTGTGTTACAAACCTGATTTCTCGCTTTTTCTGACTAACCACAGAGCGTTTAATGCCAGCTTGAGCAGCTTTTTCATTCCCACTTACGAACGGTTTTAGACCTGCTCTGAAGAACAGCAGGAGCTACCAGCTTCCACTTTACAAAAAAAATCCTACCGATAAGAAATCTAATCCAATTTGTTGGGTCTGTTTCTGTGCTTAAGAATTTAATAATGCTGCTGTTGATGTGTTCTCTTCTCCCGCCCCATGAAAATCCTCCAACGGAGTTACACAACTTGCCAAAGCGTCGTGCACCCAAATGGCGCTCTGTTGGAAGAGGTCGAGCCAGTGTCCTGTTAAACACAGCAAAGCACGTGCTTGTGTGTTGTTCCTGTTGATTTTGTCTTGTCAAATCGTTGTCTCTGCATTGTGTAGAAAGTCGGTGAGTTATCCTCTTTTCCTGCATGGGAAGCTGTGTGGAATTATCAATCGCACTTCAAACACAACTAGCAATGGTTTCCCTCAAATTGAGCGTCAGTGAAGCATCTGCATTTGATGCTCTTACTAATCTGTGTATGAAATCCTGGCCTTTTCCTGGTATCTGCAGCCTCTTTTGTTGACAGGAGGTGGTTTTAGAAATTTTCATTTTTAATTAGCCAATATAACTGATCCGTCTCGTTCTCATTACATTTTTCTTCCCAGTTCTATAGAGGCAAGCGATGATCTCACCTAATCTTTAAGCTACCAACTTTCTTATTTTGTTACCGACTGCAGTGACTACATTTTATTCTGTGGGGTGCTGGTTACACTCCTTCTGCTCTTGCCACCATGAACTTGTGATACAGATGAAATATTTAGGCAGAAGTATTTTCACCAAGACAGGAGGATGACCATTTAGGTAGTCATACCAGTTTCACCAAAAGATTTTGGTGAAAATTATGTTTTCTTTAGAATGTTGACACTTTTCTCAAACATTTTTTTACTCATCACTTCAAAGAGAGTCAACAGATGCTTTTAAACAAATGTTGCTTCAAAAAAGTAGTTGAAAACAATTGTTTATATACTTGCCAGCCTACGAACTACGTACTGTGACAAGGTATGGCTCCTTTTTATTTTTACATAAAAATTTCATGCCTATGCATCCATATTTAAATGAACTATATGAAATTATGATTTTGCATAAATTGCATACCTGTGTGCCCATACTCGGTGTATGCTATAATACAAGATATAGTTAAAATTCATTTCTTTCCACAGACTTCATATTAGCATATCCTTTCTGCATTTCACATTTATCCTTTCTGCAAAGTCAAGAGCACCTTATTTTCATCACACTGTATCTGGCCATATATCTACATTTTAAATAAACCCAGAAAGCACTGGATTTCAGATGCAGAGTAATGCTTTGCTGCTTCCCGTAACAAAGGGCATAACGTAATAGTTTTTAGAATCCAAAAGCTCCGTAACACTGAAACCTGAATATTAGGAGTTCAGAAATTAAAAAGAAGAGTCAAGAGGCTGCAAGGTGGTAACAAATGACAGGCGCATCGGTAAAGCGTGCAGAAGGTTTCCCTGGATGTCGGTAAAGAATTTGCATTCTTAAAGTTATGACTTAAATGTTGTACTTAAAGGAAAAAAAATGAACCAAAGAAAAAAAAAAACAACACACAAAACCAAACAAAAGACAACCTCATACCAAACTGGAGCCTCCCAGGAGATGAGTTGAAAGAGAAGGCCATCTCTGGTTTATCTGATGCTAGAAGCTGAAATAGCGTTGAATTTCTGATAGAACAGGTCTGCAAAAT
This sequence comes from Dromas ardeola, assembly GCA_013398915.1. Classification (NCBI taxonomy): domain Eukaryota; kingdom Metazoa; phylum Chordata; class Aves; order Charadriiformes; family Dromadidae; genus Dromas; species Dromas ardeola. Next base: position 44,750 of record VYZM01000649.1, read on the forward strand.
TCTGTGGGATTTGGGGTTTTTCTTTGTCATTGTTCCCAAAAGGCAATATTGTAATTGCAAGTTCAGTTTGCAAATAAAAAATTATTACTACTACCTGCATGTCTTCTCTCACTATCTTGCATAATTGTATGTGCTCGCTTGGAAGTCTCAGAGCAGGGTCTGCAATCCATAACGAGAAGCAATCTGGGGAGAAAAATGTACATAGCTTCTAATAAAGTCTGCCAGGTTTACAGTAATACTTTCCTGATGTGGAATCACCAGACCATCTGCAGATAAGTTTTTAATTATTATTTACTACTCCGCTTCTCTTATACATCATTAATAGCTTTCTGTTCATTTCCCATGTCTTCTGTAGTTCTTGGTCTATTTTTTTCCCCCCACAATGAATGATTTCTGCAAAAAAAAAAAAAGGTATTAAAATAAATGGTCACAATTAATCTGTGTTCTGCAGTAGCAGGTTAAAAAGCAGGAAGGTGCCTGTGCGGTCAGATAGACCAATGCCTCGTCTTGAGGGCAAGAACAAGAGGTAATGGGCACAAACTTGAACAGAGGAAGTTCCATCTCAACATGAGGAGGAACTTTTTTACTTTGAGGGTGGCAGAGCACTGGAACAGGCTGCCCAGAGAGGTGGTGGAGGCTCCGTCTCTGGAGTCATTCAAAACCCACCTGGACGGGTTCCTGTGCAACCTGCTCTAAGGTGGCCCTGCTCTGGCAGGGGGGTTGGACTAGATGATCTCCAGAGGTCCCTTCCAACCCTACGATTCTATGATTCTATGACTCCAGCCTGGAGATGACAAGAGGTTTCAAGAGTATTTGTGGGGTGGGGAAGGTTACAGGGCTGCACACGGGTAACTTTGGCTGCTGGTTGTGCAGCGCACACAGCATCCTTTATTTCCCAGTTTGGGGATGTGGTTTCATTTTAAACTCTAGCCCAGGAAGGCAGGGGAAGGCCTTCTCCTCTTCTCTAACTTACACATATTTTTTGCCATTGAGTCGGCTGCAAAGCAGAAGTCCTGTTCTCTCGATCATACATTGCTTTGCAGGGGTGTAGATCAAAAAGTTGTTAAGTGAAGGAAGAAGCTCAGGATTTTTCTAACGATCTTTAGCACTTACCAGCATTTTTGAGAAACCCAGGCAACGGTTTTATTCTGATGTATCCTGAGGGATAGGGTACAACTATTCATTCATAATTTATGGACAAGCAACAAGGCACAGAGAGGCTAAGCAACTTGTCCAGGACAGAACAAGAAACAACCTCATCTAACATAAGCCTTTCTGCTCTGCCATAGAAGCATGGCATGGTTGAGGTTGGGGGGAACCTTAAAGATCATGTAGTTCCAACCCCCCTGCCACAGGCAGGGACACCTCCCACTAGACCAGGTTGCTCAAAGCCCCATCCAGCCTGGCCTTGAACACTTCCAGGGCTGGGGCATCCACAACTTCTCTGGGCAACCTGTTCCAGTGCCTCACCACCCTCACAGTAAAGAATTTCTTCCTAATATCTAGTCTAAATCTACCCCCTTTCAGTTTAAAACCGTTACCCCTCGTCCTATCACTACACTTTACCCTGATGAAGAGTAGCTCCCCCTTTAGGTACCAGAAGGCTTCTATAAGGTCTCCTCAGAGCCTTCTCTTCTCCAGGCTGAACAACCCAACTCCCTCAGCCTGTCCTCACAGCATAGGTGCTCCAGCCCTCTGATCATCTTCATGGCCCTCCTCTGGACTCTCTCCAACAGGTCCATGTTGGGGCTCCAGAGCTGGACGCAGTACTCCAGGTGGGGTCTCACCAGAGCGGAGTAAAGGGACAGAATCACCTCCCTCGACCTGCCGGCCATGCTTCTTTTGATGCAGCCCAGGATGCGGTTGGCTTTCTGGGCTGCAAGTGCACATTGCTGGGTCATGTTGAGCTTCTCATCCACCAGCACCCCCAAGTCCTTCTCCTCAGGGCTGCTCTCAACCCATTCTCCGCCCAGCCTGTCTTTGTGCTTGGGATTGCCTTCACCCACATGCAGAACCTTGCAGTTGGCCTTGTTGAACTTCATGATGTTCACACGGGCCCACCTCTCAAGCTTGACATCCCTTCCCTCCAGCGTGCCAACCGCTCCACACAGCTTAGTGTCATCAGCAAACTTGCTGAGGGTGCACTCCATCCCTACATCCATGTTGTCAATAAAGACGCTAAACAGCACCGGTCCCAGTTTCGACCCCCGAGGAACGCCAGGCTATCTTGTATTTTGGAAACAATCAACATCCATTGGCCTGGCAGAGGGAACTGGGGTAAATGCAGCCAAACCCCATTTTTCCAGAAGGAATAATAAAAGCAACATACAAAACGTAGCGTCAGTAATGCTGGCTTTAAAGATGCTATACAACAATATTTAGGTTTTTACACTATAATCTGAACATAATTCAAGAAAATAGCAGTATCATTGGAAAAGCATTTTGGAGTTTCCTCCAATTTTTCAGAGCAGACGACCTCCAGTTTAACCTTGTCTTGGAGCTTACAATTTAGAGACAAATATTGGTGCAGCATTACAGAACTTGGACCATCTGTGTGCTCATCTCTGTTCTCACCGCCTGTAACCCAGGCAAAACAACCACGACACCCATATTCAGCTCCTTACTTTGCTGTAGACACCCTGTGTGACCTCAACCAAGCCCCCCTTCCCCCAGATTCCCATTTGAAAAATCACAGCATTTTTCCAAAACCCCTCCCCTGCAAGATAATGTGAAAAGAAGGGTTGTGGTGTGTTTACCAGCTGTGCTGATGACAGGCAGGTATTCCCTTCTTACAAAGCGGGGGAAGAACGATACCCTCCAGTGGATGCTGCAGGGTTACACACACCAGATGGCCAGCAAGTGGCTGAAAATGATCTCGCCGTTGAACCAGTGACACCGTTTCAATTATTCCAGGAGGCAAAAGATGCTTCCAACTGGGAATGAGTGGACGCACACCCAGGGCTTGGATCCGAATGCTCCAGATGCCACGAGTCGACGAAGGAAATTCGGATCAAACCCAACCTCTTTGCAAGGCAGCGGGACACCGCAGTGCCACCACGTCTCTGAGCACTTCCAAGCCCCTGCCGCAGCAGAGCGCTGCGTCCTTGCCATCCTCTGCCCCTCCAGCCTCCTCCTCCTCGGAGCGCACACCACCACCATGAACCCCCGTGAGCCAGAAGGGCACGGAGGAGGCAGCAGCCCCAGCGTGGTCCTGCCGAGAGCAGGGCTGCCACACGCAGCCGCAGGATCAAACTGGGGGAGGTGAGCAAAACCACTGTGCTCTGGGTTGGTTTTGTCATTTTATGGTTGGGTGTCCATCCCCCCCCAAAAACCTGCTAGAGAGACTGAACAGCATTTATGTGGCCCATAATGTGCACTGCCGGGTCACAGCCCGTAGCAGGCACCGCCTGGAGGGAGTGAGTTACCGGGGATGGCAGGGAGCAGGGGGTAATTCTGTACCTTCTGTTGCCCTTCCCATAGCAAGGCAGAAGCAGCTCTGATAATGGAAACGTGAAGACAACGTTTTGTAGCCCAGGGGAGCCCCATTTCCAGGTTGATTCAAATTCTTATCTACTGATTTTCTCACGTTGAAATACAAGACGTATTCTCCTACGGGAAGAGATTTTAAAAGCAGGTTAGGGCTCAGTTTGGCGAGAAAGGTGAAAAAAAAAAAAAATAATGAGAGAGTTTGTCGTTGGATGAAGTCCCAGACATGGTGCTTTGTCTGTGTCGAGGCTGAAGTAGGTCGCAGTGAAAAACGTGTAGAAAAAATGCTGGTAAATGATTCTGGCCTTCTTCAGGTAAAAGCATGGGGGATCTTTGGCTTCACAAGTGTGGGAGGAAGATGCTTCCTTTGCATTTTCCCAGAAAGACACTCCGAGCTTTCCAGTGTTAAGTACAACTTATATTTCCCAGCTAGAAATAAAAGTGGATCCCACCAGCAAGCACGTTGCCCAGCAAAGCCACATTCAGCTGTACCGGTGAGGTTGTTTCCTTCTTCCATTCTGGCTCCATGAGATCTCTGTCAGGGAATGGATCAAAGGAGAGAGCTTGCGTACGGCTCTACAACCTGTTGTATATGCTTTCTCCCCTTTATCCTGGTACATCAAAGAATTTGAAACAATAGGAAAAAAAAGCCTGGAGTATTTCTAGAGTATCAACACAGCTACTCGCGTATCTCAGAGAAACAGAAGGGAATTAGTCTTGGATGAGCAGCTGTAACGCGGCAGGAGACCGTATCACAGGGCTGGGCCATTCCGGTGATTCAAATTCTGGCGATTTATTGAAACTGATGGCATTTTTTTGGCTGAGGCTTTATTCTTCTTCATATAGAGCAGCAGCCCAGGAGACAGCTGTGTCGGTGAAGTCTGCTGCATGTGAAGTCACGTCTCCTCCTTAAACAAAAAAAAAAATAAGCCCTGTATAAGAGGTATTTTCCTGCCACGAGTCTTTGAGGTTGGAAGTTAAAACATGAGCTACTGGAGTTCAGCTTTGAGAAAAGAGCCAAGGGAAACATCCAATCCCAGCCCCTGAAGGTTCCCCATCATCTTGCCCACGTGAGAGAGAGCTAGTGAGGAAAGCAGACAGGGTGTGCCATGGAGTACAGGAGGAGCAACGCTCGACACTTCAGCAGACATGGGGAAGTCTCATAGTGGTTTCTGACATCCAAAAACTCCCCGAAGGATAACACCAGTAAGGAAAAACGCAAAGAAAACCCAACAGCAAAACCAGGTCCTGGCTTTGAAACCGCTCCCAGTTGGTGAGGATGGAGAAGGAAGGCAAAAGCACCCTTGCTGGACACATAAGTGATGATCTCTCCCTTGCTCCTTGGGAAAATCCCTGAAGTCAGGCTTCTCTCCAATTCCCTGTACAGCCTGTTCCTTGCTCAGGGCGACTCCGACATGGACCAATGAGGAAAACCAGCATTGGCTTTTGCAGCACTGATGCTGAGAAGCCCCCACGGCCGGGCACGCTGCTCTCCTTCAAGCAGACATCAGTACTTCCCTACCGCTCCCGCCTGGGCAAAACCAAAATCCTCAGAACACATTTGAAAGGCAGGAGAAACAGTGTTTTTTCCCCTCCATGTCAGAACCTGCTAACAGATTTTACACATTTGTAAAACAGGTCTGAAAAGAACTTGCAGGAGGAAAGAAAAAAGGCACCTTTCTGTGCTAGACCTGCACATTAAACACTCGCTTCCAGCTGCATCCTCTAGCAACTATTACCGTACCCTAGCATGCAGGAGGCACACGTCTGCACAAGTCAAATACTAACCGCAGAAACCACTTAACCCCCCCCGAGTTACCTTGAGGGCAGGACACAGCTGTCAGATCCGCTTGCGAGTACCAGAAGCTCCCAGGCTGGTTTCTGTAAAGCTTACACTGCCTTTTCTACCCAGTTATGTCTCTTCTACACCGTATTTTTCTAATACTGAAAAAAAAAAATCTTCACAAAGCCGCTTTGCAAGAAGTCCTATTAAAGATGCATTCATCACGCTAGGAGAGCTTGCCGTATCAATGGTACATCCAAAATACCCACAGAGGAATTGTTGGAGCGGAATCGAAGCCATGCCGTGAAAAGCGATCTGAGTATGGCCTATTAGAAAGGGCTGCTGTACCTGCAGGAAAAGAAAACATTACCATCGGCTCAGTCTCAAAGTTCCTCCTGAGTTAAATCACACTGACTGCAAGTTTTCTCCACGGGCAATAAAGAAAAGACCCAAATAAGCAGCCATAATGAGCAAGTGGCTTTAAAAGCAAAACCCTCAAGTTCCATGGAAGCGAATGCAGTTGACTGGGAAAAGAAACAGTTCCCCTCATTTGTCAAACGAAGGTCTCTCTCCCCTTGTTTGTCGTCACTGCCAAGAGCTCTGACTTGCATTTTCTTCCACGTGATGGGGGCGCTTGGTGGCTGTAATCCCCTTCATCCGCATGGCCTGTCAGGGCTTACAGGCATTCCTTAAAAATAGAAGCAATCTAATCCCGCTTCAGCTAATTAAACGGAACTTTCTGCAAAATCGCACGGTTCTTTCAAAGCTAACGGGCAATAATTCACGGCCGTGACAGGAGATGGTTTGCTTCCTCTCTTGCCGCTGATTTCACGGACACAGTCCTTGCTCTGTGTTGATACAGGCTGTTGTTCTGTAGTTATTTGCATCTCTCCTCTTTCACTTGATGCTCTTTTGTCTGCAGCTGAGGGTATTGATTCACATGCAGATCCCACTGGAGTTATTACTTTTTTGCACAGCTTGGTGGCCGTATGGCACTAACAGCTGAACGAATGGGACGCAGCACTGCTCTCAAACCATTGCAGGTTCATATTCTAACATAAACCAGAGCCAACTTCGTCACATTACTAGTTACAATAGCTGCTTTCATGAGAAAAACAGAGTAGACGAGAAATTCCTTCACACAACTGTATGATCTGCTATCTGCAAGTCAACATCCTACATAGTAGAGCCCAAATTGGTCACCAGAAGGAAAATCCAGGCTTTAACGGTAGCTGCCGCCAAAGTATTGTCTCCAAAGTGAGAAGGTGCTTTGGGCTACAGCTATGCATTTTGCCAGCCCAATGTCAAAGGACGCCTATGAAACTGCTGCTGGCCCCCACAACTTCCCATCGCAGCTTCACCGCCCGCCTTCTGACTTTATCAATGACAAGTCATTGAAGTGATATCAGCAGGTGGAGTTTAAGTACTGAAGATATCGCAAGTGGGTGGCTTATTTTTGGATGGAAGTATAGCATTTATTGAAAGATGCAAGTGTTTTCATTAGCTTAGCCGATACAGTAGGAAAAAAGCAGAGAAGCCTCAGGCATTCCAAGCGCAGGTGCTGACGCCACGCTGGATTTACAGTGCTTCACCAGCAGCGCGCGCGCACGTAGCCAGACACTGAAAATACCTGGCTCTCTGGGTTTGATTTCCCATTACTTCTGACGCACGCACCACCCTCTTTACAGAGACAGCGGTGGGGAGTATCAACTGCACCTCTGCTTGGACAGTGCTAAGAGAAAACGTGACATAATGCTATATGTATCCCAGCATCCCGAAAAGCTCAGGTAACAGTGATGGGAACAGCAGCATCTCTGAGCTGGGGACCCGTGCCCCAGCACGCCGCTGGCTTTTGCTGCACCATCTGGGCTCCGTGGGATGCTACGTCGCACCTTGGCTCCTGCACTGCTCTAGCCACAAACACTCGTACTGCCAGTTGCTGCGGTTTTCCTTTGAAAATTTTGTAAAAACTCTTTTTTAATAACTTGCAGAAGTTTAACACACAGAAAATTATATTCATTTGGATGCTAAAAAAGCCCCCAATGTTCTTTTGAAATGCCATTTGATAACCAGAGAGGGAAAACAAGGAAAGACTTCAAGTTTTCATGTATTTTATTTACAGGCCGCACCATACATTTTATATACAAATGGCTTAAAATAACAAAGAGTAAGCAAGCTGAAGCATAACATTTGATTATTTTAAATTAGGTTGTCTTGAAATAACTCCTGCAATAAAGTATTCTTCACCCTGATAAGCAAAAGTTAGTTCGATTTTAAGTCAACCCAAGGTCATTTTTAAATACAGAACTCAAATCATTTTCTGGCGATTCCTTAATTTCATGACACACTTCTGCGTACACAGAACATCCCAAAACTATCAAGAAAGGAAACAGCCAAAATTTCCCCATGTAAAAAACAGTGTAACAGAATAGACTGGAGAAATGTTGTATGTAACACACTTGCGTGTTTTATTAACAAAAAGAAGAACGCAAGAAATACATCTGAGGTTTTTCTCTCTTGGACACAGAATTCATGATCTGAGATCTAATTTGCCCGCGGACAAGAGGTACCCTATGTTACTTCAGTACTTCAGACCGCACAATTATCTATTCAACTCATCCAAGTGTAAACTTCACCAAAACTGAAACTGCCTCCTGCACCAAGCATGAGGAGAAAAGCACTCAAAACCCTAAGAACTTACATTACAGCACTATCGCCTCTGCTTCTAGAAAGCACCTTACACTACCGTGGGTATGGAGAAAATTTAACATAGACCATGTTTTATGGAAACATAAGAAAATATAGAAGTTTGCCATTTTAAAATTAATTTTTCCAAAAAATTATATTAACATTTAAGGATACATGTATTTTTACACCTCTTCCCTAACACTGCTCCTTCTGTTAAAGGTAACAACAATCGATCCATGACAAAAGCGGTTTCTTTTTCCTTTGGCTGATTTTAAGTATTGTAGTAGTCTAAGCATTTTAAGTCACGGTCATAGCAGTCCAGTCATGCTCACTTTCTTCCTCTTGGTATGGCTAAAGACCACTTAATATAAATAATGAAGTAGTTGCTACTTGATAGTCCATGATTACAGTATTTTCCTATGTTTATTTGGAAATGCAAACACACAACACTTACTTTTTGATGTAGTGTCCAGGTCTCTGTAGCACGCTTTGGAATTGCAGCACAGAAAATGTAAACCCAAAG
>VYZM01000649.1:53265-72189 GCA_013398915.1 Dromas ardeola
GGAAGTAACGTAAGCCACGGCTCCACAGAAAAATGACGCGGTTTTCAGAATGTCTAATACTGCATCAAAAATGCAACAGCCACGTGATGTAAAATGCCAAACTAGTACAGACTCACTCTGCCGAGTGAAATTTGTTCAAAAGGGTAAAATTCTGAACTAACGTAAGCACCTTGTCATGTGATTTAATTCAAAAGAAATTTTGATAGTTAATACACAGGTCTGGTACAAATGAACGCGGACCTACAGTCCTTAGATCCGGCCAGTTCCCTGGCTGCTAACCTGCCCAGACATGACTGCGGGGCCAGGGGAGCGTGGCCACGGGGAGGAATCTTCTTGCCACGCACCCCAGGGGCTGCCCCGCAGAGGGAGGGCAGAGCTCCTTACCCACACGCAGCCCATGTGCCGCCTCTACCTGCCCAGGAGGAAAGGCTGTCAGCAAAAGCGCCAAGAAGATCCCCTGGGTTGCAGAGAAGGTAATCTCCTCCGCGTTATCACATATGGAAATATGACAACTTTCCCTCCAAATTACCCCAACACTGTTGTCCCAGGCAAAAAAAGCGTTCAAAGTCACAGGCTAGTAATCCTTAAACTGAATTTGGGGCAAAGTCATTGTGCAGTATGCATCTGCCACAGATTTTTATTTTAAATAAAACTGACCGAGTTTTATTTCTGATTTATCTGGAAGTCAGCTGTCTATTGCATCTCCTTCTCTCTCCTCATAGCCAGGATTACTTGTGCTGGGTTTGGTTTTTTTTCATGGCCGAAGACTGAAATCCGTTTCGGCGGAATGATGCTACATCAGAGCACTGCCAGCCCGTAAGGAAACTGCACTGTCGTTCACACACACAGAGGAGACAGACTTCCCTGCATTAAATGAGATGAACTAAATGAATTGAAAATTTACCCCAAAAAGGGAAGCAGCAGGAGACACAAAGTCTTCCTTGCATTTTTGTATTGGAAGTCAAATCATTTAGGCCTCTGAGATCTACCTTCCATTTGAACTTACCTGCTTTTTTAGCCAACTGCCACCTGCAGTAACATTTGCAGTGCAGGAGAGTAACAGCGGACTGCACGTTTTTGAAAGCAACTGCCTAAGAGCTTTGGAAGCCTTTTGCTCGATTCTGAAAAAAAAAAAAGCAATCTGTGTGTATCACTGTGGGATTTAGCTGACACTGTCCATATCTAAATGACCCTAATGATTTTTGCCTTTAAAATTTTACTGGCAGAAGAATACTATGGGGGTGTCCTTACTCAAGGAGAAGTATCCAATGTACTGTCACCCACACATGAAGCTTTTGTTTTTCTTAAGCAGAGGCTATTCAGGTCATAAGTATTTGTTTCTGACCAGGCCGCCTTTATTTTCCGATCACAGGATTTTCTACTGTGCCTAGTGAAGGCAACTGCCAGACTTACAGGGACATCGTAAGCAGCACCACTCTCTCTCTCTCCATTTCTCATTTGCCAGATCCTCAACCGCTACGTAGTTAGCGAAGTGAGTTTCTCCGTGCTCTACAATGTGGTATTTAGCCATATACGAACCAGGATTTTCAACTAAAACAAAACAAAACACCAACAACTTTGGCTTCTATTCTGAAAATCCAAAAAGTCACTGACAGGACTACGTTTGTAATAGTGTAAGTAGAAATTTTACTTTTTAAAAAGTAATAATTAAAACACTCAGTTACATAAGGTACCGATTTGTCAACTGGATAATCAGTTGGAAAATTGTTTCCAATATGGGCTTTAAAACATTCTTTTACGTACATGCAAAATATAACCATACCTCCTCTCTGCAGGACAGAGACCACTTGTTGTCAAAGGAAAAAAAAAAAACAAAAACAAAAAACATGCTGGAAGCTGTAATTAATATGAGGAGTGGCTCTTGGTAAGAGTTTTAACTACAGTCATTTTATCAGTTTTTCAGAGAGACTCAGTTCCAATATTAAAATGTTCCGTGGAACAGCAAATATAAAATCGATTAATTGGCACAATCACAAGTTTACAGAGAATTAGAACTACTGTAAAATGTTTTGCTGTTTCTTTAAATACTGGTCATTTTTCCTGTGGTTACTTCCTATAATGCAGTACTCGTGGTAAAAAGAAGACAGTGTCAGCTTTTCACACAAAGTAAAGTAATTACTGCTGTTGACATTTAAGAGAAAAAACTATTTCATCACTTGGTAAGGACATATAAAGTAGTTTATTTGGCAGAGGAACTAAAACACTTACTACAACTCCAAGAGGGAGCTGAGGAAAAACTACACTCTTCATTCTTCTCCTCACTTTCATCGTTTCTCATGAAGTTCAATTTGGAAATTACGACTTCATCAAAATAAGATTAGGTCTCTAAATAACTGGCCCACCTGAAGTAAACAGCACAAGGTTATGACTTATTTGATTTGCCTATTATTATCTGAATTCTCCTGTTAACTACCTAGGTTTAGGTATTATTTTCACATCGATCTCTAAAGTACTTCCAAATTTTTGCAGACCTTAAGCTTACATGTTAAGGCACTTACCATTCAAGTAAAACAGTTTTTATATAAACAAGCCTGGGAGATGGAGAGAACATTTTACCAGAACATCCATTCTTTTTTTTTTTTCTTGAAAGAAAAAAAAAAAAATAACATTGACCAAATATTTATAAAACTTTGCATCAAGAGAAAGGTTGTGTTTTATTATCTGAAATGAGCACAAAGTACACCTTCCACAATAACACTGAAAGCAGTGCAAAGACTGACAGTGACCTTTGACTAAAGGTAGTTCTGTAAAAAGAAAAATACCAAATAAATCAGTGCCCTGCTTTGATTGTTGTAAAATTTTTTTTTTTACATAAAAGTTGGTCCAAACTTACAAAAAAAGCACAAATGTGCATAGTTCAGAAGATCTGAAAGAGTGCCATAAAAAGCTGATGTCCCTAAATTTAGCATCCACTTAAAACTGCCAAAATACAAAATAAAATTCAGAACTAGAGTTTGTGAACATGTACAATCAATTTATCTAGTTTTCAGACAGCATGAGCTTTAAGCGTTTTTAATTTTTCCTACTGTATGCAAGACCCTTTTCCACATAAAAATAAAGCTGTTGAATTAACATTATTCAAGTCTGTTGAATTGCTGCTTTAAACTGCAGCTAGGGAAAAAAAAAAGTTTTTCCAGATAAAAATGATGTGCCTGAGGAAAAACAGATACTCAATATGGTAATCCTCTGCCTCGCCCTCTCACTGCAGATGTGCTAATGTGTCCCCTGTATCCTTGGGAATAGCCAGGTCCTTGGGCAGGAGAAGTCCAAGTCTGTCCATGCATGTGGCCGATGCCAGTGGGATTTTCCTGTAAGTTACTTCCGTAGCTATAGTTGTGCATCTTTGTGGGCAAAGAGTGCGTACTCTCTGGTCCTGCGGAAGCGTCACTGCTGCTCCCCAGAACCGGGATGGGGCCGTGGCTGTATTCAAACCTATGGTCTTTATCTCCACTAAATAGCATGGGGCCAGTGTTGAGGTAAATGTCTCCATAACCAGTTACTGAGCTGGGAAAGGATTCTGAAAAGGCCGACGGAGGAGGGGCACCACCAGAGTGAGATGAAGCAGTACTGTAGTTATCCAAAGACTGAATATCCGAGTTTCCAAGGAAGCTTCTCCTTTCTAATGCTCCTGATGACCCGCTTCCTATTCCATCGCTACTGCCATAATGGGCAGATGAGAAGGAAGATGATCCAAAGTTATCCTTGTAGTCTGGGCCTGTTATGTAGGAGTCTCTAGCCTGGTAATCCACACTTGTTTGTACTGGCTCCTCCGTTGTCGCCTGAGCTTGATGCTGAGCAAGCAGCTGCAGAAGAGCTGCCTTCACACCTGCGTGAGGATCTGTTCCTGAAGAGTTAGTTATAGGCAAATGCTGGTTCTCTGTCCGATAATCAAGGTCTTCATCAGTGAGGGGTGGAGGCTCTGGTGGCTCTGGGGGACGCTGGTCTGGAGGCAAGATCCGAGGGCGTTCTTGTTCAGGTGTTCGGTTTAGAAGCCTCATCTCGGACTGCCTAACCAAATCCTCTTGACCTAAGCAGATGAAAAAGAAAAGCTTTGGAATAAAAATATACAATAACAATACCAGAAAGGAAAGGACTCTTTCCTGAAACAATACAGAGGTTTGTTATTTCAATTCTCATTAACTTATTAGTTAAACATATTGGTAGCAACAGCTCCTTTGCCTCAGGAGGGTGATGCAGGTTTCCCATCAAAGAAAGATTACCAGTCAAGCAGTTAAATAAAAACAGTACAAGGTCCTTAAAAAAACCAAAGCAAAACAAAACTCAAGCAACACGTAAACACTAGAAAATTCAGAGAGGGATCAGAAAAGATTTGCCAACAGGGATAAAAGTCTTGAGGGACAAAACGCCACCCTATCAAGGAACAGCAAAACTTAAGGTTAAAAAAAGACATGAACAAAAAAACACCACCCAAAAAAACCTCAAAAAACCACCCCCAAACCACTTCAGAATATTTCTTTAAACAGCTGCGAGCAACCACAGAGCCATACACAAACCACCATATAAATAATAAATAAACTGAAATAGCAATCCAAAAAGATCAACAACAGAGCTTTAAATTTTAAGACTATGGAAGACTACCACTATACACCAATGACTACGGAAACCACTACTATACACCAATGAAAACCTTCAACCATGTGTGTTAGTTACGGGTAACCACATACAGAATTTTGACACTAAGAAATTGCTCTAGTCAGCATTAAAAACAGAAATAAAATACCCTTTCCCCAAAACAGGCTTCACCTAAACACACAGACAGAACTGGCAAATTCCATCTATGAATTTGCTGGAGAGGACTGTCTTCTCCACCACAAACACCATTAAGAAAACCCCAAGCACCCAGAATAAGGATCAATGTAACTGTCTCATCAGAAATACTACCAGCACTTGTGTACCTCTGAGGATGGGGATCATCTTTTGCTCTGTCTGCATGGCACCTGTTACAGTAAGACACAAATTCTATGATCCAGACACAAAATGGGACAAAATCAATTGGATCATCTCTCCTATACTCACACAGACTTATGTGGTTAACATGTTAACTCTTTATCCCCAAACTATTACATCTCCACTGCTCAAGGTATCTGCCGGTTAGCAATAAGGACCTTCAGTACCTGCAGACGTATATAATGACTTGATCAGATGTGGGTAGCCGGGTGCCGGAGATTCCACGTCGTCCCGGCTGACAGATGCAGGAGTGGTGGGCTCTGGAGGCTGCCTGAGTTGTAATGACATTTCATTTCCTGATCCGTTTTCCTTCTCCTCCAACACAAAATCTTTTTGTTTTGTTTGCTGAGCCTTTATTAACTGAGACAACAGAACAGCAAATGCACTCTGCACGGCTGCCTGGGCAGCATCAGTCTCAACTTTAGGCTGACTCAGCTGAGCAGGTGGTACAGGAGGCTGCGTGACGGTCGGCTGTTTTAGAGGCTCCTGTTCCGGCAGTGGTGGCGGAGGCGGCGGCGGCTGCTGCTGCTGTTCTGACTGTTTTTCACCTGCTGACAAAATTCCAGCAGGAAGATTTATTTTATTTAGTTGCTGCTGAGTCTCTGGGTTTACCTTAATATTCAACACTTGGGCAAACTGTGCCAAACTAACACTTGTTTTAGACTGTAGCAGGTTTAGCAGGATTGCCACTTCATTCTGGTTTAACTGCTGTCCAGTGCTTGTTTTTGCTAAAGACAAAAAAGGTGTTTTTAAGTATTATTTAGAACTGGCACATTTCAGAAACTCAAAAGTAAGACTAATCTAGCATGGCTGACACAACTGGCAAAGCATGGGTTTGGACAACACAGAAATGGAATGCTTTTACATTGTAACTGCCTTTGGGGGAATCTCTATAGGAAATGGAATAGTAAGATCCAATATAAAGAAAGTGACGTCCAAAGGGTGCGCACACGCACTTGGACAGATGAGAAACATCAAGCCGGAGCTCAATTTTCCACAATACAACTAAGCTGGGGCTTAAGGCCACCTGCTTTAGGCAGCTGTAAGATTTCCAATCCCTGCAAAATTTCCTATCTTTGACATATCACATCCCTCTGTTAAAAAGTGGCCATCTGCAAAACGCATTTCCAGTCATATTCTGGCCCATTCTAATTCAGCATCTGGATTCTAACACCTGCTCAAGTGACCAGGCTCTGGGTGACCCAGAAGCTAGGGGTATAAATGCAAAAGCAAGTGCTGAGTTTGAAGGACAAGAAGTCAATCACTGAGTAGCAGGAAAATGTAGGTTTGCGATGATATACAATTTCTTCAATGAAATGGAGTTTGCCACAAATAAGAGGAGTTTATGATGATGCAGGGGAATATGAATAAGGAAGTCAGAATATCGAAGTATTTTCTTAGTTTCAAACACAAACATTGTGGTAGTTTATTTTGAAAGAAGAAGTGAAGCAGCACGGATTTCAACATGCCCTATGAGTAGATGACTTAGAGAAGAAAGTATTCAAAAATTAAAAAAATGAGTGTGTGTGACTGTGCTGGCAGAGCCCTGAATTTTTTTTTAATGCAGACCAACACAAACACATTCTGTCCTCTTCTATCCCTGCCATTCTTCTAATTCACCAATATATTAATTCATAGCAGTTTCAAAGCCATGCCTGAAAAAATGGTCACACACACAAAAATATTAAATATTTGCCTTGCAAGACTAAGAAAGCTGGAAAGTGCTGCAAAACCCACAACCCACTACCCTACTTGCGGATGTGCACTAGGATACAAGCACCTGGAACCTACTCAGGCAGGATCCAGGGACTTTAACGATTTGATATATCTAAATAAATATAAAAATAAAACTACCTTTTATTTGGCAAAACAGAAAAAAACATAATTTCTAATGCCTTGTACTGCTGGCTCTCACTCAGATGTCACGCTTAACAGTTGATTTTGTAACATCTGAGGATAGTACGCTCAACACTCAAACTTTCACTCAGTGAAAATTCAGCAGGAAAATGCCGAACAGGGAAACTAATCTACCTCTTGCATACTCTTTGGTTAGTTTCAAGTCTATTCCAGAGCAAACTGTATTCTGGGAAATGTGGCAGTTTCTACCAGAACAGAATTATGGAGCTCTACATAGCTCCTGTTATAAGATGCAATAATCCAGGGTTCCATTCATGAATCAAAACATTAGCAATTGATCCAAGGTGTTTTTAACATCTTCTTTTGGGGTGCTCAGAAACAAATGCAACAGTTGTTGCATTTGTACATGGAGTTCTTTAGTGTGTCTTATTGATGGCATTCTCTAAGGTGCATTATGGCTTCCGGAAGTGTTTGCTTAATACAGAAACCGCCTCTATGCTGAACTGTCTGAGCTCCACTGAAAATTAAATTGTTGTCTTTTTTACCTAGATATATTTTTCTATGTATATATGGACAAACAGCAATATAGGTCTTAATGCTTCCTTCTCTATTTGTTTAGTTTATTTTGCATGGTTAGTATTAATGACTAATAAACATAGTAGTCTCTCATTGGGCTACCTGTTATAAAAACGCAAAGAAAATAACTGCTATCCTTTGAACTCTTCAAATTTCTACACAGTTTTCATTTGTGGTGGGAAAAATTTTAAGGGCTACAGAAAGTTATGCTTGAAAATGCTGCCAAAACTTTAGCCTAAACATACGGAGTGGCAGAAGCTCACAGACAGCTTACAGGAAAAAAGGACAAACAGGAGCAAGAGGCAATAAACTGCAATAAAATATGATCAAAATAACTATTTTCTATATATCTTTGCACAGAGCATTTGAAGCTCTGCTCTACTGTTAAATGAAGAGTTGATTTAAGACAGTATTAAAGAATTTTCAGGCCATTTGAATGCACTTACTGTTTTTCTTCAGCTGAAGTAGTGCTATCAGTGACATAGGATTTATGGTCACTTCACACATCAAAAATGGTCTAAATTAAACTTATCAGGTAACCATTTGGTATTGTTACTCTGTATATTTCTACCTATTACAAGGGAACAATGACCAAACTGCTGAGTATCTCAAATGGTGTCCACACAGGAAACCATTACTTTACTCTTTATATTATATTCATAAAATTGGTCTCCAAGCAAAATACTCCACTTAAGTTTCAGAATTAATGGCTGTGCAATCTACAGAGGTAGCTACTTCTTGTTATACCAGGTTTTGGGTTAGGTTTTTTTTGGTGCTTATTTTTTTTACAACGTGGTTCAGCCCCAACAACTTGGAAAGCTGAAGACTAACATAATGTGCAGAGGGAAACTGTTTCATTTGAAATGACGATTGCTCAAAAATCTCCTTCCGATAAGTTTATCCAGTTATCCAAGCTTCTCCAATCTATGGAGATTGTGAGGAATTTAGAGCAGCAGCTGACTTGTGGGATTACAGAAGAATCATAGATGAGAAAGAGATATAATCCCCTCAAAATACAGAGCGAGGTAGTTGCTCTGACCAGATTGAAAAATTAAGTAAAACTTAAAAGGAACACCTAGTTTCCAAAAGCAAAGGTAAATCTTTTGTAACAAAGATTTAACTTACAATACTGTTCCTCCCTCAAGAATCCAGGAGACGTCAGTACTCTGAAAATAACATCTAAAACTTCTAGAGGTGCAATCCAAGTAGAAGGTAATTATAAGAACCGAAAATATTACTGACCAAGTGCTACACTAGAGTTGCCCTGAGTTTTGAGTTGGGAAGAAGTTTGCATGCCTTGTGGGGTGTTGGTTCTGCTCTCATCCATGCCTAGAGACAGATCCTTCCTAGGGACTTTAGCTGCTGTTGACTCATCAGTCATGCCCATCTGCTTCTGTCTTCTGCGTTTCTTACTCCACAGCTCATGGCAATCCTGCCACAAAGGAAGGCTGCAAAGAATGATTAGAGATAATCAGTTTTATCCCAGAATTATTTTTTTTTTAATTTTTTTTTAAACCATGTTGGTAAAATAAATAAAGTATACATAATGTAACTTTTGAAAGAGGAACCTACTGGAACTTGGAATTACACCAGAAAACACTCAAAGCCAGCAAAATCTCAAATCTGCATTTTCTGACTGAAATCTCTTCACTGATTGCCTATTTCAGAAGTACAGGTCTCTCTGGCAGAAAAGGGGAACATGTATCTTAAAATGACAATCAATGTTGCTTTCACGCATTCATACTTGTGAAAAGCCTAGTTATTTGTGTAATCAAAGACTTCAAAATCAATGCTGCACACTTGCTATAAAAGAGAATTTGCAGAGTAACAGATAACAGAGTTTTCATTTGAAAGTTTCTTTTTCAGGGTCCAGGTGACCAATTCTTTTTTGTCTGCTTGTAAAAGTACTACTGCCTCATGAGCTCAAGTATTTGTCCACACCAATAGACATGGCTATCTAGTATTTACAGTTGTACAGCATAGACAACCAAGAATGCAGAAGGAAAAAAAAAAAAGAGAGAGAAGGGAAAAAAAGTTGCATGAGAAATTAGCACTTGACACTAGCAAAGTTAGGATACTAGGAAGAACAAGGGATATCCCAGTCCTTTAAGACAGATAAAAGCAGAGGCAAAAGTCTCCTAAGGGAGTCATCTGCTACCAGTTCTGTCCTTCCATTACTGTTCTCTCCAGGAATCCCAATTCTGATTTCCTGAGGAACGCAGAGACCCACCCCATAGATGGCACTAAAAATAGTGCCTTCTGTTTTCCTATTACATATTATTATAACTGTCTGAGCAGTTCCTTCACCCAGGATCATGGAAAAACGAGGTGACAGATGTCAAGAGCCACTGGAAAGGCAGTAATGACAACTGCTTCCTTTATTCTCTCCCCCTGCATACCAGTATTTAGTCAAAAACAAGTGGAAGCAAGCAAGAACTCATTGTGAGAAGTGTCCTGCAGTCCTCCCAATCAGCCCTGTCACTTTCTTTGAATGAAGAGCTGATTCTTCCCAAAGCAGAACTTTGATCTTTCAAGAGAAAAGTCAACACTTTCCTGTGCATGCTCTGTCAGGAGGAGTGTGGTTCCCCTTCATTTTTAAAAGGGCATCAACAACTAGCTTGCTTTGAATTTCCATATATCAGCTTCTAGAATGGATGCACTACCAAACCCCTGAAAAAACACAAACTTCTTCCCATTCACCTACTTTAACATGCATATAAGCAACATACTGTACAAGTGGCTCTGAGATTTTAGTGAATAGCCTAAGATTGCTGATTTCTGATATTCAGACAGTGATATACATAGTCATATGCAGGCAATGAAACCTCAGAGCTGCATGTATCGGGAGCATTAGTAACAATAGCATGTATGTAACAGGTAAGTCTCGAAAGATTTTTAATAAAATTCTTAGATAAAACTCAAACATTTCTCCTGGTTGGTAATTAATTAAAAAGAAGTCAGTATAGGCTGCCTTGAAGGTACAATTTACTCAATATTAAATGGTCTATGTTCTGACAGCTATCTTGAGGGAAGAATGAAACCTACAGATTCTGTAATACCTTTTCATTGTTTTCCTCGTGGCCTGTTCCCAATATGATTTGTACTGATTAAAATGACAATTCAATCACCGCAAAAACCCTACTGGACATTGCAATACATTTCCTCTCGGAGAAACTGACAGGAAAAACCCTGCACAAAGGATTTCACTTCTGCTTGTAAAACCAAGAATCTCATCTGGCACAGGAAATTATTTATGGTATTTCACTTTAACTCTCAGGTACCTTTGCAGAATTCTATACTCAGTGTCATTCTACCATCAAAGAAGGCAATTCAGATTCATGGAGGACCTCAAAACCCTTGGAAAAAGTAAACACCGATAAACAGAGATAAAAGGGAAATGATGGATTTTCAACATTAGAAACATGTATATGAGAGTATTTTTTTAAAGGTACTAACTCAGTAACTAGTTCCAGGAATAACAAATGAAGCAGTTCGCAGATCCACACAACCACTGCTATCATGGTGTAAGAGTCATTCAGCTGCACAACCATTTTAGTGTAGAATCACCATTAAACAACTGTATGTATCAACATTTGTCCTGCCACCATCTACTTTAACTGAAGCACAATGAGCTTAATGAAATCAGTGCATGTTCTCATTTTGTAGAGGTAAGGACCATTACCAAAGGAAACGACTTACTCTGGAGGAGGCATTTTAGATGGTTCCACATCTCGCAGAAACTCGCACTGAAGAGCTTGTTCGGCTGTGCAGCGCTTGCTGGGATCCAGAGCAAGCATATAATCAAATAAATCTAATGCAGCTGGTGGGATGCTACAAAAGAGCAATATGGAGAAAAGCATCACATTTTCATTTTGAATCACACACTTCTGCGCAAAATTTTAATAAACACATGCCTTCCAAAGTAACTGATCATTAAGTCCTCAGATAACTTACACCCTAACAAAACCCACTCACAACTTGAACTTGGTTGTAAAAGGCAGAGACAAACTTCACCTTTTATTACCTGTGCAACCATATAACCCAAGCTTTCTTTGCTTTGTATGGTTTAATTGCTTGAAACATTATCCTTACAAAAAAACCTTCACCTTTTCAAGCCAAGACTATATTGTTACTTTACGCTTTGGAAGTTAGCACCAGGGAGTTGCACTTTTGATTGGTCCATGGACAATAATTCTATTGCTTTAAAGATATAAGTCTCGTATCTCTGAAACCCACAGTAACTGAAGGAGGGGAACAAACCCTTTAAAATAAGCTTACAGCTGTTTTCCATAACTTTCACATGTGATATTTGCTCAAAACTAGTCCAATGGCAGTACTTTACAATACACAGTTCAGATAACTGCTCTGTGTTGAATGAATTTATGACCCAAAAGACTGCAATGTTAACCAGACTACGTATTTAGCTGTAGCCAGTTGTCCTAATAAAAAAACAATTAAGTACTCTTAGCTGTTTTTTGGACAGGGACAACAAGCAGGTGTACCAATCATGGAAAACAAATGTTTCTTTAGGTGAAAGCTGACAGGTGCCTGAAATTTTAGGGCCCCCTTCCCTCTTCTTGAAGCTCCTATTAAGTAAGGGTTAATACAAGCTCTGTGGGTATCATGGGAAGGATAAGAACCTAAAGCCATTTTTCTTTACACTTAATCTATGTTCTCCAGAAAATAGTGAAGTTCATAAAGTCTCCAGGAAAACTTAATGCTATTACAGTTGACGAAACTAATCCTTCATCCTTACAAAGAAAACTCTTCTCTCAGTTTTCGACGATACTGCTTCTTTGGTTTCATTGTGTTGAAATAAGCTAATTTAATAACATCGGGCCACACTGCTGGACAAGGACTCCCGCAAATTCGGCTGTACCAAAAAGAAGGGAAAAAAGGGTATGAGATCCAAAACCACAAGTGAGCACAGCTGTCATTTTATTCTTGCACGTACAGTGAATACAAAAATAATTTTAATGTTCAGGTTCTTTTTAGCCAAGATTTCTCTCCTGTCCAACACCCAACACCATTAAATAATATTGAACTGCCTATGAAAGATAATCATCCTGCACAGACTTAACTTACTTTAAGAAGTCCTCTGTTTCTGCCTCACCCCACCCCAGGCACCCTCCACACAAATGTTTTGAAAAGCTTAACCAACTATGTCTGGACAGTACTCCAGGTATTTGACTTGGAGAACTGGATAGCCAAGATTTAAAGTGCTAATTAACTTCTATGTCCTTAGCTCCCAATGCCAGTGAAGAAGGATACAACAAATGGCTGAAAAAACACTTTCCACTGAGAATTTAGTTGACACTGAAAACATAAGCTGGGGGGGGGGAGGGGGGCGGGAAATCTCAGTAAGGCCTATGGGCAGAAGCAAGATCCAACCACTAGAAAACCTGTGTATTTTTTACTTCATTTACGAGTTTTATGTCTGAAGCCTCATCTGTCTCCACAAATGGAGTTGCCCACAGTTTTATTCCTCCCCCTCTATCCCCACCCATTTTATCCAACCAAAGATGGCTAAGCACAGGTTGACAAACACCACACTTCTGAGCAGAACTAAAGAGGCATTTTACCATATATGCAAGGTTTCAAGCTCTGATGCAGGCAGTCATAAAAGGACATTTTGCAAATACTTTCCCTTAGTTCACCTCTCCCTTTTATTAGATTTAAATGGTTAGTGTAAGAGACCTAATGATATATGAGTTATGCCCTGACTCTTGTGCAAATCAATCTGACTTTATGCTGCTTGCGGTATGTAACTTTCAGGAAGAAAAAGAAACAATAAATCTATCTTTTCCTATCAGAATTTACTGCAGCTCTATCTTTGAACGTTAAAGTTAGAAAGAATAAATGTAGAATTGTTGACTGTAACATGATGGTGGTAAAGATGTTGATTAAATTGATATATTACATTTAAACAGCCAAAAATGCATAGCATCAGTGAAAAGGAAAAAGGAACTACAAACAGGAGCTTCCAGCAGGAGAAGGAAATCGCCAAATTTTAGTTTGGTGTACCAGAAGTACAACAAAAGAGGAAAAACTTCAACTGACTGCACTGTGATGTGCTTCAATGCCATCTAGTGCTCAAAACCAAAATTTTCCCAACTCACAAGTTTAGTTCTCCTTACGTTGAGAATGACCACTGATATGCTTCGCATCTCCTGAAAACGTCATTTTTCCAGGCCAGCTAACAAACACACTACACAAAAACAAACTACTTTTTAATCTGTTTTGAAAAACATCTCTATATATAACTTCATAGTATCTTTTATTCATTTAATTTTTAAAGTCACGTTGACCATTTACTGTACAGGTTCTCTAAGTTCTGTAGGACTCATCCCCTTTCCCCCTTGTCTCTAGGAAGAGGACCTCTCCTCACTTATGACGTCAATTATGACATCAGAATCAAGAGCAATTTTTGCTTGCTGAATAAAGGGAAAAAAAAAAGATGCTCTGGTTCCACTGAGTTATATACACATCATTCTATGATTTATTGAGATAAGGAAAGAAACACAATTTTTACATCCATAAAGTGTCTGGTAGTTTGTAAGGGAACAGAAATATTCCCACAAAAATAATAAAGCCCAGGTATGCAAAAGGCTTGAAACAAGAACTCAAGGCCAGTAGCATGCCAAGTACCTACTCCTCCCGAATCCCACTTGTCTTTATTATTGTCCATATTTTCATTTTGATTTGCTACAAGGAAGTTGTAATATCATCTTAAAAAACAACAGGCATTTTGACTACTCTCTCTTTACAACGTCAGTAATAGGCAACTCCAGCTGCTCTACAAAACACCCTCTTACTATTCAACTGTACATTGTTAGGACCACAGAATACTCACAAAAATCCCTTCTCCATGTCCAAGCAAAAGTCACTTGCTTTACATGTCCCTCAAAACCTTTAACATCTCACTCAGGGCGATGAGTACTTGTAAACGTTCACAGTGCGTTATGTATGATTTTAACACTAACAAAAGAAACCTGACAGTTTACAAGGCACCTACTACGTGATAGTGCTTGCGAGTTACCTTATAAGTTCCAGTTGAGCAAGTTCTTGATTTGCTTGAAATATTGGCTTTTTTGTAAAAAGTTCACCCAGGATGCAGCTGTAAAACAGTTTTGCACAATTCCATCATTATGGCGTTCAATATAGATTGATAGTAACATTTAAAGATTTATTTTTGGTTTGTTTTTATGCTTGCTACATTTCTGTACCAAACTCTTACCCGCAGCTCCAGACATCGATAGCTGGTGTGTACCTTTCTTCTCCAAGCAGAAGTTCAGGAGGACGATACCATAACGTAATAACTTTGTTGGTATATGGTCGGCTGTTGGGGGGAGGAAAAAAAAAAAAAGAGAGACCTATCATTTTACTACAATCTCATTTCTGGAAAAGTGATACATTGAGGACTTTACTTCTGTGGTGTTACTTTAAGAACAGTACAATCTTCCACTCCCTTTTCCTAATTTTAGTCCTGCAAAGCTGCAACTGCACAAAAGCAAACACAACTATCAGACCAAGACTATCAAAAGGACAGACTGAAGATGCAATACTCTGTATTTATTACATTGCTAGTCTTTTCAGGAGAAGGACCTGCTTGGATAAAACCAGTAATTTCTGTGCAATTATTGATTATTAGAATGCTGAATGTAGGACCTCTACAAGCATTTAGAAAAGAAAAGAAAAAAAAAAAATCACTTTCCCCTCTGTCCCCTCTGTAAGCAGGAGCAAAAGAGACAAAGCCTTTTTCTTGAACTACAACCTTCAACAATTTTGATTCCAAAGCCTGGAACGCTTCCAATATCTTCCTATATTTCATAACATCTTTAATTCTCTACAGCTCTAACCAGAAGTTTTGGTCACTGGGAATAATCCTTTCCACCCTCGCACTGAGGCAAAGATTTCCACTATCTTAGACACACATTTATTTGCGGACAGGCTGAGATACAGCATTAACAGTTCAAAATGGAAGGCAGAAAACAGATGTTAGGTTTTGGTTTTGTTTCAACCAGGGTGTCTTAAAAGTGATCCCAAAATTCTTTCAGTTTTAATAATTCACTCTTACCAACACGGGGTAACTCCAAATAGAGTGCACGGTAACATTAAGTACAGAGTTTGAACAACCGTAGCATATAACAAGCTCTTACAACATACTCAGTGGTACAGGTATCATTTCTGCAAAATCACCCAAGTCTCTTTCATTAAGAAACTCCCCAATTCATTTTTAAAATGTAGTATGTTTTTGGAAACAATCCCATCATTTATCATTTTTATCTCTGAAGCAAGCATTCCTCTATGAAATGTTTACATGGTATGGACTTTCTCTACAGATACACCACTCATATATATTAGTATACGGTGCTTTTTATTTGAACAGATGTTTTCTTACAATCTGTCATATCTCCTACTCCAAACATATTAAATCCACCCAAATAACATTTAAAGGAGCACGGCTACAACAACCGATAGGAATTTATGTAAAATGAAATTTTTATTTCCTCACCATTATGCTCCTACTAAATTATGTACCCTTTTGAAAAGTATATAATTCTAAACAACAGTAAACCAAATGTAAAATACATGAATGTAATGCAGCAGCTATTATACACTTGTTAGTATATATTAATTACATCTGTTACTGCAGGTCAGAAACTACTCAGAAAGAAAATGAATGACAAAAGAATTGTCAAAAATCTACTAATGAGACTCTAATCATCCTCCCAAGTTCAACTGGCAATTCGATTAGCTAGCATAATTACATTTTAATCTTGGTTTCATTTATATATAATGGCGTAATAATGTTGCTGTTTCATGTACAGTAAAATCTGTTATTTGCACTATAAAGGCACTGAACTTTCAATCGTAAAATTCTTAATGAAGTTAGTTTTACAAGCAAAATCTAAGTTAATTTAAAAACAGACATTAAAAAACCCATGGTAAACCAGAGGAAAAAAATGATGTTAGTTTAGTACACATTAAAATAAGCTAGGATGGCATCAATCCCTTTTATTATAAGTACATCCGGAACAAAAATTAATTACCCAGCAGCTGCTTAAGATTATCTTTACCCTGCTACTATACTCAATAGTTTTCGTAACTGTGCTTAAGCATATATTCCTGAAATAACAGCTCAGAAGACAGCGAAACTAATGCTATCAGGTTCAACAACAAGCTCAGAGCTCTGTGAGAAAACAATAAACTCATAAAGCTAACATTATGGATATTATTTCCCAAATTAGGCATGCAGCAATCAAAATAAGCTCAGGTAGCTAATATTCTCTGTATCCAACCACCCGATGTACATACTACTGTGATGAACATTCAGCCTGAATTTTGAAAATCCAGTTCCACATGACAAACACATGACATTGCAATGCAAATATTGAAGTTCTTAATCATAAAAACTGTGCACCTGTTTCCTGGAGTACAAGCATAATGAAGCCAAGAACAACAGAAGCACAAGTCACAAGAAGTTTCAGGATAACTTTTATTTAAACTTGTATCTCTGTTTCCAGCAGATTCAACAGCACTGACTGCCTAAAGAGTACAATGAACCTCTTCAAATGTAAGGTTAAATCTTACACAAAAGTAATGCTTTTTGAAAAGAAACTGTATACTAATTTATGTTAAAAAAAAATTTGCTTTCCCTAAATAAACTTTTCCTAGGTATACCAACAGAAAGAATATACTTTAGGCTTACAGGACCAGAAACAAAAAGTAAAAACCTATATATTGATGCAACCTACTTAAGACTGCAGCTCTTCATTTCCAAGCAATATATGGCCACTCTCTACAGTTATGTATCCAGAACACTTGGAAGAGCAATATACTTGCACAAAGAGAGTTTTCTGGTTTTATGCAGAGTATGACAACATGCACTTCTTTCTATTTCCTAAGCAATTACTTGTATTACAGTACAATAACATCTCTAAACAAAACAGTCACCTTTTCTGGCCCTCGTAATACTTAAGAGTTATGCAAAAAGATTAAGCTTCTGAATGCTTTTTCACAGTATAATTGTTATCTTACCTTTCTTCAGAGTTGTACAGCCGAGCAAGCCCAAAATCTGCAAGCTTTATCTGCCCTCTGGTGGAAAAAGCAAAGAATTATTTAGTGGATAATCCTGTTAGATTTCCTCCCCGAAAATCAGGCAAAGTTTGAGACAGCTGCAACTGATCTTCACCAAACCGCATTAGTGAAGAGGCAATGCCTAACAATTGATGCATTTATTCAGTAAACAAATACACTAACTTACTGAATAGCAAAGACAAGTAAGCAAAATCAGGTATGCTCATCAAACGGCATTTACATCAACAGATGTTAGTCAAAATTGAGCTGTATAATGTGTTCAAATCAGTAACTCTGCAGGAAAAATACAGGGGAGGAAACTGCTACTTTTTCACGTCTTATTGCTAGCATTACAAACAACTATCAGCAGTCATACTTCCTTATAGGAAGCTGTCGAAGTCCTGTTCTGCTCTTGTAAAGTTTAAATACAGCCTTTAAATCAGGGTGACCAAGCAGATAAGGGTTTCTATTTTTGCCAGCAGCCAACTTGCTGAATGACACAACCCCTAACCCCTTCTTGAGTTTTCCCATATATGAGGGGAAGAGTAGAAGATACAGAGCTCTTGCCTGGCAGTTTCCACGGCTAAAGGGCACTGCTCAATGACCAGAAGCCCCCGCCATCTGTAAAGCCTGGATGATTTAAACAGAAAGCTGTCTGCAAGCTTCTCTAATACGTGTAATAGATGTTGGAATGTTACATGGGGTTTTTGTTTTTCTATACTTTCAAAACTCCCGTTGCTTTCAAATACAGCAAATGTCACTTTCAAATAGATTTTATCAAATTAGGGCAAGACTTGCTGATGTGTATAAGAATGACCATTTTGTGATAATAAAATATACAGGTTATAGTTTCCATTCCATTTCCCCCCCCTCAGATGTGTGCTTGGAATTGCTGTAACACCTATAAACAAAGATATGTTCCCCTCAAATTTACATGCTTATTCCTTAGAAAGCGTATTTGTGGAAGATCAATGAATTTTTGAGCAAAGACATTTAAATTGTGTTTCTAAAAGATATATAATCCGTGTGTTTGGCTTCAGGCTGTAACTGGTAATGCGATTTTAGAAACACTGTCTGAAAACTATTCAGATTAACTATCAACTTTTTCTTCTTCCCGTGGAAACATCTAAGGATGCTCAAAAAATCCTAGGGGAAAAAAAACTCTGTATCCTGCACTGGAGAGGGCACAGTACAACAGAAAACTCCACCTCTACCATAATGCACTCTTCTCTGCTGTCAGGTTACACCTCAGCTTCTAAATTTCCAAAGGAGCACAGAGACGGCACCACCACTGGAGATTAGCAGGCAAGCAAGCTTAGGTGCGTGGGCACATGTGGAGGCATGTGTATGTTTGTTTAAGAGTCTGTAACATAATCTGGCAAGACTACAATAGGAACCAGAGCTGAAAATAGTCTGATGTTT
>VYZM01000651.1:0-155027 GCA_013398915.1 Dromas ardeola
TGGTGGGAGGTGTCCCTGCCCACCTGGGGGAGGGCACTGTGCTTCTGCTCTGCTGTCCCACCTGCCTGCCCTGGTCCCTCCACGACAGGGAGCATCATCCGCCTTTTCTTCTCCTGGCCGTGCAGTCTCACTCCAGAAGTATCAGGTTCATACTGACCTTGGGAGTAGGTTTTTTCAGTTTTATCCTCATTACTGACATGCTGAAGTTTCAAGTTCTGCACTTTGGAGTTTTTCTTATGTAGTAAAGCGCATAAAAAGACCTGCAGAACGTAGTTTCGCTCTTGCTAAATTGATACCGGCTAAAACAGAAAATTCAAACTCAAGATTGCTTTGGACTGCCTCCAGTAACATTGAAAACCACTTTAAAAAGTCTTTTGCGACCTGGAGAGGGAGAGATGGAGGGTTAAACATGATTTTTTTACCCCTCTCAGTTGCAAAATACTGTATAAACCATGATGCTTGTACTACCCAGCCAGCACTAACACAAGACAGAGTCCTGACTGTGATTAGGGAGTTAATCAACCCCTGTTAGGCTGATATTCTGTCATTCAAACGCTTCCACAGACTGGAAACTGTCACAATGTTTGTATCTACATGTGGACGTGTCTGCAGCTTGCTGCGCGGAAATGGTGTGTTCACTTCCCCATGTGTAAATACCCGATGGGGTTTAAGTCATTTCAAAGCCCTGCGCCTTGAACCTGAGCCCCAGGGTGACCTGGAGGTGAAGGATCCGATTAGCGATGCCCTAAGCCCCGCGGGGACTGCGGGGGATTTGGGGGATGGGGGCTGGAGCCAACAGCAGGATCTCATGAAGCGTCAGGATCTGGCCATGCCTCTTAATGCTCGTCCATAATCATGGAATCATAGGCTGGTTTGGGTTGGAAGGGACCTTAAGAATCACCCAGTGATTTAGATCTAGATGAGATCTGAGGCAGAAATTCTTGGCTGTGAGGGGGGTGAGCCCCTGGCCCAGGTTGCCCAGAGAAGCTGTGGCTGCCCCATCCCTGGAGGGGTTCAAGGCCAGGCTGGACGGGGCTTGGAGCAACCTGGGCTGGTGGGAGGTGTCCCTGCCCAGGGCAGGGGGGGGCACTGGGTGGGCTTTAAGGTCCCTTCCCGCCCAAACCATCCTGTGATTCTGTGATATACTCTAGGCTTCATGTAACAGCGAACTGGGCCATGCGTTGATGAAAGAAGAAAGTGCTGGGAGAAGCCAGCTGGCAGAGACTAACCCGCTACCCTCAACTGCAGCCCCTCAACCCAGGCAACACCTTTGCTCTGGCGAGAACTTCCAGCTCTGTGCGATCCCATTTCCCATCCCTGCTGCCCTTCCCTGCTCCACTCCTGGCACGTCTAAGGTCATTGGGGTTTCTGTGGTCACCTCTGAACAATGCTCAGGCAGATTTCCGCAGTGCTCCTCCGGGTGTAAGGCGTGGTGGCCGCTGGCGCTGGTGGGACACTCGTGCCGTGCATTAGCCCAATGGCTGATCTTTGTGCCGCATGTTGAATCCCGGGGTGCCCAGGTGGAACCCAAGACACTCCTTCCCCAGTTGGCATCGGAAAAGGTGGAAGCTGAAGGTGCAGCTGGAGAAGCCTGCCCAGATCTACCTTAGCTTCCGTGAAACAGCTTGTGCTCCCCTCCAAGACCATCCCCAGTGCTGGGGAACTGGCGGAAAGATTCGGGATTAATGAAGGGGTCGCTGCTTGGAGTGATCCAAAAGGGCAGAGTTTGGCCTACACTGCCACGAAGATACAGCTATACACCAAATATTTACAATGTATGTATATTTAACCTCAGAGCTGATAAAAAGGAACTAAAGTATGGGTTTTTTAATTCCTCCTAATTTCTGTGATTGTTTTAAGTGTACTTTAATCAAATAAGTGGCTCTCGGTAATACTTAACACGTGCTTTTGAAACGCGACTGAGATTGTTTCATGTTCAGGATCTCTAGTCTTTGGTACCGTCCTTCCTGTAATTCTCATTTAGGGAAAATTTCTTCCCGGAAAGGGTTGTCAAGCCTTGGAAGAGGCCGTCCAGGGCAGTGGTGGAGTCGCTGGAGGGATTTAAAAGCCGGGCAGACGTGGTGCTGAGGGACATGGGGGAGTGGTGGGCTTGGCAGTGCTGGGTTGATGGTTGGACTCCATGACCTGAAAGGTCCCTTCCAACCTAGGAAATTCTATGATTTATCCCTCTTTTTTTTTTAAGCCAGAGGTTTAGCAATGTGTGTCCCACCAAAAATACCTTCAGTATTTCAGGATTCGAACGGCTGCTTTTGGCAGGGCGCACTTTGCCTCCTTTGCTTTTCCTGCCACTTCTGTGAAGAAGCCGCGATGGAGTCCCTGGCGTTACATTCAGCCCCCGTCCTCCTGCCACGGCCACTCAGCCAGCATCACCTCCAGCTCCTCTTCCCTTCTCCCACACGACGGCACTGAGCGAGCTCATTATTTTGTGCCGACTCTGGATTCCCCACGTGTTCCAAAGGCTGCAATGTAAAAGAAAAAAAAATCCATGTATTATTTTTCAGCTGCACTTTCTGGTGTCGAGTACCGATCGATGTTTATGAACGACGTTGTGTTACTAATACTGCTTTTGTCTCCAGAACTCCGAGCTCCTTGGGAGTTGCAAGTCCTCAGAATGTCCACACTGTGCTGAGCGTTGACAACCCTGGACAGATTTAGATCTCCTTAAAATAGCAGAGGGGATGGTCTGTTAGGGGGGCGTTTCGGTTCAAAGAGAGTTGGAATCATTCTAACCGTAGTTTTGCCATTTTAAAAATAAAAGCAATATATATAATTTAAACGGCCTCTTTTAGGAACTCTCACCTGTATTTTGAGCTGGATATAAGTGTAGCTAGCCATGTATCTCAGGTCCGGAAAATATCCTTTTCCAAGGTGTCATATTTCTGAGCACTTCGAACAGAAATTAACTCGCCCCGTTTCCTGAATCTAGGGCACAGAGAATTGAAATAGGTTCCTGCAATTTCTGTTATGCTGAAAAAATGAATGGTGTAAACACCCACATTTCAGATGCTGACTTACTTCTCCAAAAAAAAAGCATTTAAAATATAGTAAATTAGTGGAGTTAATTTGATGAAATTTTCAGTCAGAAAAAGTTCCACAGTGCATTTGAGGCACAAAAGGGAACATTTTGCAACTGTAAATTAATTAGATTTTCATATTTCTGTGGACTTTCACTATTTAGTGATAGTGATATTAGTGATGATCACTAATAGTGATACTACTTAGTGATTTACAATTTAGTGATTTAGACTGTTGATCGTCTAACAAATAACCAGTAACTTGGGTACCGTCAGTTCAGTATCATACCTGCTGCATCGGCTATAAACCTTCGGTAAGTTTGATGGCTTTTTCCCCAGGATGTAGTCTGTTATGTTGTTCAAAATGAAACAAAACCTGACCACTGAAGATACTAAACAGTTATAAAGGATGGGATAAGTTAGATAAAGTGAATGTGTCAAATCTGAGCAAGATAAAGCCCTTTGAAGCTGCATAGACAGATGAAAAAAGACACTCGGAAGCTGGTACATGGAAGGGCAAGGATGTGCGAGAGTTGCTGGTCCCTCAACCATATCCCATGTTGTTCCTTAACGTGGTCACAGGGAAAGTCAGCAAAGTGCTATTTCAGAAAATACACACGTAAAAGGTCAATGAATAATTACTGTAAAAGTCCAGTCTGGTAGATAGGTTTGTACATTAACATTGAAATAATGGAAACTGAGTGGCATCCCCAGGGTCAGCCAGACTCTGATTTTCAGGGGGTGCCCGGGGGCCGGGGACGGCGGCAGCAAGGCTGTCACCATCAGTCACGGAAAGTTTGCGGCACGGAGCCTCCGTCACAAACCGATACCTGGAAGCTGGGAGCCTTGGCAGCCATCGGTGGCCAGCGCGTTGCCAGACAGCTCTGAGCTCGCTCATTATTTTGCAGATTTCATAAACCCCACGTTCGGTACCGCAGGTGGGTGAGAAGCAAGGCCAGGGTGAGGAGCTGCCCCTCTTCTTACCGAGCTGCCGTTGGGAGAGAAATTCTTAAAAAGTAGATTATTCCGATTCTTTATCATCTAACACCAAGTTTTATTGATTAATAATTCAATGAAACGGTTCCGTTATAAAAGGCATGTTTTGTGGGAATTGCTTGTGGAATTGCAGGCAAGAGCAGCTGTTGGATCATAATGCTGCGCCCAATCAAGTCTTTTCCCAA
Organism: Dromas ardeola; assembly: GCA_013398915.1. Classification (NCBI taxonomy): domain Eukaryota; kingdom Metazoa; phylum Chordata; class Aves; order Charadriiformes; family Dromadidae; genus Dromas; species Dromas ardeola. The sequence continues at coordinate 4,217 of VYZM01000651.1, forward strand.
ATGTAATCATGATGAAATAGATTCCATAAGGGCTTCAGTACAACACGCAGACGCATCATTTTGTGGAAGTTCCTCCCTTTTCTCAGGCCCAAAGCTGCATACAGACATCCTTACTTGGTACGAATTAAACAATTTCCAACTTGCACAGTTTTTGCTCAGGTATCGATATAAATACTTCTTTCGATTCTTTTTTGGTTTTTTTTCAGTATGTTTTCCATCCTTTTCCCAAACTGAAAGTTAAACCAAAAAAAAAAAAAAAAACCCCCAAAAAAAACCAAGAGAAAAAATTCCCAGACCTGTCAAAAAGACTTTGAAATAAAGGTGAAGAACTGTAATAAAATCATCATCTTGGCAAGCTGAACTCCGTTGGATTTTAGTCACCTGTGACAAATAACAGTGACAGCGGCCGGATCTCCTCCTTCGTCAAATACTGCGAGTTTCCACGTCTCCCAGGTCACTGCCATTCAACCCCCTTTTCTAACATCTAATCCCAATGACTTCAAAAACTAGTTGGCTGAGTATTCCTATTAACTTTTCCAACTATTTCCAACTATTCCAACTATTAACTATTCAAAAAATTTTCTAAAATTCCCAGGTGCAGGCATCAGCAGGAAGCAGATCTTTAGATTGTACTTTTGTTTTAATTCTGGCTTTACTACATCTTTGTCCTGAGTAGTTTGAGCAAATCAGGGACATCCATTAGGTTTAGAAGTCAGTTGGAGTTTGCAGTGTAAGTGGGAAAAAATTAATTTAGAGTTTCATCCTTAAAAAAAAAAATAAAATCAATTTACTTCACTGGTTGCAACTTGGGAAGCGTGCTTATAGAGCAGAAGATTATTCCAATTAACGTTATTTCAAATTAAACTGAAGAATCACTGATGTATTCTTATTCCTGTTCCCTGACCTTTTGAGTGATGAAAGCTGTTACTGTAAACCTTAGGCCGACGTGAAGCTGATTCTACTCTATTCCTTTGGCATACTGGAATATAACTGAAAATCAACACACCATCTCTGCAATTATTTTTTTTTTCTTCCCCCCCCACCCCACCCCACCCCCTGTAGAATGGGTGGGAAAAGAGTAAAAGAGTTCCTCCCCACATGTCGGTCAGCTCTGATGCTGGCTGGTCTGTGTGGAGGCCACATCTAATGAATCCCAGAACATTCCCTCCCTGCTGGATTACTTCTCCCACGGAGACCTGGCAGGGAAGGTTTTCGCCTTAGGTGAGGAATTTCCCTTTTCTAGAGGCAAATGGGCATTGTTTTTTCACTGTCTAACTATGTAACGTTCATGCACCAGCTCCTGGAGCCCTGAGGATATCATCAAGTATTCAGCAGGGGTGAATTCCTTTGCTTGAAAGTAGTGGAATGTTGCCGCTGATTTAAACAGAGCCAAGATTTCACCTCCCATTGTTTTTGGGATAAAAATTACCAGCTCTGGCCTTCTCAACTCTAAATGTGACGCTGGTGTTCAAAAGAATAATTTTTTTTTTTCTTTTTATTTTTCTAAGCCGACCACGTATACAAGTCATTTAGCCAAATTCAGACCAGGAAATAGAGGCGAGCTGCAAACTAAATGAGAACGTCACCCAAAAGGCTGCTGCAGCTCCGGAGTCGAGTGCTGAGGTGTGTTTGTGCACTGTGGTAGGCTACAGCCTTCCAGGGTGTTACCAGACCCGCATCAAGGCTTTGGGACTCCACCTCCGCCAGGGAAATGCTTCAATCCAGAGCAGCGCAGGGGGTACGCAGCTGGAGACAGGGGAAAAAGAATCTGGCTTTCATGTTCTGTACGTAACAATAGTGATGCACAGCGGTAAAACCAAAGCATTAATGAGCAATGCTAAATTTATATGCAATTACGCAAGGGGCTGGGTGTCTCGAGAAGCACCACGTCTGCGTCCTGAGGGCAAAGTATTGTGACTTTTAAATTCAACGCGCTATAAACATGCATTCATCGACTTTGCACAAAGTCAGATGATTTTTTTTTTTTCTACCCGACGATAAGATACTGGAAGACAAGACAACTTATTCCTTGCAGAACAAGAAATACCTGTTATTGGAGATCTATTAACGTGCACTTCAAACATCGGCCAAGAACAGCACAGACATTTTTGTTGTGGGCGAGGTATGTTTTTTAACCCACCCTCCGCTTTTCAAATTGTGTCCTTACAATCCCCTTTATTTAAACATCAAAAGGATTTTCTCTGCATTTGTTACAGCACTGTTGTCAAAAATCCTTGCTTAAATGCTTCTACTGGTACCTTCAGAATTATGTAATATTACATATGTAAATAAGATGCAGATTTTTCACATACTTGTTTTCCTTTCCTGTGTGAGTTGATTACTAAAGCAGGAAATGCTATTCATAAATGCTTGATACTAACACATTAAAAAATCCATATTGAAAAACTTTGGGTTTTAATTTCACTTGAGAAATAGTCAAATCAGTATCAACCATGAGTTTTGCCTGAACGAAGATTTACCTGCCCTTCAAATGTGCGGCAATGGGTCGGCTGATGACTGCATTAACGTGCCTCGCATCTCCATACCCTGGTTTAGAAGTCATCTGGTGTTTCAGCTCACATTAGAAGCAGGAAAGCAGATTTTCTTGGATGAAGGATGAGCGCACCTGCAGCAAAAGTCCGTTTAACTGTATCCCATTTCACACCAACACTGTGGAAGTGCCAAACCCGCTGCCCAGTGCTTAATGATTTAGAATGGACCCACAGATAGGTCATAACATAATGTCATTTTGACAGGTACAAAATAGACACAGGCTGGTGATGTGGTATTAGTAATATTCCGAGTTAGCGTGAGCCATCACGATTCACATTGCTCTTCCACCAAGGTCCCTACTGTGACACGGGACTTCTCCACAGGACAGGGACTCTCATCTTTTTCATCGTGGCTCATGTTTCTGGCCCTGTCTCAGGGTCCTACAGCCACACGTGGCAGCAGTAAGCCAGGTGTTTTTGTCACGCAGCTGAATTCGGAGCTGAGGGATGAGCTACATTTGAACGAGTGTTTCTAGCAGGGATGGGCTTCCTGATGCTATGCAACAAGATGCCAGAATGAGCTCGATGGCTTGGGACAGAGTACAGTTATCGAGAGATCAGAGCCTACCCGTCCTTGTGCTTCAGGGATGTTACCCCTCCTTGTGCCTCCCCACTCAGGTCAGACACTGTACAGGCTGGGCCTTGGTGGTGGTGCCACCAAGATGGTCTCTAACCTCCTCATTCCCCGCCATGCGCAACGCCCACTACGCCACTCAGTTTTCACCACATTTTTCCGACCAGCCTCTCAAATTCATCCACTTCAAGTAGCTGAGCAGGCTGTAGACTATTAGTGAAGGCTGCAGTTCGTGGAGTTAACTACTGTTTCCGTGTCAGCTTGACGAGACGGAGATAGACGGGCACTGGAAAGGGGAGGTATTTGCGTGGGCTATTCAGGCTCTAAGCTCTGAGTGTTATTGCCCTGTACACAGCAGAACAACACAGAGTTCTTATTCAAAAAGTGCATTAAGTGCAAAAAGTTAACTTAAAAATTTCCTACATTCAAGAACCTGGATTTTTAGACACTGTTAGGCATAAATTGGAGTACCTACAGAAGTTAATTAAACAAGTAGTTATTGCTTTGCAACCCAGACAGAGACGCACTATTAGGCAGGAGTGATCAATGACTTGCACTCTCTGAAAGATTAAGTGCATGTAGTACATGTAAAATGTATGCAATTACCCTAAAAAGAGCTTTTATGCTTTTATGATTGGCTGCACAGCTTGAATTGTTGTTGAAAAATTAAAATAGTTCATTGTGTGCCTCCCAGAAATGGCTTCATCTGGTGACGGTCTCCTCTCTGATCATTCAAAGCTTTCACCAAATCCCTCCTCTCCCGCTACTGCCCTGTTGTTTGTCTGTCGCTCTTCCCTCTCCCTCAGAACAATGATTGCTTTGTACAATAGAAGCTCCTCATCAGGCTCCAACCTCCACACTAGGATTCCCGGTTTCCTGGCCAATTATCTGGGTAGAGTTAAATGATTCTCTCCGTTCAGGCATCCCCAATAACCTCCATGATGAAGGCAGGCGGTTCATCCCGCCCCGTGGTGCATGGGGAGGAACAGCGAGAGTGTCAGCATCTACCCTCGCTGCACAGACTGGGAGAAATCTAGACCTTTCCACAGCTCCCAGTGCCACAGCCTTCTCCCTCCTACTTGCTGGTGGGGGGGCCCTCTCCCAGTGCTCCAACAAGCCTCCAGCACTTCGGGGTGACACCAGCCCACCACCGCGGCATCCCGGGACCTGCTGGGAAAGCCAAAGAACAGCAATTCTGCATTCAGTAAGTGTCTCTCACCGTTCCAGAGCTTCTGGTGGGCAAAGTTCTTGACAAGTACCCGTGTGCTGCCCAAGTCCACGACTTGGGGTGCACTTGCCTTCCTCATACCGGTCCCGTATTAAATGTACCAGCACCAGGACCCTAAAGAAGGGCAAGTTTTCACACAGTCAACTGAACAGACCCAACTTTCCACCAAGTGTAAGCTCAGGGCTTCTGGGGACAATCATCCTGGTGAGTTTTGTACCAAGGTAGAAAAGATGGTGCTTTTTTTTTTTTTTGCTTCTTTTGACATAATAAATATGTGGTGTCCGTTGCTGGTTATCCCAGATCCGCAGCACTCTCCTGTCCTATTTATTAAAGTTACGTAGCTAAAGGCTGGTGGTATGTAAAGCGATATGTCTGGAAATCCTTAGCAGATGTGTCTGGTTTTCTCCATTCGCCCGTGATGTCATGTTTCAAATTCAATACGTTATTTTACGTATCCTGCTGACAGTGTTTATTTTTACGCCCACGAGACTCGCAGTGCTTGCCCGTTCTTCCCCGGCGCTGCCAGTGCTCCGGACGCGGCACTGCCTCACTGGAGCAATGAAAATGAAATAAGAGTCACCACAGAAATTACTCTGCTTCACGTCAGGACAGAGATTCCCTTGCCATCCCCCCCAAGTTTTAACATTCATATCATCCTGCTGCTTTAAGGACATGTTTGAAAATGAGTTTCACGCTCGCAATTCATCCCTAAAGCAGTAATAAATCCTCGGACAAGTTTTGTTTTCCATACATCGGGTTGCACGGCGAGTCACAGCTTCCATTACTGTTAAGTTGCTTAATTCCCTCAGAGCCCTCGGGCTGAAATACCTGCAACCCTTTGGTACCATTGACTGGGTATTTCATCTCTGGAAATATAAGTACCTTTTGTGCATCAAAGATGATATACTGGCTTTTTTCTACTTGTATTTTAATAAGCTTCCATCTCTATTTTTACCCAATCATTCTGAAGGTCCACAGGCCAGATGCTGAATATGTATAAATCATGCAGCTCCAAATACATCAAAGAAACTATATTCATTTGTCCCAGGATTTGGGTTCCTGCTTCCAGTTATACCAGACTTTTCTTCAGCTAATCTTGCAAATGCCTTTACCACATCCACTTCCTACTGTACCCTCTCAATCCCTTTCAATTACCTCCTTCTTAACATATAACCCCTCCGTAATGCTTTCCTTTTAAATCCTTTTCAATCCTATTTTTTTCTTCTTCATTTTTTTTTTAAATTAGCTAATTGTTAGAAGCATTTGTAACTCTTTGAAACTGTACTTCTGAACGCATTGTGGTATGTTGACTCTAAGGGCTAAACTTTCTAAGCAGCTTTCAGAATAATGAGATTTGTGTGCATGACTCCCTTGCACCGCTTTAAAGATTTACTCTTTTAAAGTATTTTTTTTTTTTTTTTTTTTTTTTAAAAATCAGTTTCTTTGTGCTGCTGGCTTGTAAACACCGTGCTCAGAGCATGCATCCCTTGCAGCGCGGTTGCCCTTTTCTCTTCCAAGGCACTTGCTGTGCTTGAAGAGCTTGTGAACGTACAACCTCCATGGTCAAAGTCCTGGCCCGAGGGTGCGGGTGTGCCATCCCCAGCAGCTGCTGCCCTGCCGGGCAGGGTTTGCCAAGCTGCACCTACCCCTTGTGCGCGTAAAATATTTGCACAAGGCGTTCCTTTGACAGGGGGTGCCTTCTCTTTCTTTGCATGACCAACATCACCACCGATAAGTGGCAGCAGCTTGTAGAGGTCTTCTGTGCAGTGTACGTAGCAGCAACTTGTAGAAATCTTCTGTAAAGTTTCAGCCCAATCCACAGTGGTAAACTCACGTCCCACACTTTTCAAGTTAGCAATGCCTAAAGTGTTGACCTGGGTCCTGCAGGCTGCCTTGGTGGCCACAATTGTTCCTGACACAGCCTGTTACACTTTGTGTTATTATTTGACATGGAGTTCGATGGCAAGTAAGCCTGCCTGGCAGCTGATTGTTGCCTGCAGAACGCTTGACCTGGTCGTTGGGGTTGGGTTTGCCAAGCCTGAGCGTGGCTGCACCATTCCCACGGGCGGTCACACAGCTCTGCCCACATGCCCCGTGGCTGTGCCAGACAGGGTGGGTTGGCTTCCTCGGCCATGCCACTCGTCTTGGGAGCGTTTGCGCTGCCTGAGCTCAGCCCGGTGCTCCTCCATCCTTCTGCCATCCTCCAGCCACCCCTCTGCCAGCCAGGGCTCAACCCGTGGGAGCAGGGCCACTGCCGGTTCTGCTCCTTCCCCTGCCTCCCCGGCACTGCCACACCAGCTCTCACCCTGCTCTGCTCTTCGGAGCCGGACAAACCACCCGCTGAAGCACTTTGCATCCCCAAAATGCATATTTGTTCTACCACGTTCCCCATGTACCACATTTTGCATTCCAAGTTTTTTGCCTCATTGGCAGCTTTTTGGTTAACAAGCTGATTCTGTTAATAATGAGCTGTGTGAAATACAATTACGGATAATTGGAGAATAAGAATGCTATGCAAGTCTCCTGGAAGGGACAGAAGAAGAAAAAAATAAAAAGCTATCTAGTACATGTATAGGTTTTCATGGATGGCGTCACTCGCCCTCCCCTCTCTTCAGGGATTATGGAATCATAGAATCACAGACTGGTTTGGGTTGCAAGGGACCTTAAGAATCACCCAGTGCCCCCCCCTGCCCTGGGCAGGGACACCTCCCACCAGCCCGGGTTGCTCCAAGCCCCGTCCAACCTGGCCTTGAACCCCTCCAGGGATGGGGCAGCCACAGCTTCTCTGGGCAACCTGGGCCAGGGGCTCACCGCCCTCACAGCCAAGAACTTCTTCCTAATATCTCATCTCAATCTCCCCTCTTCCAGTGTAAAACCCTTCCCCCTCATCCCATGGCTCCCCTCCCTGACCCAGAGTCCCTCCCCAGCTTTCCTGGAGCCCCTGTAGGGACTGGAAGGGGCTCTGAGGTCTCCCCGGAGCCTTCTCTTCTCCAGGCTGAGCATGGGACTTTACGATGACAGTTATCTGAAGTTACGCACATCCCTAAGTCATCCCTTGATAACCAAGGTACTAAGGCTGGTACTAAGGCTGGCAGCTACACACTGCCCGAAGCTGTGTAAGTGTATTGGCTTTTCCATAATTAAGATGGCCAATACCCACTGATTGGATTTATCTGTTCCCTGAAGAAAAAAAATAAATTAAACTCTAGCTGCAGACTTTTTAAAGACCCTGGAAAATGTTAGGGTTACAAGAATAGCATGTATTACAGACAGAGATGAAAAGCTGAACGCCAGATAGAAAGATAAAACATAAAAAAGAGTTAAGGCCGCTGAGTATTTCCCCATGCTAAGGTGTTTAGAAGGCTTCATTCATCTCTATGCTCTATTTCTTCCTTGTAACAACTATGCTTTTACAATTATTTTTTAAATCCTTAACTTCTTCGTAATACAGCTTTAACACCAAGCGCGTTCTGTAGGGATTTCAAAGTGTTTTTGTTTTGAAGAAAAAGTTACCCACGTGCCTAGCAGGGACTGGGAGCAAAGGCTGCGGTACGAGGATGCAGCCGAATACTCAACCCACATTCCCATCCAGCACCTTGTAGTTTGTCCTTTTCAAATATGGAGGGATGGGAGGAGGGATGTCTTTTTTTTTTTTTTCTTTTCTTTTTTTTCCTTATTTTGCTGCCCAGTGAGGTTCCTTGGCACGGCCGCTCCAGGAGCGGCGAAGAGGAGGAGCAGGGTCAGGCTTTTGTTCCTTGGCTGGCACAGTGAGCCAGGCTGCCTTGGCTGCTGTGCTCGCTGCCTCTTCCCTCTCTTAACCCTGGCAGTCTTAATCTGGGGGGAAAAAATGCTTTTCTTCTCAAAATAGTTGTCATCAGGTGTTCGGTTATAGGTTATACAGGTTTGAGGAAGTGTTACACAAATGCTTTAAGCAGGCAAGAGCGAACTCCTGCAATCGCAGGCAGCCCTAAGCGTGACAGGGTGCGTCAAAAATTGCAATTCTTTACAAAGCTTTCCAGCCAGAGGATGCTCCTGCCTGGACCTGGTAAATGGATCCAACAGCTCCCAGGAACCCAGCCTGCCGTCAGCGGCAGGACAAAGGTGTCTCTTCCGAGCCCAGACCTGCTCCGGTACACAATGCTCCATCGTCTACACCTGCCCTGATGGGGTGGGAGGGAGCAGAAAAACAAGCCAAAAGAAGGGTAATTTTCTGCTGTTTGATGCCAGCTCCTCCAGCTCTGGGGCTTTTTCCATAGGCACTCAGCCCTTGCAGCTTTATGAATAACTTCTAGCCATGACAACTAAAGAAAACCACATTTTTCCCGTCCTCGCTCCCCAAGCCCTGTCACCCTCCACCCCCTCAAAGCCCACCGAGAGCTCAGCCATCAGCCAGCCCTACAGCCAGTGTGGACACACCGAGAACAGACTGTATGAGGGAAACTGGTGAATTTTGGATGCTTGCCTTCCTGTTTGTCCTTCCAGCTCCAGAGCTGTGCCTCTTCCTCTTTCTTTGAGGATGAAGCTTCCTGGGATTTCTAAAGGGCTCTGCTGACCTTTGCTGGACTCGGCTGCCTCGGCCAGCAGGGAGGACTGGCTTCTGTTGCCACAGCAGTGGGAGCCCAGCCCTGCTCCCAGCAAAGGGTTTGGGGAATTCCTTCTTTCTGGGGCATCACTGCCACAAGAGAGACAGCAACTAGGTGAAGCCTTCAGGTATTGCAAGGATATATATCATAGAGTCATCGAATCACAGACTGGTTTGGGTGGGAAGGGCCCTTGAAGATCATCTAGTCCCCCCCCCTGCCCTGGGCAGGGACCCCTCCCACCAGCCCAGGTTGCTCTAAGCCCCGTCCAACCTGGCCTTGACCCCCTCCAGGGATGGGGCAGCCACAGCTTCTCTGGGCAACCTGGGCCAGGGGCTCACCGCCCTCACGGCAAAGAATTTCTTCCTTTTATTTAGTCCAAATCTCCCCTCTTCCAGTGTCAAACCCTTCCCCCTCGTCCCACGGCTCCCCTCCCTGACCCAGAGTCCCTCCCCAGCTTTCCTGGAGCCCCTTGAGGGACTGGCAGGGGCTGGAAGGGCTCCCCGGAGCCTTCTCTTCTCCAGGCTGAACCCCCCCAGCTCTCTCAGCCTGTCCTCACAGCAGAGGGGCTCCAGCCGTCCCAGCATCTCCGGGGCCTCCTCTGGCCCCGCTCCAACAGCTCCGTGTCCTTCCTGTGCTGCCGCGGTCATCTGACATGGCATCCTTTGCTGCAGATAGCTAGCTATGTGGTTGAGGGAGTAATTTTTTTTTTTTTTTGTGAATTCAGTAACTCAAAAGGTCTATCTTGGGAGCTCTTCCATGCTTAATTGACTTCACGGTGGCCTGAGAGCATGTTCTTCAGCAGGGTGGGTGGTGGTGGACTGCTGGGAGACGGGGACCTGCTCCTGCGCCAGCCAGCCCCAGAGCTTATGTTAACTCTCTCCAGAAAAGTGAAAAAAAGAGTATTAAAAATAAATAATCTAAAAACTCCACAAGAAGCTAAACACACCTTACAGCATGCCACATGCTATAAAACCTCAGATCTTAGTCACTACTGGTTTTGGAAGAATATAAATTCAAAGATCCCAGCCAGTCAAAATCTAATCCTTTTACTTAAGGAAAATTACTCAGCACACAAATGAAAGCCTTAGTTAAAAACAAAGCTGTAAGCTTTAAATGTATACACATACTGACAAAAAAAACCCATCTTAAACTGCTGTTAAATTGTCTGTAAATTGTTGCTCTTCTGGGTAGAGCAAATATTTTGTGATATATCCTTGTCTCTTCATCTGAAATGCAAACTGTTTTCTTTATTACTGACATAACACTTACGCTGTTATAAAAAAAAAAAGGAGCTGCAATATTTGCATGTGCCAACCACTGTGCTCAGACACCAAGGAGAGAACGTTGCGGCAGGCGAATAACAGGAAATGTTCAGTTCACCTTGCTCCAAACGTGCGCTTTGGAAGGGGAATATTTTACTCCAGGTTTACTTTGATGGAAGCTCTCAGGGGAACTGAAAGTGTTATAGCACTTATTCCTGGCAAGACTTTCCCTAATTTAATCACAAATGCATTGGCAAGTTTGCCCCAAGAACCACCACAGCGTCAGCCTTTTAAGCATGAATTGGCTGCAGATTACAAGCTGTTACAAGCCGTATAATGGCCAACCAGGGGATCAGGCCTAGTCAGCATGGGTTTATGAAAGGCAGGTCCTGCCTGACGAACCTGATCTCCTTCTGTGACTAGATGACCCGATTACTGGACGAGGGAAAGGCTGTGGATACCGTCTACCTGGACTCTCGAAAAGCATTTGACGCTCTTCCCCATAGAATTCTCATGGAAAAACTGGCAGCTCATGGCCTGGATGAGCATACGATCTGCTGGATCAAGCACTGGCTGGGTGGACGGTCCCAAAGAGTGGTGGTCAATGGAGTTAAATCCAGGTGGCGGCCGGTCACAAGTGGTGTTCCTCAGGGCTCAGTGTTGGGACCATTTCTGTTTAACATCTTTATTGATGATATTGATGATCTCGATAAGGACATAGAGTGCATCATCAGTAAGTTCGCAGGTGACACCAAGTGAAGCGGGAGTGTTGATCCGTGTGAGGATAGGGAGACTCTACAGAGAGACTTGGATGGATTGGACCGATGGGCTAATGCTGACGGTATGAGCTTCAACAAGGCCAAGTGCTGGGTCCTGCGCTTGGGCCACAACAACCCCATGCATCGCTACAGGCTTGGGGAAGCGTGGCTGGAGAGCTGCCTGGCAGAAAAGGACCTGGGGGTTCTCACTGACAAGCCAGCATGTGTGGCCAGGTGACCACAGAAATGGTCAGAAAGCCAGAATATGAGCCAGCAGTGTGCCCAGGTGGCCAAGAAAGCATCCTGGCTTGTATTAGAAATAGTGTGACTGGCAGAAGCAGGGAGGTGACTGTTCCTCAGCACTCAGCACTGGTGAGGCCACACCTTGAGTGTTGTGTCCAGTTTTGGGCACCCCAATACAAGAGAGATACCGAGGGGCTGGAGCGAGTGCAGAGGAGGGCAACGAAGCTGGCGAAGGGCCTGGAGAATAAATCTTACGAAGAGAGATTGGGGGAGCTGGGACTGTTTAGTCTGAGGAAGCGGAGGCTGAGGGGAGACCTCCTCACTCTCTACAACTACTTGAAAGGACATTGTAGAGAGGTTGGTGCTGGTCTCTTCCCACAGGTAATTAGCAATAGAACAAGAGGGAATGGCTTCAAGCTGCAACAGGGTAGGTTTAGACTGGACATTAGGAAAAAATTCTTCCCAGAAGGAGTGGTCAGACCCTGGAATAGGCTGCCCAGGGAGGTGGTGGAGTCACCATCCCTGAATGTGTTTAAGAGTCATTTAGATGTGGTGCTGGGGGATATGGTGTAGGGGAGAACTCTGTAGGGTGGGGTTGATGGTTGGACTTGATGATCCCAAGGGTCTTTTCCAACCTGAGTGATTCTATGAAATGGCTCAGACTAAAGACTGGTGCAAGAGAAAGACTTTTTGCATGGAACAGAAGTCTAGCAACACCCCCTATACCAAAAGCAGCCAGCACAGAGGACGTGAGATTTCTGCTTTTAGCTTTTCATTTACTGGAAGCTGGAACATGGTGGCTCCCAAACCAACATGGGCTCTTCTGGTACTTTGCATTTCTTAATGCAAAAGCTCTGTCAGAGAGAGGGAAGAGGCAGGACGCTGCGCTCAAAGCTTGTAACAAAGTGCTAAACTCTCTTATAATTACACAGACACAAAAATACTACACGAGAAATGTTTGCTAACCTGCCACGCAGCATCACATCTCACTAGATACACTGCCAGGTAATACACGTAAACCCACATTTTTCCACCCCGTCGCTCACCTGGGTTGTGTTTTTTTTTTCTGCAAAACCAGTGTCTTCTCCTTGTGGGAGCAGGAGCGGCAACGAGCGGGGCAGGGACAGGAACGGCTCTGGGCATCGGGGGCGATGCCGGTCTGCCTTGGCACGGCAAGGCGTCCGTTGCGCCATCGCCAAGTGGCCAGCAAGCAGCTGCGTCAGGCTACCTACCTTGAAACATGGGTTAGATCTCCTAAAGGGTGAGGAGCACAGATCTTAATTTTGTAGCATGCTGTTTGGAAGAAATAAACTGAAGCAAGCAAATGCAGCTTGCCATGAATTGTTATAGTCCTGTATCCATCATTATTCAAGACCCGTGTGCCGGCCAGCTGGTGTCCCTTGTTGGTACCACGTCCGTAACCTCTTAGTTGCAAAACCATCTGCATTCTCGGTGGGGCACATTGCAATTTTGTCTCCCCACCGTTCCCTGCCCATCCCAGCTGCTATTTCAGAAAGGGTTAAATAGACAGTTCTTGCTCCCAGCTCTGCGCAACAACCACAACTGACGCCATGAGTTCCCTTATGGGGCTGGCATGCGACTTCCCACCATCAAATAGCTCAGTCACTGACCTGATTTTGGGTCGGTGTGGTCGCCTTGCAGTTGTGTGTCCCAGTGCTCGGAGAGTCGTCTCAGAGGGCAGCAAACGCAGGTTTCTTGGCGTAAAAATGGTGGAGCCGCAGCTGGATCGTGAGGTAGGAACGGGAGCCCCTGAGGCAAAACAGCTCAAAGATACTGAGAGTGAAGCTGTAAAGACTTTATATAGCCTTGGGTATGGCCTGTTGCTGTGTGGGACTGCTGAGGGAGACAGGGGATTGCTCGGGTGGCAGCAGTTCCCCCCACCGACTGCAGCCCCCGATGCTGGTGGTGGCAGCACGGACCCTCCCGGGTCACCCAAAGGGTGCGGGTGGCCTAAGGAGGCACTTTGGGGGATGCCCACTGAAGATGGGCTTCCTGATCTCAGTCTGGGTTCTGGGGAGCACCGAGGAGGACCAAGTGCCCCACACACAGCGCCCATCTTCTCGGCTCCCTCAGGCGGTAGCTGCTGAGCCAACCCCTCCGGCAAAGGGCTGCGAGTCGGGAGCTCAGGGCAAGTCCCCGGCTGGGCTGTCCCAGCTCTTCCCGCTTGTTTGTCTGCCTGTCTGTCTGTCAGGAGCTGCTTTCTTTCTGCTCACCAGTCCTGCTTCCCCTGCCAGAGCAAAAGTTTACCCTGGCATTTCCTTAAAGTACAAGCTTATCAGTTCTAAATCAGGAAACATGTTTTATTAGGCTTTGAGCCACCTGGGCTGGTGGGAGGTGTCCCTGCCCAGGGCAGGGGGCTGGAACTAGATGAGCTTTAAGGTTCCTTCCAACCCAAACCATTCTGTGATTCTAAGACAGTGATGAATATCACTTAAGAATCACTTAAATGGAGGGGAAAAAAAAAAAAAGAAAAAAAAAAACCCCTGTTTTCCCTCTCCCCTCATCTCAAAAGCCAAAAGAAGCACCTAACTACAGCAATCCAAACACATCCACCTCACCAGACACCTTCTTCTGCGCCCACTCCCCGAGGCCCCCAGCTGAAGAGGTGGCTGCGATGCCCCTCAGACCCGAGGGGGACCCGCACAGACGTGTCCCCTTGGCAGCAGGGTGCAAGTGCCACCGCCGGCCTCAGGTATCGCTCGGGGCTGGTGCCCTCACAGCCTTTCCACAGCCACCTCCTCTCCTTCCCCCGGCTCCAAGCCTTACTGCTCTCCTGACGTGTCCCTACCTGCAAAAGCCCTGTAAAGCTTGTTCCTTGGAGGCTTGCACCTGATGTTATCAAAGGTAATTAGATAATTGATACACAACTCACACGAGGCTCCCTGGTTTCTTTCCCCAGGCTGTGAACTTTAAACGATGCAAATGGGCACGTCCTCTCTTGTTTTACTGGGTTTAACTCTAGGCTATGTTAAAACTAGCGCCTAATTGGTTTTGATGTATCTAAAGCACTTTATTGTTCTTTTAATAATAATTTTTATTTGTTCGTAGTTGTTCCCTTGCCAAGGGTAGTGCCTGTAATGTTAACGACTCCAGCCTCGTTAGGGATTTGATGGGAGTTTTTGTTATCCATAAAATCCCCCTCACTTGTATTTTGTTGTGTCGTTGTAATCACCGTTGCAGTTTATCATCATTCTGGAATGATATTTACCAAGGTTTGCTCAGTGGAGCTGCCTGTACGGGATTAGTCCCAAACAGTTTAGGTGGAAAATACCAGTTTTTCTTTTTTTTTTTTTTTTTGCAGCTGGGGATGCCTTGAGCTGGCACTTGACTACAGAACCCTTTAACCTCTCTAGACAAGAAATGGGCACATATTTTCAGTGCATGCTTATAGTGTTCTTATTTTTGCTACTTTTGACGTTCAAAGGTCTTCAGAAGCGATGCTGACTTTAAGTGTCCCCTCAGAAAGCTGCCTGAATAAATAAAAACTAGATTGTGTCCAGCGAAATCCTACCACAGCTCTGCCGCGTGCAGCGGATGTCGGGGATGAATTTAACCAGCTCATTGAGATGAGACAGTTTTACGGTAGAGGTACAGCACTGAAGAACTGAAGTGTGTGGGGATGCATTCAAAAATTCAAAACATTCAAAAAGTTACAGGGCTCAAAGTAAAGAGATGCCAATAAAAGAAAAAGAAAATTAATTCCTTTAAAGATAAATGAAGTAATAGGCAACAAGCTACTCTTCCTTCCCTGGTCTTTGAAGGTGGTCGATGGGCTCCTGCTGTTCCTGTGTGACTCCTGCAGGTCTGCAGTGCCGGTACCCGCTTGCAGCAGGCTAGGCCTGCGCAGCAGGATGATGTGTTTCATATCTCACCGGTTGTAGGCAGAAGAAGAACCAGCGCCGGGAATTTCTTGGTTGTATTTTTTGTTGTTGTGGAGGGGGGACAAATAAATCCCTACCTACACGACTTTTTGTTAGCACCAAGTCCTCGCTGACGTTCCCTGTGCTCCCCGACTTGTCGCTCGGGGACTGTTGCGTGCCTGCCGCTGCTTTGTCCTCACTCCTGCATTTGCCTGTGATTAAGCGGCCATTCGGGGCAGGAGTGCGGATATTGCCGGAGCTGACGGGGCTCTTCCCTGGGGAAGGCGACGTCGGTGTCCCTCTGTGGCTGTCACAGACCCGGTGGCCGGGGCCACGGGATCAGTAATTTCCGCAGCAGCAGAGGTACAACAAACGGCAACACTGATGCTGGAGCTTCCGAGAGGTATTTATTCATTCAGATCATGGTCATTTTTTTTTTTAACTGTACTTCAGCAATCTTTTACTTGGTATTCCGTCACATAATACATCCAAATGTAAAATAGGAGAGGTGTACAATTTTTATTCCATAGTTCAGCTGCTTAATTACAGTCCAGTAATTTACAGGCATGTAATAGGCTCTCTGTAAATCCTTTAAGCATATCTTGAAAACATTACTTTAACGCATCGGTAAGTTGGTCAAAGCTTCTACAGCTGTTTAATAACATCTAAGCCAACTATCTCAGACTAGTCAGCGCAGAAGTGTATGTTTTCCTTTTATTTATTATAATGTATATATTACTAATTGTAGTCTATTGTATAATACTTCAAATGCACACACCTGAAAATATTTTCCCCATTTTTTTTTTCCAGAGAGCTATGTTTCCTAAATTACAATAACCAAAGAATTTCACCTCGATTCCCAGAAAATTAGAGAACTCCGCTTTGCTTGTTGCTGGAGCTCTACCAGCCGCCTGCCAGCCCAGCTCCTCGCTGGCCGCCTTGCCGACCGGCACGTGGATAGGGACTACACAAAGCTGTCTCCAGCCCTTTACGAATAGTTTAGAATAGCTGAATTGCCAGGGAATGTTCTGTCCTGAATGTGGTTTAACAGCGAGCGAAGGCTGTAATTCCAGACTCTCAGAAAAGCGAGAGAAATGGCTATTTCGCAGGATACCTGCAGGAAAGGGTGCCTGGAAAACGCTCTGACCATCAGCAAGGCTGGGTGATAAACAGAAGCCTCTCAGAGGCTCAGAAGGGACCACAAATTTCTATTTTGCCACCTAATCCTTGGTAGACTGTGCATGTGTTTATGCGGGCTGGACCGGGGTGAGGGCTGGGATGAGCCATGGAGCACATCGCTGGAGAGCCGGGTGATGCCCAGCTACTTCGGCCAACAGTTTGAGGTGGAGAACTACTGGTCAGGCCAAAGTCAGCAGGAACGTGCTCCTCGCAGGGCCGGCAGCCGTGGAGAAAGACTCCCGAGCCCAGGGATCAGGTTGATATCGCCATGGCGCAGTATGAAAAACTGGCAGCAGAGCCCTGATGAAGCATGGTTATCCGGCCAGGTGTAGCTCACCATGATACCTTTAGATGTAGAGCAACTTGGAGGCTGACATGACAGGAATAAAGGGAAACAAACTTTAGGGGTCCTATTTTTCTTCTCTATGAAATCCCCCTTCCTTGGCTGGCTTAACAGCGCATTGCACAGCCTTGGCGCTGGCGCTCTGATCTCCTGGGAACTCGCTTTGCCAAGGGACAGGTTCCATCCGTGTGCCCTGCTTACAAACTAGTGACTCCTGAGGTTGTCTAGGAAATGGGAAATAGGAGACAAATGAAAGGGGTCTCTGCTAAGAGGAAAGAAAAGCTGATGTTTTACTGCCATCTCTGCAAAGGCAGCTTTGATGATGAGAATCACGGGGACGTCTCTTTGTAGATATTAACTTTGCTGACCTATTGGAGATCAAACTGAAAGCAAAAGCTGCTGCACGATGGACAATCTCTCTCTTTTGAGGTTTTGTAAGAAAAGCCCCTCTGACTCTGCAGCTTGACTAGACGTTAACCCATGTCATGCATTAATCAGTAATTACACAGATCACACATCCATTTCAGATTTGCCATAATGCCTTCAGTTAAAGTCGATACAACTCCTTGGTGGCTTGTACAAACCACACGTTAATATAATTCTAACTCAGTTTCTTGCATCTGCGTTAGCTCAATAAGGATAATGACAAGTTAAAACCTGCTTGCCAAGGGTAAGTTCAGCTGCTTCTAAACATCCGTAAGAAGTGTATCCACCAAATAAGATGCCTCTGTTCTTACACATTCCCCTCTCTGGGTAGCGCTGAATTTTGGAGATGGCTGACAAAGCAGATCAGCGATGCAATTTGCTCCCTCAGAGAGGTTTGTCCGTCCTATGAGCTGTATCTCTGCCATGGACAAAATCCATGGTGAGAGTGGTGGTAAGGCCAGGACCTCTGCCTTCTCCTTGGGGGCCTCTCTCCTCCCCACCCCACCCAAGCCACAGGGGCACCCGGGGCAGGAGGGCACCTGGCTCTGCCAGGTCACCATCAAAGCAGCTTCAGTCCCCCTTAGCTCCAGGAAGGCACCTGCAGCGGCAGAAACACCTCTGGCACCAGCCAGAAAAGAGGGAAGAAAGAGGACGGGCGTTCTGGCAGAATCTTGCCGATGGGGTCCAGCAGAAGGAAAGAAACACCAAACAGGGAAAATAATAAAGAAATAACTGAAACGGATAAACAGAGGTGAACGCTGCAAGGTGTCACCAAGGCAGAGCCACCCTGTTCTGTTTTTAAGAGCTGTATGTGATGTCTGCAGAGAACCACGCGTTGTCCGGACCCACGCAGGGAGCTGGCAGAGCTGCTTTGCACTGATCTGGGTTGACGTCTCCTGGAAAATTTAGCTAAACACTTTTCCTCTTTTGAAAAAGCCTGAGATGCAGCAAAATATTAACCTGAGGTAAACCAGTGACCGTAACGTTCTGCTTCTACATATTAAAGACAAAGCATCCTCAGGAACGCACATACATACTTTTGGTGGAACACTCAGCTCTGGCTTGGTGTCCAGCCAAGCTTTGCTCTCCTTGGGCTCATGTATTTCACCGCCAACACATGTCACATTATGCAGTTCTCTTTAAATTTCAGTCCTTTGCAGGAGGAGGTGGAACTGATTGCCTCTCCATTCCTGAATGTTTGTGATGGAAATAAACGCCCAAGCCCTGCTGTGAGGAGGTATCCAAAATTATCAGTGGCTGACCTTTGTAGGTCGTGCTTCCTTCATGCCCAGAAATAAACCCTGTTCCTGCCTCTTCCCTTTTACCCCCCATTTCCTCTTTCCCTTCTCAATTAAACTGCCATCCCCTAATCTCACCGTTTGGCCTTTCACCTCTGCACAAGCTCATGGCTCCTGATCTTCTTAATCTCGGATCATTACCATCAATCACGCCTTTGGGCAAGTGAAACCCTTTTCTCACAGAGGGCTGCCAGGGCCCTACGGATCTTCCCGGCTGATAGCACTGCTTTAGATGTGGTGCCAGTTGGGGTTTTTGACTAAACTGTGCCTGCGGGTGGTTTGTGCCAATTAGATGCTCCAAACTGATCAGCAGAAATGTGCTGGGGCTGTGGTTCCTTCCAGCTTGAGTCATTTAACTGAGAGAGGTGAAGGATTAACTTAAATCAACTAATACTTTGACAAAGCGTTAGGGATACCGCCAAGGTTAATGAGGGCTAAGGTTAATGAGGACCAAGTTTTCCTTTCCTGTGTCTTAATGTTTTTAGATGGTACCACTGCCCAGCCTTCCTCCCTGCAGCTCCTCTCACAGCCTTACACTGTCCGTGATATCCATCTCCGCCCCCTAATTCATCTGCTTCTCAGAAATGGCTCGTCCTGACTTTTCCTGCACCTTCTGCTGAGCAGGGGCTTTCCTGCTGGCCTGCTTTGCATGGCTCCTTCTCAGCCATGTATCCATATATTCCCTGGGGCTGGGCACCTACTGCAGTGGCCACACAAAAGAAACTTCTCTTTGTGAATAATTAATAGCGCTGGGGACATGGCACCTCTAGGTAACCACAAATTCTTGCTGTTTTAACCCATCTCCTCTTTGTTCCCCTGTTGTCTGCACACTTTTCAGAAGGGCCGTTGAAGCACCTAACACTTCAGGTCTTGTAAAAAAGACAAAAATACGAAGATAATGGGAAGCTTGTAAATAGCTAAGACTCTTAAGGTATACCAAACTGCAACGTTTGAATGCAATTTTTTCAGGAACTGTTCCTAGAAAGTGATTTTTTTCCCTCTGGCACCGTGCTACCCATCTACCGTGCCAAATGGCAGCCCAGCATTCTGAGAGGTCCTGCTCCAGCCCCGCTCCGTGACACTCCGAGAGCACGGACAGCCCCCGCGCGGAGCACAGGCATTTCTGAGTCCTGCTGAAGCTTTCAGGAACTGCGATGCATTTTCCTGATCATCCCTAGCTAAACCTTCTCGTTGTTTGTTTGCTTGTACGCAGGTTTCTTAGATAGTTTTTAGAAGTTTTTTTTTTCCCCCATCTGTTTAGATTTTCTTCAGTCCAGTGCATTCAGAATTATAAAATGGAAATATGAGATACAGGAGACCTCAGGACAGATTGATGTATTACACGCAGTTAAAAAAACCCCGTCAGCAACTAACTATACAGATTCACTAAAATTTGGGGTTTTTTTTAGAGTAAAAATCTTAAATAGAAAGCACTATGCACTAAAGATTTACTAAACTATGTTACTTATTTGTCTAAAATTTTTCAGTCAATGGATACTATTTTAGAACAAGATATTTAGCAGAATCTCTTGGTACACTAGATGTATATAACGCAATACCAGGTATTTTTATATATAATATAAACATACACATATGTAATACAATACCAGGTATTTTTCCTTGGGTTGTAGGATTTTTGGGGGTTTTTTGTTTGTTTGTTTCTTTGGGGTTTTTTTTTGTTACCTTTTTGGCTTATTCCTGATAATTTTTTAAAGGTCTTTCAAAACTTTCAGATAGGGCAAGATATCCCCAACCAGGACAATCCTCAAAATCTTACGTAAAATCAGTGCTGGACCCTTGTGCTCGTTCTGGGAGGCCACATGGACCAGATTTGGAAGGGGGTTAAACAAATGAATTCCTGAACTTTATACATCTGATTGATAGCAGCTACAAAAAAGCTACTTCCGATCAGCTTTTTTTGTTTGCAAGGGTTTTGAAAAGGTTTCCCTAACAGCCTGGATGGATTAAAAACCAAAAATAAGTCCATTATCACATTCTTTTTTTAAGGTACATCCTGTGTTCTCTTGGCAAACGCCGGGCTGACAGCATTAAAGATGGATGCTCTTTCAGCAGAAACCGGGTGGCAGCCGCATTGCCAGGCTCCTGGCGCTGACACGCTCCATCCCCATCTCCCCGGGCAGCTTAAAAGGCTCTCACTCACGCAGTGCCTTGCAGAAGCGAACAGTGAAAATGAAAATAAATTCTGATTGTGATGACTTTTTTAAAAAAACCAAAACACCAAAGGTGGCATCCACTCTCACAGAGGTGGAACCCGTCAAATCAGTTTGGTTATGCTATTTATAGACGTTTCCTCTACAATTTTCTGTGGCATTGGATTTCCCCGAGCTCACGGAGATGAGGTGCCTGGAAGCTGCCGGTCGGCAGCGGTTGTAAAGCGCTCGGCAGCTTCCCCTCAGGCTCAGCCCGGCTTTACCACGAGGAAGACCTTGTTCAGCAGCTACAGGCCATTTATTCGCAAACCAATAACCCCAGGGGAAGTAGGCGTTATATCATTAAAATATCCGTACTGTTGCAGAAATGTTTGTTCTAAGGCAATCTCATTTTCCTGGACTAAGGCAGTGCCCAACAGACAGTGAAGCTTTGTCATGTCTCTGCAACAAGACACATGAAACCTTTCCCAGCTCCTCCTCCCTCCCTTAGGCCCTCTCCCCCACGGCTTCCGCTCAGTTTAGACTCTGGAATAGAACCACAGAATCATAGAACGTGTTGGGTTGGAAGGAACCTCTAAAGGCCATCTAGTCCAACCCCCCTGCAGTGAGCAGGGACATCTCCAACTAGATCAGGTCGCTCAGAGCCTCATCAAGCCTGGCCTTGAATGTCTCCAGGGATGGGGCCTCCACCACCTCTCTGGGCAACCTGGGCCAGTGTCTCAGCACCCTCAGTGTAAAGAACTTCTTCCTAATGTCTCATCTAAACCTGCCCTGCTCTAGTTTAAAACCACTATATATATCCAGGGAAACACACCATTTTAGGGTTTTAGTTGCACTCGGTGTTTATTCCAGCCTTTCCAGTTCCTCTCTCCTGTGGTAGTCGTTTGCTGGCCACAAAAAAAAGAGTCCGCCAACCTTAAATGGAAAAAGTTCAGGCTAGGTGCTGATGAACTCTCAAGATACAAAGATCTTCTTTTCAGGCATGTTGATTAAAGCCCTCTCAACCATAAAACAATTAATTGAAAAAAACCCTGAGCAAGTCATCAGTTGGTGTAGATTAGTACAGCTCCACTGAAATGATGAGCCCACCTCAGCTGATGCTACCTGTGCACAATATTCCAAATGTATTCAGAACTATCTGGTTTTTTTTCTTTTTTTAAAATTCTGTGAAGAAACATCACAGCCTCTTGGAGAAATGCATATGAAAGCTAAACGCTCCCGCTGAAATATGAGAGGAAGATATATCCGTCCATCCTCTCAAGTTGTTCAGAAGTTTGTTGGGTGGAAAAGATACGGCTGCAGGAAGACTTAAAGAAATGCTGAATGTTAAGTTAGTCACGAAATACTGTTGTCGGTGGAAAGCTTTGGAGAACACCCAAGACAGAATTTAATTTATAGGTAGGGACGATCATTTACTAGTAGTAAAACTTCCTGTTGAAGGGGCCCTGTGCTTAGCAAGTCACACCCATTCTGGGGAGCCCTCACCCCCACCGCTCTGCAGCTCCGTGTCCCCAGGGCCACCTTCAGCCCAGAGCAGGGACTACAGATGGCTGGGGTGAAGCTGCATGCCAAGGGCTTTTTCTCTCAGTTTTTAAAAAGTGAGAAATTTGCTTAAGCTGAAAACAGTGAGATAACTGCCTTCAGTATTAGGCTAATATGTCCTATAATTTTTTTTTCTGTGCAGTTCTGGTTATACTAAATATTTGAAAGATCAGCCATGAAGTGAAACCAAACCTCTCGCCTCCATCCACCTCTTCCCACTGGTCGCATATGTACGTATATATATACACACACGTGTGTTTTTATGCTGCGCTGTGGCAAGTTCTTATTAAACTTTCCTCAAGATACAGACCTTCATTTAACCTTTGTATTTCCAGGCTGATCAACACTTGTTTCACTGTTGACTCACAACAAACTCCAATATATTTTCCTTATATTTTGCCTGCAAAACCTGAAAACATTATGTAGATCCTATTTTCCCCCCCCAGAACATGTGAATATTAGTTACGTGGATTGTTTCCTATCAAGGACTGCGAGATCTTATAACTAGCGCCCAGCGCGGAGTAAGGGGCAGGTTTCCTCGGGCAGTGCTTTGGCTGTGCCACGTTACGCAGGGAGGGATGTAACAGGCACGGGAGCTCTTTGCTCCCACAGCAGCCTGGTTCCCATTAGACATTTCAAACCCAGACCAGGGAGATGCCGTCAGACACGGAGTGATACAGCCCCACCAGTCTGTGCATAATGGAAATCGCTCAGCTGCTTTAGCAATTCTCCTCTATTTTGGGCACACAGTGTTGCTGCCAGGACTTTTGACAGTTTGGGGCCAGCCACCAGCAGCGGCTTGAGGGCTGCATTTACATTTTTAGGCAGCCACTTTCTTCTTCTTCCATCCAAATCCTCCTTCCTCATGCTCAGGCTGCAAATAACTGATGCTACGAGCGCGGCACCGGGGGCTGACGCTCTGGGTACCAGGAGCTGAACAAATCCGAGCATCCTCACACAGCGGCCCTACTGCATCCATTCCTGAGTGCACCGTATCTTCATAATAAATTTAAACAATACTTAAACCATCTCACTTTTAAAATAATAAACCAAGAAGCCTAACTCTATAGACTCATTTCTTCTGGGTTATTTGAAACATCTCTAACTTGCAGCAACTGCTCACTGTATGGATGCGTTTCACAGTTTTCCCAGTGCATGCATCCTGAATGCTGCAGGATCTCATTCCCCTCCTAAAAAGCTCCTATGACCCACATTTTTGGGTCTTAATCCACAACTACGAGGCGCTGCCACAAAATAACACACAGTTATTGGTAGCAGAACCATCCCCTGGATGCAATTGATGCTCTTTGTGCATTAAAGGCAGCTTAAGGAGCAGCAAGGAAAGCACAGTCCCCCTCCTCCCTCCAAACGGGGCGGATGTTTTGGTTGTCAGCCACCTCTCCAGCAGCATCAGAATAAGCAACTTAATCACATACGGTATTTTTGGAACCTGAGCACACTGTTGCAGCCACCCCTCAGCGGATGTGATCTATCTGCGTTTCTGGTGCTTTCATCTGCAAATTCATCTTGCAAGTTAAAGCGGCCACGTACTTATTTGATATAAATTTATACTTGCTCTTACCTTGAAGAATCCCAAACCTATCGATTATGTTCCACACGCCAGTATGAACTGAATTCTGCCGAGAGGAACCATCGTTCCCCGAGACAAGTTTCAGAGGCCTCTCAAGCCAACAGCTTGGTGGGTCTGAGGGACACCACGGGCCATGATGACCATCAGCGTGACAAAAGCCCGTCTGACCCTGAACTGTGCCCAAAGCACCAAAATATCGCAACATTGAGCTTGTGTGCACTTCCCGTTCCCTCCATCGTGAGATCTACCATGCCATTCGCTTCCTAACTCTGGAAAGTTCACCTGATTTCCCGCCAGTTTCTACACTGACAGCACCCAGCATGTTCCATGTCCATTTTTCAGCCTATTTTCAATGTAACTTATACTTTGGTAAGGATTCTACCTTTAGAAAAGGTAGCTGGTCCACAAGCCTTCTGTTATGCTGCAGCCGCTGCTACTATATTTGTCACTGAAAAAAAATAAATCTCACCTTGTGTGACAATGCCATTTGAATCACAGTTGCTAAATATATCATGTATAGAAATTTGATTGCTTTACTTCTTTTTTTTTTTTTTCCTGAAAGGGGGAAATGTGAGGGCAAAAACCTTACAGTTTATTTCATGCTTCACTACAGTGTAATTCTAGACCCTAAGATTTCTACCATTCCTATTTTGGTAATGAATGGAATGTAAGAGGGAGGTATTTAAAATTAATTGCAGCAGTTCTGAGGGTTAGACCTGCTTAACCCAACCTTTTATTAGAGAACGTCAACAGAGCATATATCTTGTCTAGGGAGTGCTGGGACGTCGTTATTCTTCTACCAGCACCTTTAGTTCTAAAACCTGGGATTTCTTCAGGTTCCTGTAGCCGTCATGCACACCATAAACCCAGCCCAAACTACAGCGTCTGTTCTGAGCTACTCACTGCAGCAGGATTTCACCTGAGAAACTCGGGAGTTTTGTTTTACTTTATTAACTTGGAGTACTTTTTAACAGTTTTTAAACAAAGTTTTTCCCTTGACCAGCAAGGGAATTTTCAGCCTGAAGTTCTCAGTAGCATCCGGCGAGGCTCGTGGCCAAGTTCTTCAGGTCCTGTACATCCACAAGGACAGCCCGCTGGCTCCTGCATTTTCTTAAGCCTCAGAACAGATATCCTGGATCTAGGAAATTTAATTCCTGACTCCTTTGACCCAGATGCTGGCGAAAATGTCATCTGCAGTCCGTAAGTAATTGGGTGTGTTCATTGTTTTTTTCTTCTTTCTAGGAACTGGCCTTGCTGTTAAATTTTTCTAAAACAGTCGTATTAGTATGTTCAAAAATCCACTGTTGAGTTTCAGATAAAGGATCACATCTGTTCATGAAAATCTTCTTCTCGGCTGGGTTGCAATCTATGCAGCTGCTGCTTACCGCATGGAACAAAGTTTTGTCCTACAGGAATGAAAAAAAATAGAATTAAGTAGCAAATGCCAGGTCATTGGAAGTGTTCTCATTTTACAGAACACGGATTAAGACGGCCTTGTCTGAAATGACTTTGTGGTCTCCATGCGCTAACCTTGCGCAATAACCACAGCTATTATTGTGAGGCTGTAGAGAATGGAGTGGTTTTTTTCCCTTGGGTTATTATCCTTCATGACACTGGGGACTCAGGAGAGAATGCGGAGACATCTTCTGGTCCTTAACTAACAGCCACATAAAATAGAACGTCTTTTAACAGTCTTTGCGTATCATGTGCTTGCCTGGACCCCATTTAAATTTTTGAACCTGAAAAGTGGGTTTTTTCTTGTTGTTTGGATTTGGTTTTGACAATTTCCAATGCGCACCTGGGCAGGAGGATCTGTAACGGTCTGTCTGGAACACGGGTACACCTCAACTCGAGGAAGATGTCAAAAACGACTTACTAACTGCAGAGGCGCGATGGACGGACAGAGCCAGGACTGACGCCCCCAGTTCTCACCCCATGAACTGCAGCCTCTGCCTATGGCCTCCACGAGACCAACCGCTGAAATACACTCTCTCCCACCAAGAAGGGAGTCCTGACACTCTTTTAGCTCCCTACGGAGGCTTTGTGAAGATAAGCACGATTATGTTGCTTTAAAAAGAACATTTATGTTGATTAGTCAACATAGTGAGTTCACATAGGCAAGTGTTTGAGAGAGGCAGGCGTGGGAGTGGTTGGACAGTTTGAAAATTTCCAGGGGACAGACATTTGCTGCATCTGTTGAAATAAAACTCAACTGACTCTTGGTAAACCCCATCCAGGTTTGTCCCCTCCGTGCCAAACACGCCCCGCCAGCATTTTAATACTGCCCCAGGATGTGCCCGCTTGCCCACTTTGTGAGAGGGGGAAAAAAAGAAGCTGCTTCTCAAATTGCAATTGATTAAAAACTCAGAAGAGTGCTCTGGGTGCTGAGCAATAACCACACAGAAACGGCACTTTAACTAAAAATACCCTGCATTACAAAAAGAAGTAGGAAGACAAAACCAAATATAACACAATAAGTCAACAAGAAACAGTAGCTATTTAAAAATACTTGTTAAAAAGAAGGTTTTAAAAAAAAACTAATTAAGATGAAATTGATTGATTTTGGGGGATGTGAAACACTGGTCAAGCCCAAGCCCTTTTTTTTTCATATTAACACATGCAAGACAGTGAAGTGAAAAGCCCTTTGTGCTGTGGCAGAGGGTGATGGTGGTAGGGCACCTTCCACCAGCGCTGGTGCTCACCGCAGCGTCCGCCCTGCCCAGGGCCGCGGCTGAGCCCAGCAGACAAGGCTGGAACCCAGTGGAGGAAGGAGGCATCTGGCCTTCCTTCTGTCACGGCTGGGCACAGGGGTCACCACGCTATTAGCAAGCCAGAGCTGGAACACTAGAGGCTTTAATAGGATAGCTGGTTCAGGAAGAAAGGAAACTGCCTCAGAACAAAAAGCGTGCTATGAAAAACACTCCAGCCTTTCTGGCCGTCTGTCTTCTCACAGAAACGTCCAGGGGATGCAATCTTTGAGTGAAGCATTGTTGGTGCTTCCTTTTAGAAAGTCTGGTTATTAGGAGAGAAGCGTCTTTTAAGAACAGGGACACAGTCACCACTCTGGAAAAACTTCTGGCCGACTTAGCCATATATAAAGGCCTATTAATTTATCATCTCAAGCTTACGCTGACCTAAGGTCAAAGCCTGCTGCTCTCACGGATTTCAATGGAAACAGGCTCAGGACTTTGAGGGGTAACAGTTGCGTGCATCCCTGAGAAGAACTTTCCAAGAGAATTACATGAATTCCTCTTTACAGCAATATTAAAAAGCCAGAAGAGCACTTGTGGAGACTTTTCTAACACCTGAAAACAGCAAAGTGATTTTTCTTTTTTTTTTTCATCTGCATGAAGGCAAGTCTGAAGATTATTTGCAGAAGGAGAAACTTCTCCATTCTGTGGTAAGATAATGGGCTTCGACAGTTCAGGGGTTTGGTAGTGAGCCACGGAGCCTTTCAATTCTCCCAGGTCACTGCTGTAACTATGGCCAAGGTCAATAGCAACTGCAAGTCATTATCAGCTGGTGGCTGCAGTAGTTTATCTGACATTAGTTGGTAGCCCAGCGCAGTTCCGGCAGGACAGATGTCCAGATGATAAAAGCCACTATCACAATGACACGTCTTGGGCTGGCTGAGGAAATAATCTATGTACCTACTGTGTGACAAGAGAACTCGCTCCTACAGCTTGTCCCTGAGGCTGCCAGGAGAGGATGAGCGAGCCACGCTCTTCTGGGCATGGTTTTTGACATTGTCGGTCTAACGTCTCTCAGAATCACTAGGCTCAGGGTATTATTGTACAGTGAAATTGATTTTGCACAATTGTTTCTTTTTAAAAACCGACTAAAAGAGCCCTCTCTTGGATACTTGTGCTCTACAAATAGCTGTAATGGTACCAGGGCACATAAATGGGATCGTACTTTGTCAGAACCAATGTATTACCTGTCAACCAGAGCGATGCTACATTGAGGACCAGCGGCGTATTCCTTCACTGGGAGGAATGGGAATTTGTAGGCACTGTTGATCTTTGGCTCTGACATGCTTAGGAATCTCAAATAGAGTCGAGGAAACAGCTTTAGCTTCGGAAGCCGCTACTCTCCCAAATCTCTAATAATTTCAGGTTATTTGCATTTATCTAATTTCTCACCATTGATGGGAGCCCCATTATGGTGTCAATATTTTTTTTTTCCCGGTATTAAACTCACTTTCTTCTACGTCCAACACACAGGAGTGTTTATGCTATGACTTGGATTCATTCCACTCCATCGCTGGATTCCTTAAAGGTATACTTGGCTGTTTTACTATAGACCAATATTTTGTATTGGTCCTAAAAAACCTGATTATTTAAGATCACAGACTTACTAGGCTTTCAAATAGTTGCTCGGTGTGGTTTAATGTGCAGCCATATATGTGATTAGCAGTATGGGAATAAGAATAGTTTTCTGACACATATTTATTAGTGGTATTTTTGGTTCTATTTATCTGAAAAGAATCCAGTTTGCACATGCTGAGTCTGCACTGCAAAGAGAAACAAAGTGCAGGAAGAAGCTGGAAATTTTTTCAGAAGAGCACTCCTTACCCAGAGTAAAATACTAATGTATTCCACTCGCCACTAAAATATTTAAGCTGTTTTTATTTGCCGGTATCCAAATACAGGTTGTTGGGGTTTCTATGCTGTAAGAATATGGAATTTTAAAACAGTGCTTGGCTTCAAATTGTATTTGCAGCATTTCGTAATCTCGTCACAGCCCCAACTTCTCCTTACCAGTGGCTCGAGGATGCAAACACTCATGAGAAGAGACTCATCCTTAAATGAATAAAACCCTCTTCTAGTTTTATAGGAACAGTGTAACAGCATGGTAAGAAACGCTTCATATTAAGCATCTTATAAGATACTGACAAACAAGGTCCTTTTTTCTAAAATGTGGGAAGAATTATTGGCAGAGGGATGGGTGACCATTAGGTCATTAGCCGCAGTGTCCGTAAGCGGTGCGGAGACCAGGCCAGCGTTGCTGACCCGCTCGCTGTTTGTTAAAGGGAGCCACTTCTTGCTTAACCAGAGGCTACTTAGTTCTTTGGGGTGCACGTTTAGTAGCAGAGCATCCTCTACATAACAGGCTCTGGTAGAGATGCAGTTAAAAACCAATATAACATCCTTTTCTTGTACAAGTTGGTTTTTTTTTTTTTTGGGGGGGGAAACACTATAAATCCTATTGCCAAGACGTTTTCAAAACTAGATAAGGATTATATCATTAGGGTTTTGGAGGTAGAGCTGTACCACCGCAAATGTCTAATGTAACTCTGCCCTGTATCTGAGGAAATAGACTGTGTGAAACAATAAAAACCTACTTACTGGGTAGCCCAACTAAAACTAAGCCTAAAGAAAACCATGTATACCTAATTCTATTTTTCCAATGCAGTTTTTTAATTTGAAGGTTTATGCGAACTAATCGGCTTGCTGTCAGGGTGGTATTACAGTCAAGGCTGTGTCAGTGCTTCCATCATGACAAAACTTTGTGGTGTTTCTTGCTGAGATGGAAATGCCTGCCTTGCAGTGAGAATTTTTATATGAGCCCTGTCAGCCTTCTGGAGATGAAAAATGAAGCTGTGCAGAGGATTTAATAGAAATCACACTGTGTATTTTTTCAAATGTCATTTTTTTTAGTTATCTGCTGTATTCTGCCCACATCAAAGGTGATGAGCCTTATAGAGGGGGCAGCTCCAGAGCTGCATTTTGTCTTATGAACGGCTACATCAGGCACCAATGAAGCGCTAAAGGTATGAAAGCTTCTTTCTTGCAGCTTGGGTAGGCAAAAAGATAAACTGGAAGGGTTTTGAAGCAAGAAGGCATTATTATGGCATTATAAAGCCAGATATGCAGCAATACAGCCATGATAATTTATGTCCTCTAAATATCTGGCCCACACCTTCTCACTTTATTACAGGCAATACCTCGGTTTCAAAGGGATTACGCTTCTGGAAAATCTCGTGGTGGATCTCCAATTGCAATGTAAACAGGGCAAAAAGGCAGAGGCTAGTAAGTAGGCACTCAGAAAAAGGATTGGGGCAAAACTATTTTTAATGGTTCTGAATTATACAATATATATAAAATAATATATTATATTATTCCACTATATATAATTTCAAACTAGAAAGCACTGTTGGGTTTATCTGGCAAAGCCCAATTCCTGGCCCTTAGTCCTCAGCTTAAGCAAGGGGGTGGGGAAGGCACAGCGGGCACGAGAAGTGCCAGAGATGGGTCTGTCCTTATCCTGCACGGAATAGAGTTTATTAGTGAAATCATTAATAGGGGAACTCTCTGATTGACCATTTAAAAGACATAACAACAACAACAACTCGGTAGCCCTGCCAGGGCTTTCTGCCCCCAGTCAGGCTCTGGCAGTTTCTAGCCTGACCTCCTGTTTCCAGTGATTTATAAAAATGGGCTGGAATGAAGCAGATCAAAGTAGTGTCTAAGCTGCTTATCTTTCATTTATAAACTCCTGCCTTCTTTGGGCTTACAGCAGTGCTTTTAATGTTTGGTTGGGGTTTTTAGTTTTTTTTGAGGGAGATTTTTCTGCCACTTGTAATCTTTAAAACGCAGTAAAATCATATTTAACTCATGAGCAGCATTTCTTGGTGCTGTCACATTGGATGAAAACGTCTCCAAAGTGCTTCTGTTAAAATGACACGAGCATCCTGAAGCGCCGGAATGGCAGAACACCTTTCAGGGAGCAGATCCAGCACAGCCACCCTCTGAGCTGGATCAGATCCGTTTTCATTTAAATTTGACCTAAATAGCCCAGCGCTCCAAAGGAACGTACTCTGCGGAGACTACCATGAAATTAAATTGGAATAAGATGGGGGTGGATTTTAAAACATAACCTCTTTGATGGGAAAACACGAGCCTGCACTAAACTGAGTATGGGCTGAAGCGCGGGGACGCCCCGGCATGGGTCCCACCTTCCTGTAGCTCCAGTGCTGGTTGCCCTTCATCCCGTGGCAGTCGTAGAGCGTCACCGGGCTGCTGTGCGAGATAGCGTCCAAGCAGAACTTCCTGGTGTGGAGCGGCTCCCCGGGGCGGATGTCTTCTCTCCAGCCAAAGGTGAAGAGCTAGGGAAACAGGCAACACGACGAGGTATTGTTACCAGTGAAAAAACACTTAACACTGCACGCCAAGCTTGGTGCACGGTTGCCCACTCTGCACATCCCGGCTGCTGGTTCAACGAGACCCTGCCTGGGTGCAATTAACTGATGCCAACTGCCTTAATTAAAGCTATTATGGTTGGAAAAACACGTAACAATTTATTGTTGTTCAGACAATTATCCTATCAGCCGATGAATCCTCCCCATCTGGGAAGGGGAATCAGGGAAAACAAGGAAAAACAAGGGTTGAAATATAAATAGATTTAATAGGATAAGACTAAATAATTAACAATAATAATCACAGAATCATAGAATCGCCTAGCTTGGAAGGGACCTTTCAGATCATTGAGTCCAACCATCAACCTGACTCTGACAAAACCCACCACTAAACCATATCTCTAAACACTATGGCTACCCCTATTTTAAATCCCTCCAGGGATGGCGACTCCACCACTGCCCTGGGCAGCCTCTTCCAATGCTTGACAACCCTTTCCGGGAAGACATTTTCCCTAATATCCATCCTAAACCTCCCCTGGCGCAACTGGAGGCCGTTTCCTCTTGTCCCATGGCCTGTTCCCTGGGAGAAGAGCCCGACCCCCCCTGGCTACCCCCTCCTTTCAGGGAGTTGCAGAGAGCGAGAAGGTCTCCCCTCAGCCTCCTCTTCTCCAGGCTGAACACCCCCAGCTCCCTCAGCCGCTCCTCACCAGACTCCTGCTCCAGACCCCTCACCAGCTCCGTTGCCCTTCTCTGGACACGCTCCAGCCCCTCAATGTCTTTCTTGGCGTGAGGGGCCCCAAACTGGACACAGCCCTCGAGGTGGGGCCTCACCAGTGCCCAGTACGGGGGGACGGTCACTGCCCCAGTCCTGCTGGACACACTGTTCCTGACACAGGCCAGGATGCTGTTGGCCTTCTTGGCCGCCTGGGCACACTGCTGGCTCATATTCAGCCACTGTCGACCAACACCCCCAGGTCCTTTTCCCCAGGCAGCTCTCCAGCCACTCTGCCCCAGCCTGGAGTGTCCATGGGGTTGGTGGGACCCAAGGGCAGGACCCGGCACTTGGCCTTGTTGAACCTCACACCATTGGCCTCTGTTCACCAATCCAGCCTCTCCTGATCCCCCTGTAGAGCCTTCCTACCCTCAGGCAGGTAAAGATAATCAAGATAATAAAGATAAAGAACCAGTATTGATCCTGATACTAATATAAAATATACAAGGATTATCCTCAGCCCTTTTCACCAGCCGGAAGGTCTGCACTCCCCGCGGGGACAGCCAGTGTGGGACCCTGCGAGTGCTGCGGCTTTGGGAGGAAGGGAAGGGCTCGGGGGTCCGGCACCGGGACAAGGAGTTCTCTGGACCACCACCATCAAGGGAGAGAGAGAAACTATGCAGCAAACTTTCTAATTTATATAGAATGTGCTATTCATGGTATGAAATAATCCTGTTGGCAGCTTGGGTCAAATGCCTGGGTCTCGTCCCTCCTCATCCCTGCACCTGGCAAGCTCAAAAACACCGAGACCTTGAATCCCACATAGCCTAGCTGGCTATAAAGTAAATATTTTCATGAATTCAGACACTAGAGTCTTCTAAAAGTGCAGTTTTCCCAAGCATTAGAAGAGAAATTAGTCCTGTGTCGCTCAAACCAGGACAAAGCGCATCGATGGCGATGTGGAACAAGGCCAGGAATGTTATGCCAGGAAGGCACAATGCGGGTGGCAGGGAAGAAAATAGCCTCTGGCGACACGGCTGTGTGGAAGGGAGAGGGATACACTGTGCTAAAGCCTGTATTGCCCCTGTTACAGCTGCACTCGCAGGCTCTCGGGCTGCAGCGAGCCAGGACTCAGAAAACCTCTGCTTGCGTTGGCTCCCCAGCTCTCGTTTGGCTCTGCAGAAGCAACCTGGGGAGATCTTCCCATCGCAGCGTCTTTCCCATGTTTAACGAACACTTTCCTTCTGTTTATATGCGACACTCTCAGCATATCCTCTCTCGACTGTCTTTTCTTCCCCCCAAACAACACCCATTAAATGATCACGTCTTTTCACTGCCAACCCCGTGAGCTACAGGCAGCTTGTTAAAGCCCATTTTCTTGCTGCCCGCGAGGAGCCGTGGAGGCTCACAGTTAACAGAGGAATCCTTCTCCATCAGACGCAGGCTGTCTGAAATGATGCTGTGACACTGCCGCCTTTCCATCATCGGATGGAGGTGACAGGTCTGACAGCACTGAATGTAAAGATGCAGAGCGCATTTTCCTTTCCCACGGACCAGTCCTTGCAGAGAACAGGTTGTAAATTGCTACCAAGAAGCTCTGTCGAGAGCTGTCAGGGTTTGGTTTTTCCTTCTTTTTTTTGGTCTCAGTGCTATTCTTTGGCTTTCAGCATGACTTTTGATTTTCCGTAGTACAAACGTGGAGAACCCCAGCTCCCATGGCTGGTCCTTCCCCAGCACCCTGCTCCATGGTGGAACCAGCATCTGCAAATCCCAACTGGAGCTGGGCCTCGTATGGGCCTGATCCTGAACACTTCTGTTGCGTTTCCCAGATTTTAACTCTTTCATTATGATAGCTATCTTCTTTCCATGGGCTTCATAAAAGACACAGCTCTTAACAGATAGTCATCTTCAACGCTGTACTATCCTCCACGTGCTGCATTTCAGAGGCGTTACTATTTCTCTCAGCCTTCAGGCACAAAATACAAGCATATATCCGAATATTTGCTTTTTTGTTGTTGTGTATCTCATTGTAAGCCCTTGTCCTCTCTGTTGGCTGCTGTCACTCCCTATTTAATTCTGTATTGCAGGTTTTCTAGACAGCATTTTCTCAGCCTGCCCTGTGTCCTGCTTATTTCTTCTTTCCCCTGGAATGCATTTTACATTTATCACCAGTAATATGCAGCAGACAGATTTAACTTCATTTTCAAACCAATTCCTGCATTTTAAAAGGTTAAGTCTTGTTCCACTCTTCTTCACGTTTCTTGGAAGCAGCATCATGGACTCCCTACAAAGATAACATACATTTCACAAGATTTGGTACAAAAAAAAAAAAAGCTACGCTGCTGCTTCTTTAGAAAAAGAGAAGCCTGAGATAATTTTCCTTTAAGGAAAAACTAACAAAAGGCATTTCCTTTCTCCTACCCTTTAGCTTCCTACAGCTAAGTAACAAACCTTGAGCGCAAAGTGACGAGTAAGAAATAGCTAGAAGAGCATTTTGCGATATTCTTGCTCTCATCACTGCTGCAGGAGCGATCCTGGCCTTTCCCTCCCCACATGCCTCATCCCGTGCGTGACTGCTGAGCTGAGGGGACAATTCCTGCTGCTCCCTGGCCACTGGCCTCTGGGCTACTGCCCCACGGAAGGCACCGTATGGCTGAAGGAGCTCCAGATGGCTTGTGAATCAGATGGGACGGTGCCAGGGTATCCCTCTGCCCCTTCCACCCCCGTGTGGTTCCTGAGGACAGCCAGGGCAATTCGACAGTCAACATGTGGGAACAAATAGGGGTTTTTATTTCTTTCCTCTGAAAACCAGGATCTGTGCAACACTAGATCTCAACCTTTATACTAGCACAGATCCTTTTTCCTTCCTCTTAGCCTCCTGTTTTGTAAAACAGTTTCATTTTTAAATCAACAAGTACGCCTTTCCCTAGGGACAGGAACTCAGTTTTAGGACTGAGAAGGGAAAAAAATTGATCAGAAAAAAGGTTATACTTCTCTATACACCCAATTAAGATCTTGTAATTATAGACAAAATTTGAAGGCCTGCAGTCCTTCCAATATCATCATTCTAAGCTATCCTCCATTATACAGCAAATTATCTCTAGTAAACACTAAATCTGGCCAATATAAAAATTAACCTCTCCGCTGCATAGCGTGCAACAGTGCTCCCCGTTCTTAGCTAAGTCCCGAGTACATAGTGCTCCGCTTCGCCACCACCCGTCCCTCTGCATTTTGCTGTTCCTTTGAGCTACGCTGTTCAGAGCCTCCTGCGCCCAACTTCACAAGACACACCACCACAGTACCCCTCCGTCCATTCCTGTCTGCTTGGTGATTCGAAACAAGGCTGGATTTCCAGACAGGTTACTAACGAACAGCAGGCTGCTCCTCACCTGCAGCCTGCGGGGCTGCTACCAAGAAACCCTCTCTCATCCTCCTCTTCCGCCTTCGCTCACGCCACAGAGACCATAAAACGCGTCCCCATCCTCTGCGTTTACAACCGAGCAACCCCTCAGCCCCCAGGCTTCAGCTTCGGATGTGGCCTGGTCCTGTCACCCAGTAACTGTGGAAAGGACAGCCTGGCACAGGGCCCGAAGAACGAGGGTCTGGTAGAGCCATTGGCTTGGGGCCGTCTGGAGGACAAAGGCCCTTTTGATGCCATGGAAAGTCTGACAGCCCTGTTCCACGGCTCGCTGCCTGGCTGGGGTCCGTCAGCTGGTTGTGCTTAGACGTGAGCGGACGGCACGTGCCCCACAGAAAGATGAGACGCCACGTTTCAGACTTGAACTCTACCTCCAAGTAGAGAAGAGCGAGCTGGGCAGGCTGCATGGCCACCTGCAGGGCCGTCTTAGGGGTGATGTCTGTCCACCTACTGCCTGGCCAGGCTGGGGGACTTGAGGAGAGAGAACCATAGAATCATAAATTCATAGAATCATTGAAGAGAATTAAAAGGAAAAGGAAAGGATGGCACAGCTCGGCGTTCTTCCATCTCTGTCTTCCCACAGCTAACTTCTGGCTTCAAGGGAACTTGGGCTCCACAGGGCTGATCAACCAGCGGCAAAGGAAAATGACAGGCATCACTCTCTACAGGCGATAGGACAAGAGGAAACAGCCTCAAGTTGAGCCAGGGGAGGTTTAGGATGGATATTTGGAAAAATTTCTTCCCGGAAAGGGTTGTCAAACCTTGGAAGAGGCTGCCCAGGGCAGTGGTGGAGTCGCCATCCCTGGAGGTATTTAAAAGCCGGGCAGACGTGGTGCTGAGGGACGTGGGGTAGTGGTGGGTTTGGCAGTGCTGGGTTGATGGTTGGACTTGATGATCTTAAAGGTCTCTTCCAACCATAACGATTCTATGCTCCACACCAGCCTGGCAGACAGAACTCACGCTCTCCTGGGAGTGCAGGCCAAGCACCGACAGGCTTGAGGCCTCCTCGTGCTGCTTCTGTGCTCTGAGGAGCTGGTCGGGTGAACTCCTTTCGTGCCAGCTTAACCCTAATTCTTTTAATGAAAGTCACTTTTCCGCATTAGACCAGAATGAGACCTTTACACCCAGTCTCATCCCAAACATCGCAATGCACTGGAGTGCACTGAAACACGGATTCCTCCCCACCTTGCTCTCTTCACATCCCTTCCCCTTCCTCACAAGCACTCACTCCTTCAAAGGATATTTCAAGTCGCCCTTTTCTCTGTTTTCCCTGTTAAATTCTTTTCTTCTCTCACCTTTTCACCCAGTTTTCTTCCCTCCTTTCTCTCACCTCTGGCAGCCTCAGGACTCCCTCCCTTCTGGAGGAGGGTTTGGAGCCCTTCAGGTTTGCAGATTTTAAAGCCAGAGAGCACTGGGATAATCTAGTCTGGACCATACAACTTCCTTCAATTAATTGCTTGAATGACTGAATGTCTTCCATAAACAAAGCAGGATTACATTTATCTAGTGCTGGCATGCTATCGCTGTGCTACATCTTTGGTAGCTATGTGAAGAAGCCTTCTTTCTGCAACTTTCCTTGTCCCATGTTGGCACTTACCTAAATTGGGATCATCCTTCAGCTCCTCGGTTTCATTCACTCACACCCCTCCCCCTGCATTTCTCAGTATCCTCGAAGAATGATTTCTTGACCTCAGCACTTCAAATATCCCTCAGAACTCCTCTCTCCTGAGCTTTTATGCTTTTACAAAGTGCCATGTGTGACTGCCAGGTCAATTCTTCTCCTCAGCATTGGGAAGTTTTTCTAATCTGGGACCTTGCCCTGCGAAAGGCACGTTCACTAAAATTGCTAATAAATGGCTAGGTTGTACTTTTCATCCCAATTCTCCTTGCTCATGTTGGCCAGACCCACAGCCTGGGGGTCACGATCCCATTCCTAAGGCACTCACAGTCACAATGAGTACAAATCAGAGCTCTATTCCTCTGTACTCCTGAGACTTAATATTTTTCTACCTAACCAAGATAAAAGCTTTTTTTGATTCTTTATCATCCCTTGTCTTTGTGAAACTCTTTCTTTCTAGCTTTTACCCATTTATCTCACCTGTACCTCATATTAATTTAAAATATAACTGCTTATGGAGCTTACTGAGATGAGACACAGACGACCACTAGAGCTTTACAAGCCCAGGTACTATATTTAAAATATTTTTGGGTAACTGAATCAAAATCAACATGTTTTCATGACACAGGAGGGGAGAATGGGACACCCAAAAGCTCTTAGAATCCCAGACTGGTTTGGGTTGGAAGGGCCCTTAAAGGCCCCCCAGTGCCACCCCCTGCCCTGGGCAGGGACACCTCCCACCAGCCCAGGTTGCTCAAAGCCCCGTCCAGCCTGGCCTTGAACCCCTCCAGGGATGGGGCAGCCACAGCTTCTCTGGGCAACCTGGGCCAGGGGCTCACCCCCTCACAGCCAAGAATTTCTTCCCAATATCTCATCTAAATCCCCCCTCTTTCAATGTAAAACCCTTCCCCCTCATCCTGTCCCTCCACTCCCTCTTTGGACATTGCAATTCTTTTTGGAAATTAAGAAGAACATACAGCCCGGGTGGTGGCTGGCATTTCTGAGGTTATGTTGAAGGGCACTTTGTAAAAGCCATTAAGGTCAGCAATCATTCACAAATGAATGTTTAGAAACTGGCAAAGAGAAGCAACAGTTTTACACTGCTTTTCTCTCTCCACGGATAAAATACCTGCTCGTGCGACCAGGTCCGTTCCGAGCCGTCCTTCACGCAGACGTCCAGCCTCAGCTCCGTCCCCGTGGCCCCGTGCTTGCTGTCCACGCAGAGGTTGGCTGCCACGTTCCGGATCTGCAAAACCACGCACCAACACCTCACCTAAAGCAGGCTGCGGGCTCCAACTCCCAGCAGCGGGTGTTAGGAGTTCAGCTCCCTTCGCTGGGAACCGAAGGGCTTGAGACCTACCATTCTTGACATAAAACTGGTGGAACCTTTTACAGGGTAGAGAGCCGTGTCCTGGAATGAACTGCTCTTTTTGGAGCAGCTTTAGGAGCAGCAAAGTTTGAAATATTCAGCTTAAGAAATGAAAGATAGGTCTGTGTGAAACATTTTCATGCAAAGAAACTAAGAGACGAAAAGGTCTGAGAAGGTCAAAGTTTGGTCTGACTGCTTCTCCCCTCCCACCAGAGCAGGAGAGATCGACTGTATTAATGGGAAATGATTTTTATATGACTTTCTCACAGGCTTTGGAGCAATATTTCTTAAAAAATGAGGCACACCCTGTTCCAATCCTCGTTCTTACTTTGGCACAATAACACCATTGTCGATAAGGTCACACACTAGCGCCCACAGCGCATAAAATTAAAAAGTACTTAACAAATCTGCACTGAAGCTGTGCTTACCCAGGGAGGTTCCCTGTGCTGCCTGCAGGCCTTCTGCAAACACTCCGCAGTGCCACCTACTCTTAAAAGGAAAATCTCATTTTTGAGACTGAAGTAACTGAGTGATAATTAATCTGCAACTATCAGGCATACCGGTTATGTACCATTGCTGCCATGGATATTTTTTTTGGAAGACTGGGTTGAACAGGAGTGGGTTGCCCACTGCCACCAAAGAGGAAAAATCCCAAATTTATGTTGCAAATACACGCACATTTCTCCTTCAGTACCTTAGCTGGGCTATTCAAAAACCCTTCAGACACCTCCAGAATGAAGGGGATTTGTTAAAAAACTTTCCCTGTCAACGAGATATGAGTAATCAAAGTACACATACACGCCTGGAGATGTACACAAATTCGGTATGTATAATATAGAGCAAGCGGGTGCGTATTTTGACATTCTGGCCACTACTCTGATCCTTATTTTAAAGAAAGAAAAACTAGATGCTGAACAGAGATACAGTCGAGTTCAGATTTGTAATTGAGGTTATGAGCTACAGCCAGCAAAGAAATAGCTAGAGATCCTAATAAACCGACATTTCCAACATTGTTTGTGCAACTGTAGAAGCTGGGGACGAAGAGGAGACAGATTCTATCACCCGTGCAGGCAGGGCATTGAGAATACACATATATACTCAATATATGTACAGTATATATACAAAGCTTATTTGCTTATTTGATTATCCCAAGTCATATGAGGAGCAGCTGAGGGAACTGGGCATGTTTAGTTTGGAGAAGAGGAGGCCGAGGGGAGACCTCATGGCCCTCTACAGCTCCCTGAAAGGAGGGTGTATAGAGGTGGGTGTTGGCCTCTTCTCCCAAGTGAATAATGACAGGACCAGAGGAAATGGTCTGAAGGGGCAGCAGGGGAGGTTTAGATTAGATATTAGGAAGAATTCCTTTACTGAAAGAGTGGTCAGGCACTGAACAGCCTGCCCAGGGAGGTGGTTGAGGCACCATCCCTAGAGGTATTTAAGAAATGTGTAGATTTGGCACTTCAGGGCATGCTCTAGTGGCAGAGATTGTAGGGGGGGTTTGTGTGTGTATGGTTGGACTCGATGATCTCAAAGGTCCTTTCCAACCATGAAGATTCCATGCTCAATGGCAAACACTGTCATTTGCAGGCACAGGTAAGCGTATGGGGAAGGCACGCTTTGAGGGGCCTCTATGGACTAACAGTGGTGGTTAGCGGTGATCCTCAAGGCTGTTTCAGAATTAAACGCATTCCAAAAAAAGCATAGGAGAGTATACGTAAGTCATTATGCACCTTTAGTTCCTGAAACGCCATCCTAATAGAGGCTGGGATGCAGATACTCAGGCTAGGGGCGCCGCAGTCCTCCCAGAGAGCAGAGGGGGTGTGAAAGCACAGACACAAGCTCGCAGGGGTCTGTTTTCTGCCTCCCCTGCCCCGGAGGCGTCCCAGCGAGGACGCACAGGCTCGAGAAAGAAGCAGCTCGGCTCGGCGGCACTGCCATGGGGCGAGAGGAGACCCACTCATTAAGGGTATGAGGGTAACACTTCAAAAAAAGAAAGTAACCAAAAGAGAAGTTAGCGAGTTCTTAGGCTTTAATCCTTTTCCAAACATGCTACTTGACGTATCTTCGTGGGTGACATCTTCATGTCAGTGCTATAAAACAGGTCTGCAAAATCCTCGAGTTCGGGCCTGAGAAAGGAGAATTTTCAGGTCCCACAGCCCAGCACCGCTGCAGCGACTGAGAGACGGCTGTGTGTTAAATCATTGAATGACAAGTTCACGTAACAGCAAATGAAACCAAGCCTAAATATTTCGCTTTTGACTGAGTAAAACAAATTCTTTTTCATATCACCTTGACTATTGGACTCATGAAGTCTAAAACAAATGACAATGGTTGACATTATATGATTGATTTACTGTAAACTGTGTTTTCGTATCATTGGAAGCTGTGCTATCCGCACAATATATTCATGCTGGATCACAGCTTGTGGATTCATGAGTACTTCCTATGAAAACATTTGGTGTCCAAACCTCACCTAATGCAGCTATTGTTTTAACTTCCTTCAACAGGATTTCAAATACACGCTACGAATAAATTGGTCTGTCTCAGACAGAGAATGGGATGGGTATTACTGTTTCTCAACTGGTAGCACACTTCCCAGTATATTTGGAGGGATAAGAACAAAACCTAATTGAAAACTTTCCTTTTTTCCACGGTGGGAGAGGGAAGAGCACAGGTATCTCCCCCAGACACAGAACTGACAGCCTCACTGCCCTCAGTCTGTCTGCATTCGCTGTTACACGGCTTTACTGCACGTATTTCAGACGTTACAAGGCAGAACAGAACATCAAGGGAACGTACATGCTGCCAGCTACAGAGGAGAGGAGGCACAAACACCCAGAAGAGATGTGAAGGCCATGACAAGTGTAGCGAAGAAGGCAGTTTTTAGTTTCCCAAATTTCCTTCTTTCCCGCCATGAACAGATTTTGTCACGGAATGTAAGAGTCAGACTTTAAATAAATGCGTTTGCAAAAAAAGAGGAGTTGTGCCGAGGCTGTTTACGAGATGTCTGCTTTCCCACCGCAGGCTTTTCCTAGCGAGATGGCAAAATACTGCAGCCAAAAATTGTCTGAGTACCTCCTTGTTTGTTCTCTCTCAGACTGGCAGAGGCACGCAGATGAAAAGTCTTTCCAAGTGGAAGCAGAGAGGGTACTAAATGACAGTCAGACTTGGCACAGACTTTCGCTGTGTATAATCAGCAAGGTTTCTAGAGCAGCTTGATTCTTACAAAGCAGTAACACACAGTCTGTTTTCCTCTTCCAGCTTCTAATTATGACAGCCATTGACCTTCGAGTTTGTTCAAGTTCCTCACAAGCGCCAACAAATTAATTAAAACTTCACAGGAATGTGACAGTCTCAGGAAAAAATAGAGTTGTAGGGCTGAAACTTCTCCTTGTTTTAGAGCAAGTACATTTTAGAGGAAGAAGAAAGCCTTTGGTCTTCACTTCCTTCCTAAGAACTAATAAGTGCTTTTAAGGTACAGATTTGATACCGCTGCTATGGTCTTTGATTTACTTTTATAAAGTCTTGCTGTTATGCAAAGAGCGTATTAACGTTGCTGCGAAAAGAATGAACACCTGAATCACAATGTCTTCTACTCAGACCCTCTGAGTTAAGGATGGCTCCGCTGGCCAGAGAAAAGACACATCTTGTGATCACAGTCCTCCACGGACGCACGCACATGCGGCAGACGGTGAAGGAAGACCGCAGCAGACACAGCACCCCGATCCAGCCTGACTTCTGCTGGCAAACTCCTTACCTCTTGGAATACGTTAATCCCACAAAGCGGGGGCAGCAGTATCAAAGAGAGAAGAAACTTTAACCACAAAGGAATTCATTATTGCCAAGAAGCAGCGAACAGTAAGGCACATACACATTGAAGTTCCTTTGAACACCCATCGCTGGTAGCTTACAAATTATTAAGGACTGCTACTACCACAGAAAGTTATTTTTAATTTTTCGCAGTGACGTAATTTGCTTTTTTAAAAAGAAATTCTGGAGAACAGCAGAGGCACCTGTGTTTAGAAATCCCCTGCATGGTCCAGCCTTGACCACTGGGAACATGCAGAGGCGTGAGGGGTCTTACCAAATGT
Organism: Dromas ardeola; assembly: GCA_013398915.1. Taxonomy (NCBI): domain Eukaryota; kingdom Metazoa; phylum Chordata; class Aves; order Charadriiformes; family Dromadidae; genus Dromas; species Dromas ardeola. Next base: position 46,194 of record VYZM01000651.1, read on the forward strand.
TTAGGTTGAAGTTTCAACTTCGTCCTTTGGTTTCAAGTCCAAAAGGTAATTGCCTGAGAGCCCCAAGAACACCTCCAGCACAATCAGAGAAGGCCAGAACTCACAGTACAGATAGTCCTATGGTTTTTAAAAGAGTAGCAAAACCTGACTCCGCTGTCGTGGTTTCGGCTGGGATGGAGTTGACTTTCTCGCCACTGGCCGGTGCAGTGCCGTGGTTGGGGTTTGGGATGGGATTGCTGCTGGTATAAAACACTGGTGGCTGGTTGTTGCTGGGCACTCAAGGACGTTCCTGCTCCTCACCCCACCCCACCAGCGATGGGCTGGGGGGCACAAGGGGCTGGGAGGGGACACGGCCGGGACAGCTGACCCCCACTGACCACAGGGACACTCCATGCCATGGGACGTCACGCTCAGGGTATAAAGCTGGGGGAGAAGAAGGAAGGGGGGACGTTGGGAGTGATGGCGTTTGTCTTCCCAAGTCACCGCTACAGTGATGGAGCCCGGCTTCCCTGGGGACGTCTGAGCACCCGCCTGCCGTGGGGAGCAGGGAATGGATCCCTTGGTTTGCTTTGCTTGCGTACGTGGCTTTTGCTTTACTGATTAAACTCTCTTTATCTCAGCCCATGAGTTTTCTCACTTTTACTTTTTCGATTCTCTCCCCCACCCCAACCGGAGGGAGTGAGCAGGCGGCTGCGTGGTCCAAGCTGCCGGCAGGGGTTAAACCATGACATCCACCTACATGCAATTGTCCTTGCAGGAGCAGGCGGAGGTGTGTAAGTGGATTTGTAAAAAAAAAAAAGTGCTGACTTCAGACCTCCGTTTTCCTAAGGTGATTCTCAGCAACTAAAATCATCTTGTGACATGCAATACCGAGTGCTACATACTCTTTTCCATGTTCTTGTCCTCATTGTGCATGCATCTTATGGCCGCACACACAAAATTGTAATGAATTATAAAAGGGACAGCGACAGTCCTAAGACATGACAGTTTCTCATTTTAATGGCGAGTCCAGGGATTGTTCCAATCACTGTGAACTCCCTTAATAGCACTACTTACCACAGGAGCTAAATCTAGTTTCACAATTTTTATTTCCTATAATGTAAAATGTTAGACTCATTTAAATTTGAACTAATTTGTGTATTCCTCACCTCCCCCCAGGCAGCAGGTGGAGGCTCCACAGGAGGGTAATATTTGGGGACATCCCAAGCCACTGCAGCCATGAACCACTTGAAATCTTTACATTTAAGGTGCTTGCGAAGTTCCTTCTGGGCCGAGATGTCACCAGTTGAGAGATGTCTGTACTCAGGCCGCCGCTGGTAAATGTACTCTGCAAACTCATCCATCCACGTCTCTGCCACGCGCTTCAGGTTCTGGGCAGCAGAAAAAAAGCAATCATTAATTTCTTCATGCTTTGACTGAATGATATTTCTAATGGGGAGAATGAAGCAGAAGCGTTTCAATAGGCCACCCAACTTTTAAGCTTAGCCAGTCTAATTTCTCAGTCTTAAAACATGGAAAAATACTGGTAAACGTACGCTATCTTCATTACAAAGCTGAACAAACACTACAGAGTATTAGGTATCCTGCTTTCCCACTGACTCTATAAGATATGGTCTTCTGTCTGTTGAACATCTTATTTTCCTTCATATTCTTTATGCATCTCACATGGGTTTTTGATTAATGATGGATGTTGAACAGAAATTTTCTTTCGGCTGCTCACATTGGCGCCTGTGTTTTTTTCCTGTTAGTTCAGAACCTACGAACGTGCACGAATGGTTCGAACTATTCCTTCTGATGTATTCCACTTTGCATTTGAAAGGCACCGGAATTTTCAGCTGCCGTCGTGCTGCTTAGTCACCCACCGATTCCATTTTAGGGTCAGCTCTTAAATGTGTATGTATGAGAGCAACCAGCCATGAGCTCTGCCCCATCTCGCAGCTGGTTCTGCACTGGCCTGGCACGGGAAACTTGCTGTGCTGGCGTGCCAGTGAGCCTGTGCGAAGGAATGCTGAAGTGATTGCAAAGCAGCTCGTGGGCCGGGTACGGCAACTTGTGGCGCTCTGCGCTCATCCACAGACACATCTAAGACTGCTTCTGTTCCGCGAAACCCAGTTCTGGTTTATGCCCTGCAAAGTTTATTTTTGCTGGCATTTTACAGGAAACAGAACTACCTGTTTTGTTGTGCAAGAATTTACTTAAATTATAATTAATTAAATTAGCTGACTCAAATTATAAAATACCAAAAAAGAATACTCTTCAGGAAAAATCCTGGATAGATGAGACTGAAGAGAGACATTTTATTGTTGGTTAGCACCACGGGGTCTAAATAGTCTAGGGGCAAATTTTTCTGTATTTTTGTTTGTTTTTAAAACTCCTCCTGCAACTTAATCCAGACAAATTTATATGCAGATGTCGTAGCGGAGTACAGACTTAGTCTACTCTGCATTTCCACAGCTGCCCAATAACCTCTTATCCCGCCACCAAAGCAACATCTCCCTGGGTGACATTGAGACGCGAGGATGTTCTTATTGCTTTGTTTGTAAAAACAAGATCATCAAGTTTTGTAATATTCTTTTTATAGAACGCTAACTGCGAAATGCTGAGATTCGCTCTGTAATGAGCTGGAGGACAATATAGAGCTGATTATCATCAACATAAGGTAATGCTTCTTCTCAGAACGTTCTCTGCTTCTCAGTAAGCCTGATTCGTACTCTGATTTGCTTTCAAGATTCGTCTGAAAATTCCTTTCCTGAATTTTATTAATCCACACAAGCTAAACGTCTCTGAACTAATAAGGCTTATCTGAATACAAAGACAGCAAGATACAGAACAAACGAAGTACTTCTAGCTGACACTGCAAGATAAGTTTCTATGTGCTTTCTCTCAGTGAAGCAAAGACATTGAAACTTGCAGGGATAAAGCAAGTAAAATTAAAGCATTATAAGAAATCACAACACTCATGTCCTTATTCAAAAATGGCTCATGCCTCACATAAGGTTGACTTTTGTTGTCATTTCACGAAAACCTAAATTACTTTGCAAGAAATTTGAATTAAAGAATGCAGGAACTGGGTAGGACAAAGAAAACCAGAACAAATTCAAGAACAACATCTAAATAACAATCCCACCTTTCTGGCAGAAAGCCTGTAACACAGAAATCTCCCGACAAGTGGAAATACTATGTGATGAGACTTTGTAGATGAAGCCAAACTATGATTTAACTAAGAAGCCAAAATCGTGAAAATAGGTGTGATCTTCGCAGCACACCTCCCCCTGAAATGCTGTGCACATCATTTACCCCAATGCAAATGCAGTTTAAGACTGTTCTAGAAGAGATCATACTATTTTTTGCAATCACTTTATCTGATAGTGCTATTTTCATATTTAAAAACCATACTGTAAAAAGAACCATACAGTAAAAGTACAATAAAAAAATTCTCTTAGGAAAGAAAAATTCAAAGTCACTCCAGCAGTGACTTACCCCACCAATACCAAGGAGGCTCTGCTGAAGTTCCCCTTCATTAGTTGGCTGCACTACAAGAACTGCATTCCGCTTTAGATGATTATAACTGAATAAAACAGCAGTCCAACAGAAATCTTGATATTATACTTGGTCACTAGCTCGAAATTCTCATTCACCAGTCAAAACCTCTATTTTCCAATAAGTCCCTTATCACTGTTCGGGCTTTGCGAGTGTGTGGGGTAAACCCACCAAAACATTGCATTAAAAAAAAAAAAAAAATTCCGTTCTTCCCACCATTCCTCAAGTATCAGGTAAGACACTTGTCCTGGTTTGAGGCTCAAACCACGGCAACACTTTAGACAAATTTATTTAAAACTTTGTTCCCCAGTTCTTCCAAGACCGTTCTCTCCATCGTATGCTGAAAATCTTCCCAAACCTTGGCAGATCCTGTAAGGAACCTGTATATTATCCTTAGCATGTTTATTCACTGCTGTCATAAGCTGGACCCTTATGAGGCAGCCCTTTGAATTTCAAAATATCAACTCTTGATTTGCTAGCTCTAAATCCCCAGACTGTTTATGATCACGATGGCAAGGAACTCCTTGTGCTGGAGCAGTAGGAGCTCGCTCTGAGGTTGCCAGTTACCAGGGAGAAAGCACTCAGCACCCAAACTCTTCAGTTCCGAAGAGGTTTGTTGCCTTCAGTTAGCATGGGTTTCTCATCCGTGTTATCCCCATGCAAGCTCAGCAATCACCACGCTTCTTTTTAACGTAAACGTGTACAGACTAGTAGTAAAACTTCAAACAGCAGTTCATCTCCGTACTTGAATTGAATGCAGTCAGGTAAAGCCGCTGTCCTGAGAGCTCGCTCAATCGAGGCAAGCATCATTTACGTTCCTATGTAGAACATGCTAACTTCGCGTGTTCCTGGCACAAAAGTACAGGCTGTCCGAGATGAGATGAGTGAGCTGACGATCCCCGTTCCATGTCTGTCTAACAGGATGAAAAGTTGCCCTATGCTCAGAACCTCCTAGGAGCATCACTCTTCTCTGCAAAGTCTGTCAGGGAGCTGCCCGTCTTCCACTCACCTTCTCCCAACAGGAAGGTGGAGGAGCACGACCACAATGAGAGCGCTCACCTCTGAACTCCTTAAGGCCGACCGAGGGGTCAGGTGCCTTACCGCAGGGTGAGGATGTGACTGCGAGTCCCTGCGAGCTGCCCTCCCACAACCTGGGTGAACGTCTGACACGGTGGGGAAAGGAGGACCGTCACCTGCCAGAGCCTTAGGCGAGACGCAGCCTGAGATGCCAACGGATTAAACCTGGCAGTGGGAATGGGCATCAATAGCTCCCAGATCCTGACGCAGTCCAGCTGTAAAAAACAGGTGCTAAGCAGTTCAATTTTGTTAGGACTTTATCATGTGCGTGTGTGTACACTGCTGCAGAACTCACAGGTCAAAGCCGTTTAAGAGCCTACCAGATGAGGTGGCATTTCGTGGTATGTCTTATAGCACCATTTAAGCACTCCAGTCTCACAGTCAAGCTAATCTACAAAGAATTTAGAACAAACAAAACAAGAGTTAGATTTTAATCTTCTTGATTTCTGCCTCTGTTACTCTTTGCATGATCTTCTAAAGAAAACTCCTTTAAATGCCAGTTTCTCAAATAGCATCAAATAGCTTTACCAATAAGAAGAAACAATTTTGGGATGTCTTTGTGGCAGGTCACACTTGTTTGGGTTCTTTTACTTCAATCCAAACACCTCACCTAATTGCATACAGAAAGGAAAAATGGAACATGTTTCTACAGGGGAAAACTGCTGTAGCTCAGCTTGGTTGTCAAATTCATTGCAAGGTTACAGATGTCCAGATTGGTTATGCTGGTCTTTTAATAGAAAAATAGAAAAAAAAAAAATTAAACAGGAGCAATTAAATGAAGATCAACTCGATATTACTCAGTTACACGGATTGACACACAATGTAAGGAAGTCACGGGGACTCTAGATGGACATCTGAGGAGCTTCTCAGGACCTATCCATGACGGACCAATGATAACTTGTTCTCTCTCTCGTCATTCCCAGCAAAAAATTTCTGTACGAGATTAAATAAGGCCCAATGATATTTCAGTCGCTGCGTATTTCTATATGTAAGGTTGTGACAGCTGTCACCCAGAAGCTGGGAGATGCACACAAAAGTGATGGCAACCACAGTCAGACTGATTCATCAGCTGTCACCAGTTGCCCATGAATCCATTCTTGTTATAATTAAGTTTTGTGTCACTGTGACAATTTTACTCTCTGGTAAATCCTTTACCATCGGGCTTACATTTGGACAAGTTTTCTGGGAGTTTGTATGAACTCATGCATTAAAGACTGTGGCTTTGTTTTGTATTTTCACTCAGCAATAGTCTACAAGACAGTAAGTCACAATGTCACTGATACCGGGACTGCACTAGAAGAGTTTAAATCAACTTGGCTGGAGAAAGACAGAGATAAATGAGGACTTCTCCACTTGAAAAAAAGAAATTTTCCCTTTTACTTCCTTCAGTGAGTGGGGAAGATGCATCTCTCTGATGAAATGACTGTCCCTTCTCTTTCAGTGTGTAAGATCCTCTGTCATCTTCAAGAGACGTGGCGCCACTGAAACCAACCCAGTGAGAACAAGGTAGGCGCTGGCCGTGGGGAGGGAAAAGCGGAGTGGGGCAGGGACAGACTCGTAACTGTTCCCTCTGAGCAAGGTTTGGCTGGGTTGGTACCGAATACGAGCGGGTAGTGCCACACGTCGCCCTGTGGCTGGTGTGACAGCAGGGACGGCGGGGAGAGGAGTGTCCCCTGGCTGTGACCTGCTCCCCGCGCCCGCACAGCTCTGTCCCCCTGCTCCATCTCTTCCACTCGACGCCCTGCATCCACCCGATAAGATAAAAGAAAAATCTAATTACTGTTTTCACTTTCTCCGGATGTTCTACAGTAGATTTTTGTCATCCGCTGGCACTACAGCAGCACAATGGTTCTACCATTTGTTTCATTTCACCTGCATAACCTGTTTTTTCAGCGCCTGTCTCACTGTTTGCACGAAACCAGCCCTGACCCCAATCCGCAGGCTTTACTTTTGTCAATATTAAACCACTATGGGAATATTTGGATCCTGTAATGAGCTCCTCTTGTCCTGTGTTTAATCTGAACATTTTCCAGGAAGCTGGATGTCACCAGCCGGTGTCGTCTTATTTGTCACGACAGCCATTTCTCTCACCAGCCTGGACAGCAAAAATCACTTCCAATTACACCAATCAAATCTGAATCCCTGCAGCACGTCCGAGGCCTGCCTGTATTTCAGTCATGAAATACAAGAGAGGATATGACTGTTTATTTGCTAAAAATAACACACAACACTCTCTGCAACAACTGACACATTAATCTCTTTTCCTTCCTAGTAAAATTCCAGTGGGGTTATCTTCACTCCAACTACACCACCTTCCTAATTTAAATGTCTCTTTATGGTGTGTTTTGTGAAGCACAGTGCTGTTGCTCCCTCAAAATGGGTGCCCTGTTTACTTCTGGAAGCAGCCGTATTTCATTTGGCTGGGAATAACATAATATACAGCTTGTTTTACGTAAAACACATTTAAAAAGCGCATTGGGATCCATCCAGCCAAGACAACTATACTTCATGTTCCTCTGGAATACGGGTAGCATAATGCCACTATAAATCACGACGGAGGAGGAAACACAGAAGGACCGGAGGAGCCCATCCAACAATTACGGATTACTAGGAGAGAGGTGGCACGGGACCACACTCCAAAGCACACACAAGGAGAAGAACCCGACCCTCAGTTCCATGCAAAGGTCCTTCCATCCGTGTCGGAACACAACCATTTCTCCTTTCTGTGTATTTCTCCAGCAGAAGCACAAAAAAACATTTCCTGGGCACTAATCACAGCTCTGCGATGCTCAGGTCTCCCTCGCCAGGCTGCCCACAGCAGTTCAGTCTCAATGTGGGGGGGGGTCCATCGCTTCCCCCTCCCTGCCCAACCCCCTTTTAAGTCAGGCTGCGCGAGTGTCTGCCAGCCTCTCCCCCTCTTGGGTGTCTCGTTTTGCTCCTTTACACTCAACTGTGTTTAAAACTTAACCGTGTTTCATTCCAGCAATGGTTTGTATTTGTGTGAAAACCCCCAAGCAACCAAAGAGACGTCTGCAGGCACAGAAGAACTGCTTCTGCAGGGAGGAGAGCGTGCTAGCGGGGCGACAAAGCTGGGGGCGCACAAATAACTCTTGGCAGAGGCAGCACAGCTGGCGGAGAGGCAGGAGGCGATTTATTTTCCGCAGCCCGCAAATACCTAGAGCTGAAATTCCACACATCATCTCAAAATGATTTCATTCTCTCGCTAAAGGTTTGCATCTCCACTGAAAAAAAAAGAAAAAAAAAAGTTAAGATCTACACATTGGAAAAGAAGTCAAAAAAAAAGCCAACCCCCAGCCCAGTGGCGACAGGCAGCATCTCTGCTGGCTGGTGGCCGGAGGGCTCGGTGGCCATGGGCAGGGGCTGGGGGACGCTGCCAGCCCGGCTGGGGGCTTGCCCAAAGCGGAGGGACAGTGTCACCTGGGGATTACTTGGTGACCAATGCCACCGGCACCTCCAGCACAGCCCACCTCGGCAGCCTCAGCAGAGCTCGAGGTTGGATTCCAAATCCGTTCCTTGGGCCACCCAACTCGGGCTGCAGTTCGACACATCCCCGAACACAGTTGCCACCACTTCGACGTTTCCGTTGCCTACAGACACCGAGGTCTCCGTCGTCTTTGTATTTCGGATAGCTAAGCTGCTGCATTTATTATCTTAAAAGCAAAACTTCGATTCAGACTGGAGAAAATATAAAAAATTAGCATTTTAAAAAAATTACTTTGACTTTCTTGTACTCAAGGATGAGAAGATATTAATTTGAAGTTTTTCTTTGGGAAGTGCTCTGTTTGAGATTCTGGTTTAATTAATTTTAATGATGAATTTATAAATCTGTTCAATGAAAAAACGTTAGAATGGAAACTTAAAACTTGCGTTGTATAACCATCATCATTATCACACGTTATAACTATGCTGTTGCAAGGAGGTAACTCTTGCTTGAGATATTATTTGCAGCCAAAAAAAAGGGAGGAACTCAGAGTAAGGTTTGGAATCCCCAGGCTGCCGGGTCGGCATCCATGCGGGAGCTGCCCTGGGGCTGCCCGGCCCTTCGGAAAGGCCCAATGCGCTAAGTGTGCTCCAGTTAATGCTAAAATGCTGGGTAAAATACCTGCAAACGACAAAAAAATGTCTGTAGATGTATTTTAAAATTCTGAGTTCGTCTCTGCGTATCCTCCGGAGCAGTGAGCTTCTACTGATAAACCTCTTACGGCTTCTACAGAATCATGAATAGAAAAATTTCCCCCCAAATAGGAAACTAAAATAAATAATAAACTGGGATACGCCTACAAGAAATTGCTAATAAAACTTTTAAGTCTAATTTCAAAGGTAACCAGCTAAAAGAAAGTGGCTTAGCTAGAATTGTTAAAAATGAAGCAACAGTCAAGAATACCACCAAGCAACTAAAATAATCGAGCAAAACAGTTCAGGAGTTGTTAATAGGGCAACATCTTGCACAGGAGTTTAAGATTTGGGGGTTCACTCTCTACACGTTTAACCTAAAACAAACAGGCAAAATCGGTTATTGGTCAGTGGGGTTTTGTGCAGAGGTTGACAGGCTGGGAATGAATGAACAATCATGCGGTGTTTCCACACGGTGACGCGGAATCGGCGGTGCCATCTGCCTGCCCGTTACTCTCCCTTTACCCGCGCGCTGGGGACTGGCTGCCTTTGGCAAGCAGCAACAGCTTCAGACACCTCCAGACAACAAATATTCAGCTTTTTTATCTGCGTTTGGTTGTCACAGGCTGTTTTGTGAATCCACTACGCATGTTTCCAGCTTGCTTCACTGTTGTTCTGCGCCACCAAGCAGCTTCACTGACGGAGCATTTCAGATGTGGAAGCTTTTCAATTTATGGGGTACGTGTCAGCAAAAAATATGCGTAGGTTTTGAGTGACAGAGAAGGAGGTAAGAAATATGATAAGAAAGACACAGAAAATTGATGTCATGATACAAACTATCGTGTGCGGTACAATGGTTACTTGGTGGTTATTTATACAATTAAACCATATTATACAATGGTTATTTAGTGATGGGGAGGCAGGACAGTGTTTTTGCCAAGTCTGTCACTTAATAAAGCGTATGTGACCCTCGTGCCAGGTCACAGCTCTTTAAAAAGACACCAAGATTGGTCAGGCATCACGTAGATACCTGAAACTGTGTTCTGAAACTCGCTGCTAAAGGATATAGAGTGGTGAAATCCCAAGGGAAGGTACAAAGCTCACTGGAAGCATTATTTCTTATGGGCAAACGTAAGCTGAAAGAGCTTGCAAGGAAACCCTTGGCACGATCTGGGCTACCCCAGGGTCTGTCTAGAAGTTCTGTCCCCTTCCCAACTCCAGTCTCATCTCCCTCATGCTGCTGCTGTGGGACAGGACGGGAAAACCTGTCATTCCGCAAGGCTGCATCCGCACAAGGGGAAATTCCCCCTTGACCAATGAAGGGGGTCGTGCATTCGTTTCTGCAATCACAGCCGGGCTTCCCAGGGCTCCCTCCTTTGTCTTCCGCATCTCCAGCATCCTCCTTCACACCCCAGAAGAGGGAAAAGGATTTAGCAAAAACCTTTGTGGAAACTACTTCGTAGTGAAAAGCATTGCTTTCGGTAGCAGGGATAATACTTCCAGATATTCTTGAGCGTGTTAGTCATTATATTCTTGAACAAGAGAGAAGTTTTAGATAAAACACTCATAAGGGGTAAACTTATATATAGTAAGATATAGTATAATATTTGGCGGATAATGCAAAGACAGCTGAATCATCCAGGCCACTTCCGTGCGTACTTCCCTAGCATTATTTTGGCTAACAGTTCCATTTGGGGCAGTTTATTTGGAAACACAAGTGGTCTGTATCAAAGGTATTGACAAGCTGATGTCCTTGCTTTTCCTTTTCTGGTTGGGATGAGAGAAAGAGAGTATTTTTAGGTTTAAAAATACACACAATTTGATGGGTCAGGGACCAAACTCTTCTCCGTGGCTAGTTATTGAGATACCCCAACCACTAAAATGTGCAGAAGAGCTGGTGCTCTTGGCAGCTCTGATGTGACGTGGCCTAATAGCAATGTTTTGCTTTAGAATATTGTACCGAGGAGAAGCTGGGAACTTGAGAATTAAAATTTTCTTTCAGTGATAAAGATATGCCAGAAATTTCCCTAAGAATCATGATTTGGACCCCCACCACACAGAAGAAACTATCCATTATTGGAATGGGAAGGATAAGACCCGCCCTCTCCACACACCAGGTCTTCTCCCACACGATACAGGGCAGTCAGCCTGCGCATGGGCAGGGATTTCATTTTTATAACCAGGACATTTTTTTTTTGGTGATTTTTGGCAAATGATTTATTGAAATCACGCTAGAATAAATGGCACAGGGAGGCTGCAGGCTGTGGCTACCCGATGCACTCACAGTGCCTGCATGAAAGCTAGCTGAGTGCCCAACGGTGCGAGATGCTAATGGTCCAAACAGAAACGATCGCGTTTCACTCCCGCAGGTGATGCCTGAGAGAGCACATTCTCCAGTGAGACACTTTGTGCTGTAATAGAGTAAAACAGAGGCTGAGCTTTGGATTTCTCATTTCAAGCCGTGTGTGGGTTTTGCAGGGGATACCACAACCGAAGCAGAGTATTTCAGCCAGTGCAATACTCTGGGTGGGGAAACTCGGACTACACAGAGCTACACTGGGGGAAGGTAGTCACAAATCTCACAAATTAGCCAGTGCACTCCTCGTCACCGCCACTAACACCACCACCCATCCCATTACTCCATCCTGCGTCTCACTGTCTGCGAGGATGCCCTCCGAAGGCCAATCTTCCTCCCCGCCAGGCTCTTTCCTCTGCTCCAACTCCTACAGCCGCGCGGCACGGCGCTGAAACCAGGAGTATCTCTCCCTTAGAGCGAGAAATTCATTCGTGCATTCATACCACATTTTCATTATTAAGAAAAAATATGATTCATAAAATATTACCCTGTGGCAATATGCAGACTTCAGTATTAATGCCATTTTATTAAAAAAAAAATAAAATCTTCTCTAAACCAGAAAAGATTAAACTTGAGCATGAATAAATACTAGTGTCTGCCTGGGAGCTACATCTGTGCCCTTTGTCTCCCATCTTTTGACATCTCCAGAAAGTTACAGAACGTTTTCTCTTGAGCAAAAAGCCCCTCCTGGGTATGGATGTGTTCACAAGTCTTTGAGAAGTGTCTCGAGGTCTCTTAACTTCTCCCTCGCGCGACCCCGAGCTGGCTGTGTTCCACAACCAGGTTTTACACAGTAATTAGACGATGGCTCAAACCATTGTTCCTCCGTTCTTTTGCCGCAGAAAACGGCCCTTTTGCGAGATTCCGCCCGTTCTGCTGACTGATAAGAAAATGTGCATTCAAATTGGTCCTGTCTGTAAAAGCTATGACTGACACCACCGTGCGATTCGAGAGCTGTACGCCTCGGGTCATTCCGGGGCCCTTTGGAATCATCACGAAACGCGCGTCTGTGCTGAGACGTCCGACCCGGTATTTTTATTTCCATTTTCTTCTCAGCAATCTTATCTCTGGAAGGCAGCGCAACCGCAGCGATTGCACATCTCATTTCAGGAAAATAAAGAAACATTCATTTTCCATTTTAACCGTTTACTGGGAACTAGTTCACAGGGAACGAAGAGCCTGATGATGAGCGAAAATGAAAACCAGCAGGACCCAGTTACTCACCCGTGCCAGGCTGGTTCCAGAAGGGACTTTATAGGGGACGTACTTCCTGTAGATGTGCCCAACGCGAGAGCATGGAACGTCAAACATGCCACCGCCGCACATCCACACCTGGGAAGGGGACAGAACGCAAACCAAAGAATGATTGCTGGAGACAAATGGGGCAAAAAGAGGCATTTTATGCAATGGGTGTGTGAAAACGACACATGGTTCTGTGCAGACCCCAGCCCCAGCCCCAGCCCCAGCGGTGGCCTTCTCCATGCTGATGGCTGGGGTTAGGCAACGGGGTGGAACCTCACCGCGCAAAAGCCCATTACGTTTGAAATAAAATCATGAAACGTACTTAGTAGCAGAGTATGTTCAAAATAAAATCATAAACCATATTTAGAATATCTGCCAACAGTCCTTCTGCAACACAACCAAGATATTGCTGTGTCTGTTGTTTAGAACATACAGGACCAAAACTTGAAAAGAAGGCTATGTGAGTAAAGCAAGACATCAATCAGAAGTTTGGGTTTTTTTTCCAAAACACCTGGCTTATATGGCTTATATAAACACCTGGCTTATTTTGAACACCGAATACAGAGCTCCAATGCTAAGATGCTCTTCATTTTGTAAGGAAAAGGGAACAAAAGCTAATTTCCTTCTGATCAAATTTATGTAGGCAGAGAAGGAAGATCCTGCCGCTGCATCTCATCCTTAACACCTTAATACTGACAGAGAGGGAGTTCACAGGCTGGATGCGTCAGGTCTGAGCAACCAAAACTCACCCAACATTGATGGGAGCCGCAAGTACTTCATGGCTCTAAAAATCCAGCTGTATCCTGACGGGCAGCAAGTAAGGAATCCTTCACAGTTCCTCACCTACCCTGACTTGGTTTTACCAAGTGTCCGTGAGAGGAAGGCTGTGTGCCGTGTCAGAGGGATGGCGGCCGTGCCAGTAACCCCTGGGGGCATCATCTCCTATGCTCTGCTGTAGAAACGCCAGCCACCAAACTCCAGCGTGGCGATTAGATGACTTATGTAGCATACTGACAACATTCATAACTTACTGAGTTCAAACAAAGCCATTTGATGTTGCAAATCAGGGAAATGGAAAACAACAACAAACCCACCCCCCAACATCCCCGAGCAGTACGCTTTTAAGTGTCCTAAAAGCAATGACACCGCAAAGTTTAAAAATAATTTAAAGTGAAAATTAATTTAGAGTATTATAAAAAATATTTCCTAATCCTGGCAAAACAAGTTTTTGTTGCCCACAACTTCAGACCAGAACGGCTGTTATTCCACTTGTGGTCTCAGCTTTCAGCCTTTAGACTGAAAACAAAAAGCCCCATCCCCCTCTCACCCGATGTAAAACAAAATCACTGAGAAAGAGAGAAGGCTGGTCCTTTCCGTGTCTCTTTATGTGGACATACATAAAGGAGCTTCATCAAACATCTCCATGAATCTGGATGAGAATTTAGGTCCATGCATTATATATATATGAAGGAATTTTATCGTTTTTTGATGCACTCTGGAGCAAAATGGCATGAAATAGGTTTGCAACTGAGGCTAGAGTAGAACAGAACAAAGACAACTGAAAGTTTCACCAACAATTTCCATACAGAAAGGAGTTCATCCAAAACCTGATACGCTCTGAATTAAAACAACAGGAACCAGACCCTTAAAAAAAAGGTACTGGAAAATGTGATGTGACCACAAATACTTGACATTCTGCATGAAGCCTGCAGAGCGCAATGTGCATCTCCACACTTTTTTACCATACACTTCTCATTCCATCTCTTTAGCCCTGCCCACCAGCTGGCTGCGGCTACTGTTTTAGCAGGAACCTCCTCTCTGTGGCTGTCTTTGAGCAACCCAGTGTCCCAAGAAAGCGCAGACCTAAATTTACTATTTGCTCCTGTTTTTTAAATTAAAGTGTTATTTCAAGGATAGACAAGATATTACAGTGATTAATCAAGGTTTCTTAGCCTTTGAAGAGTGGATACCACAGCGGTTTGACTCAGACGGTCAGCCCCAGAACAAATTTAAAAGACAAGAATGTAGCTATATATAGAGAGAGAGGCCAGTATTACTTCAACGCAGCCAACGAGAGCTGAAGGAGACATATACTGCATTTCCTCTGAAGCATCAGGACAGCAGTACAAAAAACAAGAAGAGAAAAGGAGAAAAGGAATTAGAAAAAAACCCTGTCAGGTATGCTGAGGCAATAACAAGTGGGAGGAAATAACACTTGGTGTTAGGCTTAGATTTGATAGATATGAAACTTGAAAACGCTGTGCTGCACCTGGGGCGCGCTGTGCAGGGTAATTGAAATGAATCTGGGGCTGCCTTGGAGGACATTTAGCAGCTGTTCCTGTTTATCTTTTAGCTTCAGAATGATTTTAAAAGCATTTTTGTATTTTCCTGGGAAGATCCATTCTGGCAACTCTGTCTTTAAAATGTGCATTTTTATGTCACCTGAGCTAAACGCAAGAAATCGGAGAATGGCTTCTGCCTTAAATATTACAGACCCCCAGTGTTAGATGAAAGGGATGCAGGTGGCGTGGCACGTCGGCCAAACGATTCCACACCACCGATGCCGCTCTGCGCATCTCAGGAGCGGGCAATGAGACTCTCGCCATGGCCAGTGCCTCCTTCCTACAAGAGCCATGAATCTGCGCTGCAGCGGAGGTATAAAAAACACGGGCAAAACCCAAACGATGCAATGTCAGCTTGGAAAGATAAAAAGAAGAGCGGTTTATGTGTCAACTCTATACTACATCGCAATTTATCTTTATCTAGCTCCTTCCAGCAGAGTGTTGTGAGACACTTCAGAGGGATGGCTGAAGCCGACGGGAAGCATCAACGCGGGCGTTGGAGGAGCTGAAGCTGCGGCTACGGGGCTTGGCTCCTGACTGGAGCTTCGGTGTCACAGACACATTTTTTGGCTCTTGGGCAAATCACCCTCTTTTGACGTCATTTCTTTGTCTTTAAAATTGAGTTCTGCTTGCTCTTGCGTTTTTTTTAATCCCCTGCCTGGTCTATCTAGTTTATGAGCGATCCAGCCCGGGGACTATCCGGAAAATGTAAATACGGTGCATGGGAGAAGGCGACTCCAGCCCATGCGCTGCACTGCCACCGCAATCACTGCATGAGAGACTCGTGGCTGTTGGGCGGCGGAGGATGCGCTGCTGTGGAACGGGAGCATAAACATCCAGCAAATCATGGAAAAGATTGAGGGGGTGCTGAATGAATTTTGGATCAGGCTTCAAAACTAATTGAGAAATAACACCGAGGGTCAGTAACAACAGAGACAACAGGGAGAGACACAGAAGTGGACGGAAGAACACAGAAGTGTTGGAACGGGTCTAGCGGAGGGCCATGGAGATGATCAAAGGGCTGGAGCCCCTCTGCTGTGAGGACAGGCTGAGAGAGCTGGGGGGGTTCAGCCTGGAGAAGAGAAGGCTCCGGGGAGACCTTGTAGCAGCCTTCCAGTCCCTCAAGGGGCTCCAGGAAGGGGGGGGAGGGACTCTGGATCAGGGAGTGTAATGATAGGACAAGGGGTAACGGCCTCAAACTGAAAGAGGGGAGATTTAGATGAGATGTGAGGCAGAAATTCTTGGCTGTGAGGGCAGTGAGCCCCTGGCCCAGGTTGCCCAGAGAAGCTGCGGCTGCCCCATCCCTGGAGGGGTTCAAGGCCAGGTTGGACGGGGCTTGGAGCAACCTGGGCTGGTGGGAGGTGTCCTTGGCACAGAGTAGGGGGGGGGAACTTCATGATATTTAAGGTCCTTTCCAACCCAAACCATTCTGCGATTCTGTGAAAAGCAAACAAACAGTGCATGGGTGGGAGAGGAATATGAAGCATGCCAGGCAAAGCTGCCAGCTCGGCGCACTGAGTGTTGTGCAGGAAGCATAGACTACAAACAGGAGAGGTGTATCACCACAACAGGGCTGAAAAAGTTGTAGAAAACAAGAATATAAAAACTCTGTGGGATTCTGCAGTCACTCTTCCTGAAATATAAGCCAAAAGAACAGACTTAGCAGTTGTGGAAAAGGAGAAAGAAGAATACTTTCCTGTGAACTCTTCCATGTAGTGGGAACGCTCAGCTAAATGCAGGAAAAAATTGAAAAATAGGATCACTGACTGCAAATCCGCAGTCAATGGGTTCACCAGCAGCAAAACCTCTTGCTTGTGGCGCAGTGGGGATTCCTGTCAGGGATATCAAAACCATACTGTGTAAACTGGGAACGGATGACTGTGGATATTTCAACAGTACTCACCGGCACCTCTAAAATGTTGTGAAAAGTGGTAATATTCCATGTTCGTCAGCTCTTCATACAGATTCCAACTGCATTGAGAAGCGTAAGGCTCCCCCACGCCCTGTCTCCTGCCAAGACTGCCAGCAGCGGAGGGAAGGAATAATGATGATGATAATGACGATAAAGAAAGGGGCTAATGAACTTGGAACACAGGGATGAAGAGAATCCAGAAGATGTGTCGGCACGGATAAAGACAAACCAACTCTAGATATAGGCGACTGGCTCGGGTAGCACCATCAGCACTTTTGTTAAGGTGTGATTTACAATGCCTAAGGAATGCCCAGGGTAAAGGATCTTCAGCAAACACAGGAAATTAGTATCTCTCACCGCTCTATATTTTGGAGATTACTACCATAAACTGTGCCTTTCCAACAGATTTAAATTAAGGATTTCCTAAATAGCGGCTTCCCTGGTTATTGAGAGGAGACGCTACCGATCAGGTCAGGGCCAGCGCTTTGCCAGCTTTCACACGCCGAAGAGCGGCGTCAGCAAGATACCAGACATCTTTTTAACTAAAAAATTGATCCCGGGGTTATGCTGCCAAAAAAATTAAAATGCTGCGCGTTATTTCTTATGTAAAAATTGATCTAAGCACCTATTTAATGAAGAGGTCGTATTCGAAGACGTGGGCTGTGGCTGCCCCACCACCCACTGAACGTGGGAACCGCAGTGATTCCGCGTGGCACCCTGTGCTGCGCTTGCTGCAGCGTTTCCCAGCAAGAAAAGAACAAAAGAGAAATATGCTGGGTTTTTGTAGTCGAGGAAATAAAGGTCAAGCAAATTTTTAAGCTGCAGAGGTTGTTTTTTTTTAAACCCGTCTCTATGTGTTCCTGACAGCTCAGCACCTGGAACAGTCATGCCTGAAGCCAGAGGAAGTTTCCTTTCCCGCTATGGCACGGGTCCAAACGTCACAGAAACACAATAAAGCATTCTGTATTTTGGAGAAACTTACCGAATTGCACTGCAGTAAATTTAGATTCACTGTGGACTCACTCTCTGTAGTACCTTTCTTTTTTCCATCGAACACCCTTCCCCCCAGGCACACACAAACATCTCTTTTTGCTCACACCGCCCAACTTCTGTCCCTGTACAACGAGATAATGCCACCTCCCCCCCAGAAAAAGGCTTTTGCTGAGGGCCGAGCTCTGCACTGAGCCCTGTGTCTGTCACCCCTGGTCACACAGAATCACAGCATTGCCCAGGTTGGAAGGGACCTTTCAGACCATCTAGTCCAACCATCAACCCAACACTGACAAAGACCATCACTAAACCGTATCTCTAAGCACTATGTCTACCTGGCTTTCAAATACCTCCAGGGATGGTGACTCCACCCGAAGAGAAACATCAAAATCAACACTTTCCCCCCAAACTCCCCAGCCTGAGCACCCTTCCTAAACCTAGTTCGACCTCTTCTCCTCGGGAGCTGCTGCCCGGCTCCCCAGGCAACCACTTTTCCTGCTAATCTGATTTTTAATCAGTCCTTGAACTCTGTCTTAGCACCCTGAACCCATAAAGCAATATGGCTCTGCTATTATTAGTGATTCCTTTGAGCTCGCACGATGGCCCTGGACCCAGCACCAGACGTCCATCCCTTGCATGTCTGCGGTCTGCAAAGCAGAGCAGAGTAGTTGGTATGAAGTTCATGATGAAGAGGCTAATAATTCCCTACGTCAGAGGACTTTAGACAACCCATTTCATTGAGTCTTGCCTAGCAGAGATCTAGGCACCATGTTTTTCTGAAAGATGCCATTTCTCTGACTCTCTAAGCCCACTCTTTCACTCGTGGCTTCCCACCTGCCTTGGGGCAAACACTGCTGTAACTGGAGTTGTGGAGGTGACTGTAGGCATCTCTGGTCAGTAACACAGATGCTTTTGGTCAAGAAGATGCTTTTCCTTAACAGGGTATTGATCATCCAGTGATCTTTTCCCCTTGGCGTGCAAACATTTCTGTGGGGTGAGGTTTCATTCCAACATTTCGGAAATCCTTCTCCAAATAAAATTAGGCCAGAGAATATCAAACGTACTGTTTCTTAAACATGATTCCACATTTGCCACCAGTGAATCTGGATGTATAAACATGATATTTAACACACACGTTTATCAAAATCCATCCTTAACATACCCATATGTACCTTTGCATCAAAACATTAGCGGTGTTAATTAGAGACACACGCCACAGTGGTCTGTGCCACAGCACCTGGACCTGCTGTGAAAATGCCCAGCAGAAGGGTCCGTCAATCAGTGGGGTTTAAAATGCATCGCTGAGCAGAGGATGAGAAATGCCCTGGTCACGCTCCTCCTCCAGCCCACGGAGCCGGGCACAGGTCAAGATGAATCACAGAATCACGGAATGGCAGGGGTTGGAAGGGATCTCTGGAGATCATCCAGTTTTTCCTCATGTTGAGATAGAATTTCCCGTGTTCCAGTTTGTGCCTGTTGCCCCTTGTCCTGTCCCCGGGCACCACTGAGAAGAGCCTGGCCCCATCCTCTTGCCCCGCGCCCTTCAGCTATTTCTGAGCATTGATGAGGTCCCCTCTGCGCCTGCTCTTCTCCAGCTGAACAGCCCCAGGGCTCTCAGCCTTCCCTCAGCGCAGAGATGCTCCAGTCCCTGATCACCTTTGTAGCCTCTGCTGGACTCTCTCCAGCAGTTCCCTGTCCTTCTTGAGCTGGGGAGCCCAGAACTGGACACAGTACTCCAGGTGTGGCCTCCCCAGGGCAGAGCAGAGGGGGAGGATGACCTCCCTCGACCTCCTGGCCACGCTCTTTTTAATGCACCCCAGGAGACCATTGGTCTTCTTGGCCACAAGGGCACATTGTTGACTCACGGGCATCCTGTTGTCCAAAACAACTGGTCACTACCTCACTTCTGGGGCATGGGGCAGCGCTGGCTCTGGCACGCACCCCCAGAACCGCATCCGCTGTTTGAGTCAGCCACGGGAACCCCAACTCCGACACAGGGGAGGCTGGGTCATCAGCGTGGTCTCTGTTCAGAGCAGACAGATTGCTTACTTCCTTAGCGTGATGTAGCAGCTTCTGTACAAATGCATCTCAAAGTTATAAACAAGCTGATACAGGAAGAACGCAAGAGGAACTCCATGTCTGTCACTGAGGCTGGAGATCAGCTCGCAACAGTCCTCTAAATGTGAACTTCCCACAATTACAAGAGATTTCAAATCAGCTACTTTCTACGAATTTTTAACGGAAACCAGTCATGTTTTGCAAAATATTAGGAATTAAAGGAGTCAAAGAAGAAAGGAGTGTGGACAGCTAAATGCCTGGTGGTTAGACATGTTCTTGAGGCAGGATGTAACTATTTGCCAGGCAAAATTCCATTAACGCGAGACATGACACCAACACAGGGCACTCATCCCATGGCACTTCCCTAGGCCATGGATGTGGACACTCTAAGGAAGGGTCAGATGTAGTTTCAGACCCACTGAAGCAGCCAAGGAAACTGGACCAGGCTGGTTGTCTGGCTTCTTCACTGACTTTGTGAATAACAGAGATGGCAAGTCTGCCATCTTCCCAAGTTTTGTGAATAAAGCCGGTAAATTAAACTGTCTGGCTAACTTGTCCCCATTTAAGTAAGTTTTAAGATGACTGAATCTATAGCTATAGTAGAAACTGTTGAACCAGAAACCTTTCCCAAGCTGATATTGGTGATTCTGACATAATAAACCCTTTCTGTTTCTCCCTCCCGCCTCTATGATTTTTCTCCCATTTTTTGCCATTCCAAACAAAACGGCAGTCTCCCTTTTAAAAATTGCCTTTGTTAAATTCTTCAAAGAGAAAGTTGTGCCTATTTGGCCATCATTTACAAAGAGTATTTTTTTCTTCATTTAACACTAATAAGAAAGGACAGGGACCCCAAGGTCAGTATATACTAATGAGATGAACCAGGAGATAGGACTGAAATGAGACCCAGTGTGACACAGCTGCCTCCAAAAAAATCCATCACTTGAGCAAAACACCCTGGGACAATCTGGGATCTCAATTTCCAGCGCTGTTACCATGGTTTCTGTACAAAGACTGGAGAACATCACATGTATAATCTTTGGGACGACAAATAAAAAGAATATTTGAGATAGGATAATAAAATCTTGGGTGACCTGTCAGAGACCGTTGTGACAGCTACTAGGGACTACTTACATTTGCCTCTGAAACAACCTAAATGGACAAAATGTAAATCAATATATTCTAAATACACTGTCTAGCTATTGGGTTTCCCCCGCCTTCCTCTTTTATTTTGCTGGGGTATAAAAATGATTTGGAGAAACGTGAGAGTAGCACAGTTAATGGAAACCACTTTGTTGTTCTCGATAACTCCTGTGAAGACAGCCTGGCTGTCCCGTGTCGGGTCACGCCGTACGTTCTGTTCCACAGAATGGCTTCAGCTCTACTGTTCTAATCACTGTTGAAACTCAGATGCAGCGAGATGTATGATATTAGTCATGGCTGACATACCAGATTTATTTACTGAGCTTTACGCTGTCGGGGTTTGGAAGTAGGCTGGAAAGATCCCGAAGCTAAATGTGAATTCTAATTTCAGTTCCAAGGTTTACCCAAATATGCTTGACTCAATTCATCTATGTCATTAAATTCTACCAAGTCATTGAAAATCTTTGCATGTAGAGGCCATGAGGTGAAGTTCTTATGTCTTTGGGTATACCAGAACATAATAAACTTATTTTTCAAAATTAGACGTCAGTCGTCATCAAACTAACGCAAATACCCATTTTTCATGTGGAAAGTAACAAGACTTTCAACTCGACAAGTAAAAGCCAAGTAACTGATTTGAATACACATCGTCACAGAGGATATGAGGATGTATCATGGCTGGTTGTACATAACCTGAGCACTTGAAAACTCCCTATATTTCATCATTACAATTATTGAAATGCAATTTAAAAAATCACCTGATTTTGAAAATTTGGCCAGTAGATAACAGCTCGTAGCAGCTGAGCTGATCTAGTGATTCACTGCTGCTGACAGCGGTCCTTCTTCCTATGACTTTCTCTTTCCATTTCCACTCATTTCCCTGAGCTGACTCCAGCCTGCCCCCAGCGATGATTAAACTTGTTGAGCTGGGCAGAAAATCATGCAATTTTCTTTCTCTCTGGATTAGTTCTCTCCAGGCTTACTGAGCTGAGCTCAACACTTGAGCATGAAGTAAATGCAGTGTCTGAGAGAAGGTAAGTGGAGAAGACCTGACAGAAGGAACAAGGTAGAACCTCACTCTCTGATGGTGGAAAGCTACCAGGCTTTCAGAGGGAACTGCATTCAGTGCGATTTTTGTACAGCTGCTGGAGCATATATTTATGGTATAGTTCTCTGTGAAATTAGTGGTAATTCCTAAAATAAAAAATGTAGTATTGTACTAAATTAATTTTAGTTAAAAGACAAAAGCCAGTATGAATGATGGCATCGTGACCACAAAGCACCTGAGAAATGAAAATCCAGAGGTGTAAGACTATACACAAGTATCATATAAGGTGACTTGATGACCTACCTTAAAGGAGATTTCATACTGCTCTCCTCCCCATATTTCTAATCCTGGATCATATCCTCCCAGCTCCCAAAACCATTCCCGGTTAACGGCAAATAGACCTCCAGCCATTACAGGAGACCTGAAAGAACAGTAAAACAAAGTGTGAAAGACAGGAACCATCACACCGTGCTTGAAAAACTGAGGTCAGCCACGTACACGGACAGGCAAGAATGAAGATGTTCGGACCGTGTGTTTGTGTGCCTGTGTGTGGGTGAAAGTACCTGGTCTGGCCTCCACAACGGCAAAGTTACGGGAGGTGCAGACAAAGGGTACTGTAAACAATCAACATTTACCTTGATTCAGCCCAAAATGGACTCTAGACAAGAAACAGGCAATGTGACAGACAGCAGATAGACACAGAGCATGGTAGACAGTCATGCACAAACTCCTTTTCTAAAAAAGAAAGAATTCTATTCATTACTAAATAAACCCACATAACCCAGTAACAGAAAGGGACTCTAGAAACCTGCCAAAGTATTTAATGTAATCCTGGTACTCCACACGAAGTAATTCACACTTAAGAGTTAGCAAAACTTTTCAGTTCATGTCAGTCTCGTAGGTGCTGGCTGGAGAAAGGCAGAAAGGACGGCTGCGGGGAGCAGAACACCTGCTTTTCTACAGCAGCGGTTACAACTCCTAAACTTTGTCTCACAGTGGTAATTTAACTCATAGGCAAATAGTTTGCTATGTTTCCTATGTTTCCGTTTATTCCATGAATAAACACCTGGAATTGACTTGAATTAACTCAGCCCTTTCCACAGATAATATAGAAAACAAATGGGACACTTAAAGTTAGTGTTAGAGAATATTCATGAAAAGTGCATTTTAAATTTATAAGCAGGAATTTTTGTACTGGAAACTAAGAGTTTTTGGTCGTCCCCCCCCCCCACTACCAAGAAAACCATGTTTCTAATGCAGTAAATAGACTGACAGCTCTCAGGATGTAAATGTTGCTCACTGATTCCTCGAAGTTGTAGAGGAAGGGGGATACGAAGGGATCTACACGGAGCAGGAAGGAGACAAGAGGCTGACGAAAGCCCAACCCAACTGTTCAATCCAACCAAGGCGGGCCAGCCCTCGCCTTAGGAGCGAGAGGCTCAAAGGGACACGCTCTTGTGGCTGACTGACCAGCAAGAGACGACGGCCAACGAACCGAGACCTGGACGGTTCCAGGCAGCGCTTCTTACCGGCAAGAAGCGGGATCCCGTGCCATGGGCTTTGTGAGACTGCGGCCACTGCAGGAAAATCACACCCCCCCCGGGGCACTTGGGTTGGGAATTACTGCTGGTGGCTTGCCTGGGGCTATGGGAGCAGATGGCACCACCCCTGAAGGACCGACCAGGAAATAACAACCTCATCCTTGGCCACTGATTTAGGACTTGGCCGGGAACGCAGGACTGGTGGGTATCACAGGAGCCTACGCAAGAGTTAGAAGTTTATTAAAGAGGGCATCAAGTTAATGGAACAACATTCTGCCATATTTTCTCTGCCTTAACACTTTCTATATTGCTGCCTTCTATCCAAGCCAGTGGAGAAGACGCAACTGCAAACAGAGCACTGGGCGGCCTCTGCCACCATTAGGATGCCAGCGAACACGCACATGCATAAATGTTAAAAGACGTTCCTCTCATCTGCATTCATGGTAACAAAAAACATTACATTTACCTTTCACTTCTATAAGATAGTTTTAAAAAATATATACGTATTAGATTATATCTTCTATTGACCTACCCATTTTCAAGAGTAGGGAGCTCTGTTTTTAACAGACTAATTCTATTTTCCTTGAGAGATTATATTTTTAAAAGCGCGTAGAAGCTTTGTGAAACAAAGCTGCAATATTCTAACTGGCAACGCTGCGCACTGTAACATACGCTGAACGTTAATGCTTTTTTACTTTTAGTGACATTTCATACCTCAGATATTGACTGTTCCTTCCACATATGAATAAATTCAATGGACATTTTATTAGGAACCTTCCCCTGGGGATTCTGACTACTACAATACATTTTCAATTCCGACCGAAGTAGATCTAATTACAACATGCCCTTTGTGACTCCAGGTTCTACATAATCAAAACACAATGTCCTTTTATAAAGATGGACTTGCATGGAGAATGCTTATAACTACATCTTTACTGGCAGAAGAAATGAAGTCCCAGTGATGACTGGGGGAATGCAGGATTTCCCTAATTCTCTCAGGTACAATAACTTTCACGAGCATTTCTCTTGACACAGTCAATGGCCTGTGAAAAAGACAATCCCGGCAAGTGGATCAGATGGAAGACGAAAGAATCGGAGACTTCAGATTGCAAAGTGCTTTGCAGATACTTACTAATGATACTTTAGGACTAATCTGTAGATTTTTCCAGTGGCAATGTTGAGTAAAGAAACCCCTTGTTATTTAGATGCTAGTTTGTGAAAGTTCAGAAGGTTTATTACAACCAGCAAAACTACCGAAGAGTGACTGGAGCAGCAGCAAACTCGTATTTCTTGCACTTACTTAAAAAAAAAAGAAAAAAGAAAAAAGATACATCATGTAATGTTGGTCCATTCTTTTTCATTCCACAACATGTTCTGGCACTTGCTGCTTTGCGGAAGACTGATGGAGAGGACAAACAGGGCGGTCTGTCGGTTCTCACTGGGGTGGGCCGAGGAACAGGCTGTGTGACGCCGGCCGGGAGGCACAGGGCACATGTCCCACCCCTGCCACGAGCTGCTGCGGGACGGGCTTCAATCGTCTCCAGAGCACCAAAACAAGAGCCCGGTCCTACAGCCGTGACCGAGATGAAACGCCCTTTTGTAGTCAACAGGGTCACTCGCGCAGATAAGAACTGCACTGAGCACAAAGGAGAAGAATTAATCTCCTGTTTAATGGCTTCCGTGTAGAAATGTCAAGTACAATGCTATGTTTGTAGAAGTCATTTTTCATGAAATGTCCAACTCAGACACTTAAACAATCTGACTTGAGCTACTGTAGCACAATATTATGTGAGTAATTACAGTGGAAAGCTGTAAAGTAGTCAAAAACTTAAAAGGCTAAAGACTCCCAAAACATCAGAAAAGGTGAAATGACTGAAGTTGCTAAACTTAAAAATAGTTATAAAAACCTTCCATGCACAGACTCACTGAGTATACCTTGGAGAAAAATACTGCAAATAAAAGCTGATCCAAAAATGGCCCAAGAGGTCACGGATTCCTGTGCTGAGATGCAAAAAGAGTTTGATTTAGTAGGACTGCAAAAAAACCCCACCCCAAGAAAATTAATTTTTGCAAAAAAAGACAGACTGAGGAAATGGCTGGCAAACGCTTACTGTGAAAAGTTTATAAAAGTGCACTAAAAGAAGTGTAACAGTAGCTGAACTGTAGCCAGCAAAGAATTTTGTAACTGCCCATGATTTACCTGCCGAGGAAGAAAAGAGACCATTTACAAATTTTCAAGGCAAGAGAAAGAATGCCATGGACTGAAAAGGTATTTAAAAGGTATTCTGGAGGTATTTAGAAGCTGGGCAGACGTGGTGCTGGGGCACATGGGTTAGTGGTGGACTTGGCAGTGTTGGGTTGATGGGTGGACTCGATGATCTTAAAGGTCCCTTCCAACCAAAACGATTCTATGATTATAATCGCATGCAGCAAATGGCATATTGCACTACGCGTCTCTCTGTGGAACCCAGAGTGATCGAAGGCTCTATGCTGAACTACTGAACAGAAGCAAACAAATGCCAGGAAGAGGCACGAGGAGATGTCGGACAATTGGATCTCCAGTGCCAAACCAGCTGGCGGGCGGTACGGCACTGGGATAGGCCTTCACCCCTGCAGGAGTCAGGTCCTGCTGACTCGGGGGAGGCGCAGAAGAGACGGAGGAGGAGGAGGCAGGGGGCGGTGGTGCTGCTGGCACAGTGACAGTCCCCGAAACGGCTGGCGACCCACCGAGCACAGCTGGCAGCTGGGCTTGTGCGTGGTTCACGGAGAACGTCAATATCCCGTCAATGGAGGAGGTGCCCCTCCACCCCTGCGATACCGCACCAGGGCGCCTCAAAGAGCCAACACGCTCAAATCCCCCCTTTCAGAGGTTACAGAGCAGCAATTCCCGACACTGCACCAAAAAAAGCAAACTGCAGCAGCTGACACTGACCCCGGGTAATAAAAGGCTCTTATAAAGCTAAAAATTAAAAGCTATGTATCTGTAATGTAAGAGACAGACTCGGTCACTCACATGAAGTGAAGTGAGTGCAGAAATAAGAAACTCAAATGGAGATTAGCTGATCAAATGGCAAGGAAGTGATGTAGATTAATAAGATAAATGACAAAAGAATGAACTTAAAGGTCGCTCCAGCTAAAGATAAATTGAGGGACAGATTCTATACTGTGCATAGAAAAAGATGTTGATGCAGCTGGAATGAATATAGATCAGACTTACTGAATTTTTCAAGAAGAAATACAAAACCCAGAATGTTTTATATACTTAACTTTTTAACCAAATGTATTTAAAAATGTATTTTTAAATGTGCTGATGTTTTTACATTCAGTATTTCTGTAAGGCACTGTTTTCTTTTATTCATTCTAACAACGCAAGTAATCTCCACGTTAGTAAAATCACCAAAACTTAAACAGTCAAGCAAGTATCTGTGACATTAGCCTGTGGGATTTACTCTTTCTATTTTTCCTCAAGAACAAATACCCCGTCTTCTGAACAACTTTTCCCCTTGATGAATTTGTGCCCCTCCCTGTACCAAGCAATCCCACAGGTTTTGCAAACCACCGCATTCCTGATGCCCACGTCGTTATCTCCTCAGAGAGTCTAGAAACGATATATTGAAATAAACGGCAGATCAAGTAGGTAAGGGAAAGGTCTGTGTTACAGCTGGTTTGCCCCCCATGGACACCCCTCCCCCGGTTCACTCCCTGCACGGTCAAAGCTGTCACCGCAGAACCCGGCACGTCGCCAGCTCATGTTCTTCCTCTTGTAATATATGTATTCTGAAGTCCCGACTGTTTACACTAGGGTGCCCCAGCAATTCTCCCAAAGCAAACTGAAGCTACTCTCGCCCAAATTCGAATGTGCAAACTCCTTCTACATAACCAGCTGGTTTCAGTAACCTGTATTCTCTTATTAAACCGTTGAATAATTTTATTGCCACTCTTAAGCAGCTGGGATATTCTTATGTTAATTTTCCTTTGCTATATCTTTGTAATGAGTTGTTTGCAAAATCCATCATATGTTGATAGATTTAATACAGAGGCACACCGTCTCCATCTCACCTACAATAAATACCTGCACGTACACAGCCTTCATACTTGTCTACTCACTGGCATTCAGTCAACTATTTCACAAGCGGTAATTAAATTGTGAGATACCTGTCCTTTAAGAGACATACCACTAAAATTTCACCCATGTGTATTTCTGTGCTAAACGTTCTCCTGATATTTGTCCCAAAACAAACTCTAAAATATTTAGCCTAAAAGGGCGCTCACCCACAGGCTAGCACAAAATTACTAACTTTGCAACGATAAATGTCTTGTTTTTAAAGCGGTTCCATTCCAATTCTAGTCAATGTTGACAATGAAACCATTCTCTTTTCCAGAGCGCAGCTGCATTCAGATTAATCAGAGTTCCGTTATGTTTTGACGTAAAGTAACGTCTTTCCTGGACGACTCAAAGCTGCGCAATGCCAGCGTGGCTCGAGCGCGGGTATGGACCCAGCAGCACCCACTGGGAACAGTGGCTGCTCGTGACAGGTGGTGACAAAGCCACACAAGCTTTGCTTGACTCTGCTGCTTCCCAGGGCCAGAGGCACGATTCTGCAGGATGGAGATCAGGGCTGGTTCACTTCGACTCACCCCGCAGCCTTCCAGTCCCTCAAGGGGCTCCAGGAAAGCTGGGGAGGGACTCTGGGTCAGGGAGGGGAGCCACGGGATGAGGGGGAACGGTTTTAAATGGGAACAGGGGAGATTGAGCTGAGATGTGAGGCAGAAATTCTTGGCTGTGAGGGGGGTGAGCCCCTGGCCCAGGTTGCCCAGAGAAGCTGTGGCTGCCCCATCCCTGGAGGGGTTCAAGGCCAGGCTGGACGGGGCTTGGAGCAACCTGGGCTGGTGGGAGGTGTCCCTGCCCAGGGCAGGGGGTGGCACTGGGTGGGCTTTAAGGGCCCGTCCCACCTAAACCATTCTATGACTCTATGATTCTATGACCCTTATGGGTCCCTTCCAGCTGGAGATAATCTATCATTCTATGAAGCATGAAAAAGAAAGAAAAGGGCATCAGGCTTAGTTTTTACCTAACCTGTCAATTCAAATCATATCCAAAAAGATCATTGTGCTGAAATGTGCAGCAGCCAACTTGTATTACTTAAAATTAACCCACAAGTTCCTATACAGTTACATTTCATTTTTTAATTAGACATTGTTTTTTGGAAATATTAAGATAAAACCCCATTCTTCTCAAATGGACAGCCAGAAAGTCAGCTGCAGAGAGTCAGCTACAAAGAACACTCTAAAGGCCCTTGAGGTTCAGTTTATAAAAATTTGCACTGTAATTTCATCACAGGGCTTCTTCGCCTATTTTTCTTAGCACATTCCTAAACTTCATTGAAAAAATCATATTGCAAAAGAGTGATGAGCCCTTATGTGGGTAATGACGCTGAGGCCCATTTAGCCTTCCCTCCCATATTTAGAAAATTAATGAAGCTGTCGAAGAGGTGAGTCAGTTGGGTAGAGATGGAAGAAGACTCGGAAGAGAAGGCTTCCCCTTCTCATAATTACCTCCTAATCCAAGGGAAATCAATGTGAATTATTGCTGGAGGAGATCTCCAGGACTCGAATTAAAGGAGACGTTCAAGGCCAGGCTTGATGAGGCTCTGAGCAACCTGATCTAGTTGAAGATGTCCCTGCTCACTGCAGGGGGGTTGGTCTAGATGGCCTTTAGAGGTTCCTTCCAACCCAACACGTTCTATGATTCTGTGACTCTATAAAGTGGGTCAGCAGAAATTATCATCCTGAACCAAGAGGATGCTCAACTGCAGCAAGGAAACCTTCAGCCTGTCAGCAGGAACTGAGCAAGAACTGCTGTGCAAACACCTCAACCTTGCAGTCAGGGCTGTCCCTTGAAAATATCATCTTTGAAAATTAAATGTAAAAATAAAGATTGATTGGAGGAAAAATATTACCAACTATCCCTAAAATAGGAACTTACTTTAGCTCTCCTGGCTTTTGGTAAGCTTCAGTTTGAAACATATCTAAAACTAAACACAAAAAGTATCTTTCTTTTTTTTTTTTTAAAGTATTTACTCTTTCTCAACTTGTCTAGGTTCTCGACTGTACTAGATTTTGCATTTAAAGTTAATTCAAGGTCAGAATCCAAACAGATAAGTTGCGTTTTGCACAGCCTAAGAATTTTGGAAGTGGAGGAAGTCACTCTGTTTCTGGTTCTTGTAAAAATCCAATTATTTTGATTATGAAGGCACGATGAACATTCTACTATCATCTTTTCCCTCTGGGTTATTAGGAAACGTGAGGCTGGAATTTTAAGGCAATGCCAATACACTCACCGGAGCGCACATCTTACTTTTAAACAGGAAAAATCTGTTCAAGCTAACAAGGAAATCTGGAAAGTAACGCTTAGGTAAACGGACATCTCATTTGAGATTAAACTTTTTTTTTCAAATAAGGAACAATGCCAGCAACATATCTTTAGATTATCCATCCTGGCTGCGCAGTAACTCCTTCACCACCCCCAGGCAACAGGGAATAACGACAGTTCATTAAATCCCATCACCGCCCTCCAAGGTGCTCTCTGGGAATATATATATGGTTGGACTCAACGATCTTAAAGGTCCCTTCCAACCTAGACGATTCTGTGATTCTATATGGGGGCTGAACAGAGTTACTAGTCACTAACAGCACCATCTTCCCCTCTTTAGATGTAGAGGTATAAACCAGAGAACTATCTGCCCTTTCAGTCCTTACTTTTGCTTTATTGGTTTACTTAAGCCCAGCGTAGCATCATAAGCAAAGCTGAAACTCAAGGAGAAATTTATAAATTTCATTAAAGACGCTAAAACGACTCTGTTTCAAACACAGCCACTGGCCCAAACACAGGTTATTATTTCCAAAACAGTCCTTCAATTCAGACCTTGTCCTCCCAAGAGAGATTCCTAGATAAATGACAAATCCAACCGGTTAGCAGCCTGCTATTAGAAGTTACAGGGGGACCTGACCCAGTTAATCGGACTACTGTAACCCTATGACTCTGTGATGCAGAAGCCCGAAACGATCACGCGCTGGCAGGGAGCAGGACCAGAGCCCGTGTCGCTGCACCACTGCTACAGAAACCAGGCCATCCCTTTGCCACTGGTCAAAGATTTCAAGAACATTATCATTAAGTTTTAAGAAGGCAAAAAACCCCGATGCCTGAAGAGGTGAATGTGCAGCCAAAGGTATTCTGGGATCCTGGAAATGTGCTCCTCGATGCACCATTGCTACTTATTAAAGCTCCAGAATTTGCTACGTTACCCTACTATGGAGGGTAATGGGGAGGCAGGCACGTAACTACAACAAATTAGATTCCTCCTTGTTTGCACCAGAGACACAACAATATTTTCTTGTAAAAACTGCGAAACAATGAAAGCAGTTTTTCAAAAATGGAACCGACGGGAAAGCACTTCACAATGAAGGGTGAAGGAGCTGAAAACTGATGAGGTCGAGCACTTCATTGTCCCATGACAGCATCTGCTCTTAATTTGATGTTGTTGCAAAGATGGGCAGGCAGGGCTGTGGGAACCCAGGGAAATGAACCTTCCTCTTTTATCGTCATAATAAATGACATTAAAAAAAATTCTCCATTTGATAATAAAAATAAAATGAAAGTCAGGTCTAGGGATAGCTCTCCACATTTGCATAAGCTCATTCCCTCTGTACTAAAAGCGCATGGAAACGTGCCTGAGCAATAATGAGCTAGAGAGAGGATATCTACATTGTGCTATGTATCTACATAGCACTGGAACAAGCTGCCCAGAGAGGTGGTGGAGTCTCCATCTCTGGAGACATTCAAAACCCGCCTGGACGCGTTCCTGTGTAACCTGCTCTAGGGTGACCCTGCTCTGGCAGGGGGGTTGGACTAGATGATCTCCAGAGGTCCCTTCCAACCCTATGATTCTATGATGCTATGATTCTATGATTGTGATCTATGGGAGATCCATATTTTTGAGGTTTTTCAACAGCAAGGCAGTCAGGAATTGCAGAAGACACCCAATAGATTATTTTATTTCCTCAGAAAAGGGTGATATCTAGTCGCTTTCAGAATTTGGATGTGAACTTATTGTTTTCAAAAAGGGCATATAGGCAGTTTTCATTAACTGTTAGTAAAATGTTCTGATGGCAAGAGCTGCTGACGGCTGTACGAATGCTCACTTCTGCTAAAACCTCTTTCAGCCACGTGAATATTCTGATATGCAGCTGAGAGGAAAATGGCCTATCCCAGCCGAAAGATCCCGTTTTTCTTTTATTCTAAATATAAGTGTATATTTACATGAGCGTCACAAGTACACTTACTACAGCATTTACTGATGAATGGTCACATCTAGAGGTGAAGCACTAGAAATCTGTGTGGCTGGATACATGATTCTGCTTCCAACCAACGTGTCCTGCAAGCCTGCAGCTGGGTCTGTAGAAGGTTTGAGGGCATGAAGAATGCATTGCCAGCCAAATCACGCTGTCGTACGTCAACTCTGGACCTGACCTTGAAGACAAATAAGGATAATGAATTTGCCCTGCTAATTCGTACAGGCCGTAGCGCAAACTATTCTCAACAACCCATGCTGGTCTCGGAGCTGGAAAGAGATCCCTACAGAGTGTAACGGCTCACAGATGGAAGAGTTCCTCCACCAGCGAGATGGCCAACCGCCCTCGCCGCCGCACACCACCGCTTTTATATAGCCACAAGGAACAAGAACAGCAAGCCGAAGGGGAAAAACAACAACAACAATAATAATAGGAGGAGGATGATGATGATGTTGATGATGATATTGATGTTATGGAAAACAATAACGTATAAGTACTGCTACTGCATTAACTCAAATTTCAAGACTCGTGTCTATACCCGCTTCCAGGAAATCCTATTCCTTCGCACTTATCTAGACTAATGGAATACGGATAAAATAAATGATACGGTTATTTGAAGACACATCTGAAGAGTTGGAGAAGTTTGGGGCAATCAGTCATCCCTGACTCATTTCCAAAAATTTGCCAGTGAAAGGCACTTCAGAAGTAAATTAGAAAGCAGACAAAAGGCACAGCAAATCCTGACCAGGCAGGAAGGTATGCTGGGCAGTAATAAGGACTCTTGCAACTAACCTATAAAGGCTTTATTGTCAAGAGTTTACAAAAAAAAAAAAAAAAAAAGAAAAAGAGAGAAGGTAGACAGAAAAAGCAAATCCTTAACAAATAATCAGAATAATCTTTGTTAGAAATGGCAGCTACCAGCCCCCTGAAACTGCCGTTTCACCTGATCTCCTCCATCATGGTCACATTCACCACCGCAAACAAATGGGCTTTATATTGCCCAGATGGTTACTGACAGAGAGTCTCATTAAGTAGATGATATCCATGGGATGGAATTGGTAATATTGTTATCATTTTACAGACTACACAAAGAGTGCTCAGTGCTGCTGATCCAACAGGTTTCTTAGCTCCTCGTGGCAACACTTCCAACGCAGATTCAAAGAGGACTGTCAGCGGCTGCTTTAAGGCCCTGAGTCCACACACTTTGAGGTATTTCCACTTCTCCCCAGCTTCTGGCCTGGAGCGCAGAGGCAGTTCTTGGAAGCGGGAATCGAATCTCGAT
Source organism: Dromas ardeola (assembly GCA_013398915.1). NCBI lineage: Eukaryota > Metazoa > Chordata > Aves > Charadriiformes > Dromadidae > Dromas > Dromas ardeola. Next base: position 79,208 of record VYZM01000651.1, read on the forward strand.
AGGAGACAGGACAAGGGGCAACAGGCACAAACTGGGACACGGGAAATTCCACCTCAACTTGAGGAGGAACTTCTTTCCTGTGAGGGTGGCAGAGCCCTGGCACAGGCTGCCCAGAGAGATGGTGGAGTCTCTGTCTCTGGAGACATTCCAAACCCGCCTGGACGCGTTCCTGTGCCACCTGCTCTGGCAGGGGGTTGGACTACATGATCTCCAGAGGTCCCTTCCAACCCCTACCATTCTGTGATTCTGTGATTTGATGGCGATGGCCAGGGTCACCCCGGACTATGCTGACTGAACACAAGCTGTTCGCTTCTGAAGGATGGAAGTCCTCTGATGAGAGGACTGCTGGTCACCGTAACCTCCTCTCTTTTGGATCTCTTGGCCTGAGTCCCTGCTAGGGCATCCTTCCTTTGCTTTCATGAGTAAAAATATTCCCTGACTACCAGCTAAACAGAAATGGGAATTATGTTTCCATAAAGAGTGGGATAATAAATCTGAGCACTTTGCTAATAAATACATTTTCAAACCACTCATCTCCAGCCTGCAGAATAGAAGAGAGCCCATAGAAACTGTAGAGAAGAACAGTAATTAGGTCATTCTGACATTTGTTGTCCTGTGTTTGTGAAAATATTTTCCTGAGAACTTCAGTTATACAACAACACGTAACCAAACTTAATACACCCAGTAAATTGTTGGCTGTCATTATCAGTAATAAAAGAGAAGAGTTATAGTTGCAAAGCAGCTGCTGTCGCATTCAGCCACATTCTGCTGGTGAGAAAATAAAACTAATGAAAGATTTACAGGAAGAATGTTATGCACGAGCCTCCTCAGACACGCAATTAAATACAAATTGCAAAACACAAATAAGTGCATTATAAAACACAGAACTGCAGGTCAAAGAATGAAATTAGCAGTGTTGACAGAATCACTTTCATAGCTTTCCTTCTGAAGCTATACATGGGATGCTATTCTTCTAAATGCTATGCTTATAAAGATAAACCGAAACAGAACGCTGCAAATATTTTCCCCTCATAACTATACTTTAAAAGCAGAACCATACCTCCACTGTAATTACAGAAGATGCTATTCCATTAACAACTAATATTAGGAGCAAGTGGGAAAACAAACAAGCCAAAGGCAAAAAATCTGCTTCCAAGTATTGCTAAGAGAACCCCATTCGAATTGAGTTTGCTGTTTAGCGATGAGGCTTAATCTCCCCATGGAGGCAGAAACACAACACAGCCACAACTACGCCGTGGTCTGGGGTCAGCTGACAGTAGCTTTCAATCACTCGCACAGGCAGCTACTCCTGGAGGCCAAAACCTCCTCTCGCTGGAAGGTACGATTTTTCTTCACAGAGAGGAATAGCAAGAAGGAAAGATGGAGTACGTTCTCTTAGAAGAAGATGAGCTCCACGGACGTCAGCGTTTTGTCTTTGTTGCTCCTCTTTCCCGGGCAGGGACAGCAGCTGCAAGCAGCTCCCACGCAGCACGCTCCGCGTGAGCAGCTCTCCTCCCTTGCCCATCGCCCAGTCTATGCCGATGCCCCTTGGATACCCCCCGTCAATCTGGGAGGGTTCACACACCTGCATTTCCCAAGGAGAGGGCCCAGCCTGGTCCAACTCCTCAGGCAGAGGCAGCACACACAAACCCTTCCTCGCCCCGCGCCACCGGGCAGGGACTCACCTTGAGACCTGACATCCCTCCCACGGGATTTACTCCGTTGGAGAGCAAAGAAGCAAGAGAGGCACCGTCTGCTCGGGGTTCAGCTTTTAAAGACGACTGCTGTAGGACACAACCTCTCATTACTGACTGTACGGGTGCCATCGGAAGTAACGACTGAGAAGAAAATTAAGAAACAGTGGCAGAAGCCTTCCTATTTCTGCATCTGGAACTTGAGGAACTCTGAAAGTTCACAGTGGATGCCAGCAAAAGATCCGTGTCTGCACCCCTGGTAGTTCTTCAAGACCAACGCGTTATTTTCTCTGTGCTGAGAATAAAGACGGGCGCCGGGCAAAACCCCCAATGAGTAACAGCAGCCCCCACACGCTGCTGTTGCCACGAGCAATGGTGTCCACATGATGAACACCACGCAGCCCAGCCAACGTTCCTGCAACAGATCTCCACGTCTCTGCGGGATAATGAAGTTCACTCCGCTGTCAAGACGCGCTCAGAGCACGTGTGTGTGTATTTCATTATCAAGACAAAAGCCAACAGCCAAGTATTGAGCAAGAAATATGCCTCATATTCTTGACAAATAGTGTATGTAATAAAAAGCTCCTGTTTCAGAGAAGGGAATACAGTCAAGAACATTTGTCTTCTTGCATGAAAGATTTTGAGTTTAGTTTTCCAGCTACAGAGTTTTATCGATGAAGCAGAGCTAATTTGTACTCCAGGTGGAGATTAATGTAAGATCTTTTTAAATATATCTTCTAATAAGAAGTCAGCAGGCAATCTATGGCAGTAAGTAGCAAAACAGAAAAATAATCCACTTTCAGGAAGTGCACGGCTTGTCTGCTGATGTAAATATCCTCTGAAATATCAGTTCTCGCCAAAAGGTGCTTGTTTAGAAACTGACACATGAGGAGGGCTTTGCCCTGTCCCCCCCCCGCTCCCGCTGGGCCTGGCTCCCGCAGCCTCCCGCCGTCAGACCTGTGCTCACGCCAGCCAGTTCGCTGCTGAAAACACCTCGTTTTAAGAAGCGTCATTTTTAATTTTAAGAATTAAAACACTGACCTATTATATTATATAACTAGAACACCAAATTCAATGTTTTCAGGGCTGCTATGCAAGAAGCTACATTTAAAAAAAAAAAATATCCTTTAACATATGATTTCACACATGCCCCTAATGTTAACTTTGAATATATTGTTTGAATTTTTGATCTAATTTTCAGTACTATAACTCTTGATCTGTAAAAGAAAACTTTTAAAAGTTAAACATTTCCTCCCATCGTAAGCCTCGCAAACTGACTTTATCACAAAACGTTTAACTACTATGTTTTATTTCCCTCTTAGGAAACCAACACATAATGAAGTACTTCAGTGGATTAAGAACGCTGCTTCTTACATCTCAGTTGCAAAATTAAGCCCCCTGATGGAGCCGAAGAGTTCAACAAATCACGAAGCACTGCGCTTCGTCCATGGAAATGCAGTTTTGTAGCAAAACAAGTAGCCGTGCACCAGTAAACCACCACCCTGAAGCTTTATGTAGCACTCCTTACTATACTAAGGGCTGATGGACCGAACCGATAAACTTCAGTAAATAAACAAGGGGGGGACAACGCTATGCGTTATTGAAAAAATTGCCCCGGTCTCCATGGAGACAATTAATCATTACCCCTCCTCTTTAATTACCTATTTCATATCAGAAAATAGATATTATGCCCTCCCTCTCCGTGCTCCCTGTTCTAGATTAAGCAACTGAGGTTCGGCCGGAGTCTCCCCAGGACAACCAACCGCCTGGCTGCCAGCTGCGGGGCCAGCGCCGGGCACAGCACGGCCTCACCTCCAGTCTCCTGTCGCGCTCACACACCGCACAAAGAAAACGGAACTTTGCTGTTTGTTTAATATAACTCTCTCATCCTTTCCTGCCACAGCGCTGACTCACCAGCTATTTACATCTAAGCTTTACATTTCTCCCCAGCTGGGACACTCAATGCTCTTTGTTGCCAAATCTCACGCTATTGTCTCTCAATAATTTCTTCAATTTGCCTGGACCAACTTGCGTTTTGACCCTGTCTTCCCAATGACTTGCAAACCCCTGCCAACGCCAGCTTGCTTAATTTTTAAAAATACACTACCTGTTTATTGCTCAGATAATTAATGAAGACACGGAACAGAACCAGGCCGTGGGGTTCCGCAGAGACATTCGCCTCAGGGACCCGCATCAGTCTTTCAGACAATCTCACAGCTTAACATCAAACCATTCCCATTCTCTGCCGGCAGCTGCTTCTCAACCTGTTGTGTAGCCATCGGATGAAAATTAAAGATGTGTCCACATTCTACCAACTTTATGAGAAAGCAGCAGAACTCGCTCCCCGCTCACCCCTCGAACCCTCCCCGCTGGAGCTTGCAGGTGTGTGGTCTCCTCCCCATGGAACACCTTTGTCCTCCTCAAACTGCTTAATTCACTCAAATGCTAGAAAACTGGACTTTTTTTCCCCAGTGAGGGGATTTTTTGCCATTCCAAGGAGTTTACGCGGCTGCTGGAGGTGGCGCTAAGTCTGCAGTGTGACAGACGGCCCCACAGCAGGAGCATCCCCTCCCCAAGCTGGTGGCAGGGAGCTGGTCCTGTTCTCCCTGTGTCTCGCGGCACCGCATCCTCTGTCAAAGCAGGAAATTAAAATTCTATGGCAAGGTCAGTTCCTGGCAAGCACATATTAATAATTTTGTTATCTTTCAGATGATTGCCAAGTGGATTATTTTGTAATTTTTCTAATTTTTGATCCATGCTCAAAGGGAGACTCCTATACTTCTTCCTTCTGATTAGGTGGGCTATAATAGCCTCCAAACACAGATTAGGTATTCTATAATACGTACCATCATCCTTTTCTTTTCTTTTCTTCCCTCACCCAGAATCATTCAATAAACCTGCCTCTTGCCTCTCCCAAAATTTCATAGCAAATATACATAATCTTGTATAACACACAAATAAATCCCCCTCCTCCTCGCTCTATAGATCAGACCTGCAAATAACCGGGGAAATTCCCTCGTCTGCCGTACCTGACAGAGCACCCCGGGAGCATGCTGAATTTTAGGCTGCTTCTGAGACCCAGAAGAGTATGCCCACCCTTTCCAGCTGTGCTGCACCCAGCAGTACCACCTGCACCCACAGCGATGACCCAAATCTGCGGGTTTCTGGGCACTTGAAACCAGAATTGCAAAATCACTCTGGTTTTCATAGAATCACAGGATGGTTCAGGTGGGGAGGGCCCTTAAAGCTCACCCGGTGCCCCCCCCTGCCCTGGGCAGGGACCCCTCCCACCAGCCCAGGTTGCTCCAAGCCCCGTCCAACCTGGCCTTGAACCCCTCCAGGGATGGGGCAGCCACAGCTGCTCTGGGCAACCTGGGCCAGGGGCTCACCACTCTCAGAGGGAACAATTTCTTCCTTATATCTAATAAAACTCCAGATTTTGGAAGAACCTGGGGAAGCCACAGCCAGCACAACCTCTGCCTCAAACAACTCTTCCCTGGCTCACCTCTTCTGCTTGTTGTTATCACCAGCGAGCTGCGCCTACCTGCACAGCAGGAATGTGTCTCCGCAAGGTGTCCTCGGCATGAGGGCATCCCGCATCTCCCCTGGAGAACACCAGCCGCAGTGTCCCTGGAGCCGGCTCTGACACCGCTCCTGCAGGTAACTAATAAGGACAGATGGCTGATTTAGCTTTAAGCCTGTCCTCCAGGACGTTCTACTCCGTAATCAAGCCTCTGATAATGATAAAACCTAACAATTCTAACACAGCATTTGGTTTCATACCAGCACTTCTGAGTCTTCTCATTTATTTTCCATAATATTGACATTTGCATTCAGAAATCTCAAATTCAAAACATTTTCCTTGTTGAAATCAGCTTCCTTCTAGGCCTATAAAATACTCACGGTGCACTTTTCTCCGAGTATCTTTGTGACTCAAAATTATTCCATTAATAAGATTTTGAAATTTATCTTCATGGATCAAAAGCTCCATATTCTCGGCCGTATTTGTGGTGACCTGTCAACTGAGACAACTGGTAGATACTGCTCTCTCCTTGCCTCACTGCAAATATACAGCTGCCCATTTGCTTTCCAATAAGGCCCGTACCCAGAAAGCTGAAATACCATTCCCATGCATTTTTGGGATAATACAGCTATGTACGCATCAGCTGAAGACAAACTGAAAGGGGCTGTAGCTGACACTAAATATTTTTGTGCTATTTCCTTGAATTTATACACGACAGTTAGATGTCCAAAAATATTTGAGGAAATGCTTGATTTTTTTAAAAATTATTCTGCCAAAGAGCTAATTAACTACTTAATTTGAATTAGTTACATGATAAAGCAATTTAACAGCTGGAGAAAACAGGAGAAGGCAGCCTAAGATGTGGCTGCAAAATTTGGCCTCGGTAATCCCCTGTGGACACTTGTGTTTGACTTCAACACTTCAGCACGTAGTGTACTGAGTTCAGCATGAGCCAGTTTACAGACAAAACTGGATGGTCGACAAATTCCTGACAAATTCAAATGCAAAAGCCTGCGCACTACCAGTGACACCCAGCACTGCGCCGCAGCGCAGCCCCTTAAGCCCTGTACTCCTGTGGGAAAGTGCTATTTCTTTCCTCAAGACCCTAGGTGTAATAATGGTTCAAAATATCAAAATGACCCAAACCCACATCACCTAATTCTTTTGTCAAGACAGGGAGGAGATATTTGTGATAATTATACCGAATCTTTGTTCCTAGCTTCGCCACACGCCTTTCCGGTGAGAGACTTACTCTGTGCTTCATCTATTAAATTCAGTATTACCACCTTTCTACTTCACTGGGATGCTTTGATAACACATTCACCAAAGCCTGTGATGCAAACAAAAGCTTTTAAGAAAGATCTTCTTTAAAAGCTCCTAGTGAAGGGTCAAAGAAACAAAAAGTAATTTCTTTCCATTCAGTGCTCACGGAATTAACAAAATAATTTCCCCATTTCATTTCTTAGACGTTCGTTTCAATCCCAAGAAGAAGTGCGTCCGCTGTCTTCCAGAGACTTTCGAGGCTTCATGTGAGCCAGCGGCCACCTGACACAGACATCCGTCTTCCAAAGGAGAGACCGAGGCGGTTGCCTTGGCCCTGACCAAGGGCCAGCAGCGAAGCCCGTTCCTCCCGCAGACAGAGACGGAGGTCCCGCCTTCCGCACACCTGACAGCACCCTCTGCCACAGAGTAGAGATGTGTGAGGATTGCCCAGAAGAACAACGCTTTTCAAGCTAAACCAGCCTACGGTTGAAAGGACACCAACTGGGAACGCTCTGGCTTACCAGGAGACGAATGTTAAAGCAGGCAGATCCCTAACCGAAAGCTGATTTGGCTCCCAATCCTGCAATGTCACTCCTTTTCTTAGCAAAACAGCTCCAGCAATAAAAACAGTGGATCAAACGCTAACTAAGTAGTCTCATTAGTATCTTGGTGAGAACTAAATCTCAATTTCCAAAAAAGGTGAGGCGCGGAAGAAGAACCACCAAAGCATTTAACACATACACACGGAGACTGTCCTTCCCTTTCTCTTTACGGCGAGACAGCTGGAGGGCAGATCACGTTTCAGCATCGGTTTAGGTCTCTGTTTTTACGTATCTGGAGAGGTTTAACCTGTGCCCTGTTTTATATAATAGGAGTTTTGTTTTTCACTTGACCGAGACCAGGCTGTTTTTCCAAGAGCTTCCCAGCCCTGCCTTGCAGGTCCCTGTGAACTACAGTTGGTATTTTAAACTGCTATTCAAGTATTCACAAAGCAGTGAATATATAATTGGGACACTTCTGTTTTTCTGTTTTTAACCGTTGCTTAGCTAATTATGCTCCAGAGACACTATCTGACTTGGCAGCAGCCATGCTGAATAATTCAGCAATCGGGACCGGCGGATGCGCCGGGAGGAAAGCTGTCCTGCGCGTCCCGGGGGCTGTTGTTGCTCACAGAGCCGGGCGCACACCCGTCGCCAGCCCTGCCCCTCGCTGCTCCAGCAGTCACACCACGGCCGGAGCTTCTGCATCCCAACGAGGGCATCTCCAAAGCAGAACGTGCTTCAGACTGAAATACCTAACTTTGAAAAATGGATTAAGGACACCAAAGTTTCCTTTTTCCACTACTATCACATCTCTGGAAGGATGTGCATGTTTGTTAACATTACTCTTACCGGGACAGAAACCAGAGAGAGAGACCCAAAAAAAGGCTCAGAAAGGCAGAATTCTCTGAAGTAAGTATTAACAGACTCTAACCTTATGGCTAACCGCGAGTTTATTTAAACAGACAGCAAACATACAGGGCACCAGAAGTCTCAAGGTGTATCTTGAATATCAAAATGCCAGTCATCCCTGTCACACTTCCAGCTGGCAAAATTTACTTACTAAACTCTTGCTTACTGGTAATACATGCTCGTCTATGGTTTTCAGAAATTTCAGAAGAATTAACTGCTGTTAATTCTTCCCTTAAAAATGTTTTGTTTTTTCCATGTATTACACATGCCATAAGAAAATTAAATCACAAAAAGAAAATCAATGTGTTTACTTGAGCTTTTTCATAAACCAGCACCTGTGTTAAGGTAAAGCGATGCTACCACGGTGATGCTACCGCAGAGTTCAGAGTCAAAATCGCTTTTAACTTCGATTCAGCTGGGCTGTCTCCCCCCCAAACAAACAGTAGTTTAAATGTAGGGATGTTCCAGTGTTCAAGGCCGGGTTGGACGGGGCTTGGAGCAACCTGGGCTGGTGGGAGGTGTCCCTGCCCAGGGCAGGGGGGGGCACTGGGTGGGCTTTAAGGGCCCTTCCCACCCAAACCAGTCTGTGACTCTATGATTCTATGATATTAAATATTTGTTATATCAGGAAGGATCAAATAACTCAGACCAGTCCTCCTCCTCCCCAGGACCTATCCCAAATGCTTTTCACTCCTGCCTCCAGCTCGACGGGAACCATTCCCAGTGCCGTGCTGTTACACCAACAGTGTTGTTGCAACTAAGACCGTAAACAAAAAAGCCATGTTAATCTCAGGCTTCATTAGAGATGGAAGTGAAAAAAACATCAACGCTTATTGAAGGAAAATGGACTCAAGTACTAGAACAGCAACACCAAAGTCCTCCGGGAGTTCTTTGAACACCTCTCCCCTCGCGGCTCTCCCGTCCGCCTCGTGCCCGCTGCCTCCTCGCAGCCACGACGGGGTCACCGAGCTGCTGCAAGAGCAGCCGTTCCAGCGTCTGAGCCACGCAAGGGCAGGCCCTTCAGGAAGGGAGGAAGCAAGCGGCAGATAAGCTTTGGAAAGGGCAAACGCGACTTTAAGATCTATGAGCAGAGATCTTTCCGGCAGCTATAGATCAACAGCAGCGCCGAGGACGACAGGCGGTGCGATGCTGCATACCAATCCGGCTGGCTGCTTTCAAAAAAGGAGAGAGGAAACTAACCATAGAGCTGTGCCAGAGCAACCGGAGGAACTGTGGATCTGGAATTTTCTGAGAAGAGGCTGCAAAGGGCCATTGAAGGGAAGACTGACACAGGATGTGATTTCTCTTTAGCAACAGGCCGGGAGGTATCTGACAGATCAAATTTTTTTAAAGAACCTGGCTGCTTAGGTGTGTTCAATTCCTTTCCAGAAAGAGCAGCATTTCCAGAGACGCGAGGCGTCACCTCTGCTGCTCTCAAGCTGCTGGAAGCCTCTAGAGCCCTGCTGCTGTGGGGCTCTTGGGTCCAGCTCCACCTCCTCCTGTGTCGGTTCTGCTCTCGGCGCATTTTCGATTCTCCATTACGTCCAGAACGTCACAACATGCAGAAATTTACAAATTCATTTCATAAAGTTTCATAATTGAAGTTTTCTCTACCTGAGTCAAATGAAACCATTCAAAACTCAGCTATCTTGAGACCTACAGCTATTGTCTCACTCGATAAATAATATTTCTGCTGGTGCCTATTGTTTGCAGATACAGAGCAAAGTGCCTTTCAAGCTTCTTTCAGTTATCTTCCACATTTCCGAAAAATTTCTTTCCCAGCTGGGTAATAGCTGTTCTTCCATTCAGGGCACACTCCTGTTTTGTGTTATTTCTGTAACTACTTGCAGAAATCGCTCAGAGCAAAACAAAATTTAGAAGAAACCTACTCCATTTAGCATCTGAATCCTAGCGCTGCTTAACATGAACTTCTGCAGGAAAAGACACTTATTTCTAAGGGGCTGGCATGACTTTTGTGCAGCTGCGCCTGACGGGGCATCGGATCTAAACCGAGCCTCTGTAAAACTAACAGTGCGGGGGGACAATCACTATTACTCAGCCCAAGCACCAGGTTTCTAGTTTCGCCGTGGACTGTACGGTATTTATTCTTTATATGACTACTAGGGAGATTGCGTACTTAATATTCCTCGCAATAGTTAAGATTTTACCAATGTATCTTTAGTAGGATGCCTTCTGAAGCCAGAAACTTGCTAATTAAGCAGAAATTTAAGTAGAAAAGCCAGTGGAAAGACTTGAAGGTGCAGGTAGAGAGGACATGACATCAGCTCTCACAGGTAAACGCCCCACCATAAAGAACAAGAAAGTAAAGTCTTTGGAGAAAATTAAGGTATAAAAGAACACCTTATGCTGTAATTTTGTGTCTATTTATTCCGTGTTCTGCCCGTCTGCCTGCGGAAACAAGGAAGGGGCGGATGTGTCTCATGGAGAGCAGAAGCACGGCAGATTCCACCCGAGGCTAAGGACACGATCCCTGACCTGGGAGGAAAAGGAGCCAGGGGCAGCCGAGATTCTGAACTATCCTGTACCACGTCAGGCCAAAGGCTGCAGCAAAATAAGTTCAAAATAAGTTCCAGGACTGTGTTTGCCCTTTTTGCAGCTGTTATCCCACGGGAGAGCTGTCGTTGCCTACGATCATCAGCTTTTACGAACAGCATTTCTCTGCCCCTGCTCTTCCCAGAAATCTATTCTGAAAAAATTCTCATTATCAGCCCACTTTGATCTTCTTGTTACTAAATTTCAGCCTCTTATTTTAGCTAACCTCTAAACTGCTATTGGGATTCTTTTATTTTTTTTTTTTCCTTTTTTTTTTCTGCTGGGGGCCAACACTGATAATCACCCTATGGGTCAGCTGTCTGAGTTCTTTGCTCCAACAGATTTTTTCCGTTTCTTTCTTAAAAATTCATTTCTCTAGTGACATCATTCTTGTTATGCTATTAAGCTTTATTGAGTTACACAGGAATAACTTTCTACAGGTCTACTGTGTACTTGGCTCTTGGATGTGCTCACGCATTCCCACCGAAAGGATCTGTAGATGGCTTTAAATACATTTTTTTTTCTGATTTAAAATCTTGTCATATTTTCTTTATTAAGACCTAGACTAATTTGCATAGGTCAACGAGTTTGAAGTCCATGGCTTCATTATATACATGGCCAAACAACTTTGAACAAACTTCCCCTGAAAATTGTGGCTGTAAATTTTGATATCATAAGAAAAGCTTTTACGGGCAAAATACTCCTTGGATTTCAACATTGGAATGGGACTTTGCCCCATCAGCCAGTAGGTGGAGATGGAAGTCCAGTAATTACTGCGGAAAACATCTAGTTGGCAGAGCCCTTGATGCAACTGGAGGTTTGTATAATACAATTTAACTGAGGTTAGATTTCTTAATAAGCATTAGATGAGACAGAACAAATGTGTCCGCGGTTAAGGCCCATCTCTCAGCCTCCCTCGCCACATTCTCACAGCCCGTGGTCAGCTCTGCCCGCCGAGCTTAGGAAACTTCCCTGTTCAACTAACTATTAATGAACATAAAAAGGCAAAAAGTTAAACAGGTGGCCAAAAGACATATTTTCTACTGCCTGACCACATGTTGCCAAGTATTTTTAAAAAGCTTGATCAGTATTCTGTTATGCTACATTAAAAAAAACAAACAGTATAAAAAAAGAATACAGTTTCAATCATCCCAATACCCACATTTTGACAAGTTTTGAGTCCTTTCATGCCTACAGAAATTATAAGCATGTTAATAGCTCCCAGTAAATATATGAATGTTCTTGAAGTATTACCACTTCCATTGAGACAGCCACAATACTCTGTTTTGGTATTAAAAAATCATGAATCTATTAAATTATCATTATAGGAACTCATACTGGAAATTGCTTGCAATAGCAATAATATCTTGTGATTTACAAAAAAAATGCAATCCTGTCTCTTAACATCACTCTGCTATAGAATAATAATAATATCCCTATTTAGCAGAAATGGAAATGCAAACAATTACAGCAATATAAGATAAAGGGTAAAAATTGAGGCAATATAGTTGGACATTTATAATAATTTCTTTGTTTTGGTTATGCTGCTTGATTTAAGGTCAAATGAGAACACCCTTGAAATAACGGAGCCCATAGGATTTAGCCATATCAACTAATCATATATCCTCCATCCTCCATCCCTGGAGGTATTTAAAAGACGGGTAGCCATAGTGCTTAGAGATATGGGTTAGATTAGTGGTGGTTTTTGTCAGAGTTGGGCCGACGGTTGGACTCGATGATCTGAAAGGTCCCTTCCAACCGAGGCAATTCTAGGATTCTATGACTCTATATATTGTAACTCAAAGAATTCTTCTTCCCTGAATGCCCTTTGAGTAAGCCAGGAACACAGCAAGACTGTGCTTTGAACAGTTTTGCTGTTTAAACTGTCATTCTGTCAAAAAGAATCACCAGGAAACGGGCCGGGCACTAAAACCTCCCGCGAGGCAGCGCGCCGGGACCTGACACATTTCTGGGGGCGAGAGCCCTGGGGGTTTGCTCTCCATCAGCTCCTCCTGGGAGACCCTTCGAAACCACCACCCTGAGGTCCCCAGACCATGGTCTGAACAAACTGCTCCAAACAACTTTCTTCCCCGCTGTTTCCCTTTTCCTCGGGCACTCTGGGCGGTCCTCTGCACGCTGGCAACGCTTTGAAAGGCAAAAGCGTTGTTTCTATTTCCCACTGGGCTCCTGGCTTACCACCGCCTCTTCCGCTCCGGATTCACTGCATGTCCACAGGCCATGCGTAGCCGTGGGAAAACAGAGGGGTTATTTGCCCTAGCGCAGGGAAGTTTAGCAGAATCAGCTAAACTTTCTGCTGGAGACCCAGGGGAGCGGAGGGAGCGGGGTCTCCTCTCTCCTTGCGGGCAAGGACAGGGGCTGGAACTACGTGAGCTTTAGGGTCCTTTCCAACCCAAACCCTTCTGTGATTCCATGAGCAAAGCTGATACGTGAATCTTGTTCCCTAATAAAGAACACTGCCTTAGCAGTTTATGGAACAACAAATGTCAACTGTTTTGAGCCTCGTTGGTTCCCAGTCTCTCAAAAGATATGCACAGCGTTTTATAAATAATCTAATACAGCGAAATTTGGAGTGTTTATCGTAATTTTCATCTCTCGTGCACCTTTGACAAAACTTGTCTTCCAGTTAGAATAATGACATTTTGGTTACTTACATGAAAAGAAAACAGATGCTAGTATGTCTGGGGATAATTCAGAATGTGATCTTGTGTATCTTACTTCTAAGGTCCCCATCACGTCAATACCTACACTGAACTCTCAGAATATTTTAAACAAAATTTGTATTAACTCTCCTTTTCTCACTCAAGTCTTAGATAAAAGATCTGATTCACAGATAACTGCCGGGTTAACAACTACAGAAACATGGAAGACACATAACGATGGTCAGAGAGATGCAGAACCTGCTGATAGCCATTACTAAAAAGCACTCACCTATAACCCAACATCAAAATGGAAACTGTCTTGGGAACGTTACTGCAAACATTGTCCTGCATCTGATTTGGTTTAACGTTGCGTTAAAAACCTGCACGGTGCAATTCAGCAACCCTTTAAAGCTTTAAACAGGGCCTTGTGCACAACTGTACTGGTCTGGAACACGTGCCCATGAGGTCCTAGACCTTGGTCTCAGGTCTGGAAGGGGACCTGGAGAGCCAGCTGCCATCGCGCTGTAAATCCGATACCCTCTAGAGCACAGGCAGGGAGTCTGTACCAGTTTACAAAGGTTTGCTCGGCAGGAAGCAAGGCTTCCAAATCCGACAAATTTTCCAGGGCCAGAGAAGTGGTATGTGCTGTATTTCTGGCTGAGAAAACGGAGGAGCCACTGGGTGCATTGTTGGAAATCCAGAGACTTCCCAAATCTTGATTTCTGGCATGGACCAAACAGACGTTCTTACTATCAGGGTTTAGAACAGACTTTGCCATTTGCATGAACCTCAAATAGAGCTCAAATAACATCGCAATAGGTTGTAAAATTTGGAGGGTTAATCAGAATTCAAAAATCTTAGCAAATTAGAGAAGTGAAGTAAAAAGGCAAAAAAGATAAAATTCTCAAGATGCTTAGCTACAAAGTATCACACTGATCTAGGGATAATGAAGACAGATCACCTTTTTGGAGGTGGCACTTCAAATAGATAGGAAGACAAATGCCCTGCCTTCAAACATGTAAAATCTGAGTTACCGGAGGAGAATGATGAACACTTGGCTAGACACCAGTTCTGCAGAAAATGATGTGGAGGTTACACCGCAGCACAAGCCTGGCACAAATCAACAACGTCAAGGAAATACAAACAGGAACATAGCCTCCGAGACAGGCAAAGTCACCCACCCGCTCTCCTGGGCAATGATAAGGCTTTGGCTGGTGCAGGATCTGCTCTCAGTACGGAAAAAGCCCAGAGGAGAGCAAAGATAATAATCAGAGACCCAGGAAACATGACTTATTAAGAGAGACTGAAAAAAATGAGATAATTTACTTGAAAATGAACAATGAACTGATCTGATGTGAGTCCTCAAGTACTTCAAAGGTCTTTTCCCAGTGCACACGACAAAATATAAAGGGGTTAAAGCTGTGGCAGGCAAGTTTCTCATTAGATAAGAACAGTACTGAAACACTGGCTATATATACATTTCTTCCCAGTCCCTTCTTTTCATGCTTCCAGCACACACTGCATTGGCACCTTAATTTCCTCAGTGGAAGCTAGGAAAACCTCTTCACCTCAGGGCTACGGGGGACCTGCGCCCAGAGAGCCGGACAGTCCGAGTCAGCCTGCGTGGACAACAAGGGAGGCGGTGTGTATCGGCGGGTGAACACGCTTCTGTGCCACCCGCGGTTGATGGCTGCGGCTGGGGAAAGGGCCATGGGCATTGGAGGGGAAGGGAAGGAAAGCGCTGAGATACTGTGGGTATCTGGCACCCCCGCAGAGCAAGGGGGAAATGACACCTCCCCCCCAGCCCCAACCGCCCGTACTGGCCAGACGCTAACGAGTTGTGGTAAACTTGAGCCAACGAACGCGTATGGAACTTGCATCGATGTACCGATTTGGCACAGAGGGTCTGACAACGTTAGTCATTTCAGGCTTTGCTCTCTCCTCTGTTGGAAGCAACTGTAGCACTAGATTGAGGCTTCAGATAGCAATAAGTCATTCTTTAAAGAAAACACAACCACCACCAAACAGAAATGGAAGTGGGGGCAGAGGTCGCTCCCAACATTATGCTGGTAAACACTGTAATAGCAAGGGAAGGGTGTTGGTTTTCTGTTTCTTAGTACCCATAGGTGTCACCAAATTCTGCGTGAAAGTTCTAGAGAAAATGGCTTGAAAATATACAATTAAAAATAGAAAAAATTATTTTAAAAGGCTGATTTCTTCTTCTTCATGGAAAATTGTTTGGATGTGATTTTATAATTTCGAAGCCAAGTCATCAGTATCAATAGCACGTTGATAGCATTAAACAGCTCACCTGTATGCGCTGAGCAACACAGCTCTGTCTTCTTCTTGGCCACCAGCCCAGTGTTTTTTATGTAATGCAATATTAAATTCATGAAAACTACTTATTTTTCTAATTACTGGTAGTTTTGGTGACCCACTCCATGAATCTGCCCCAGCATATGGGCACATAGACTGTTAAGCTCTAAAGATAATATTTGTGTGAAGTACCAGGCTAACAGCTCTAGAAACATTACATTGAAAATGTTTACAATTTTATGCTAACCACGAAGCTCCAAGTGTGAAAGAAAACTGGAAATACGAGTTTCCACAGAAGCAGAAAAACATTGCTACTTTGGCACTGCAGCATCAAGGCATTAGGAACAAAATTAGCTCCCTTTTGTCTTGGGAGGCGTGAGCCACTGGCAACATTCAAGTGAAAAAGTTGTGTATCAAACCCAAATGTACCCCATTCAACGTGTATGTGGGACTTGACTAATTCCTTGCGTGACTCTTGTGAGGTTACAAAAATTACACCAGCAGCTGCTTTTTTATCCTCAATGGTTTTGGTTTTTACATTCTGATGGGTCACCCTCTCTATAGAGTTATCTCAGCTGAACTGGCCTTCAGAGAAAACGTGCTGGTTGTACACCACCTCTACACTGAAATCCCACCAAAGGCAGGAGAAAATGATTGAATATGCGTTTCTTCACTCACAAATGGTGTGTGAGTGTAAGCACTTTTCATTCAAAAAAGTTCTGAGATTTTCATGGGGCCATGGGTGGGTGGCAGTTTGTAACAGCTCTTGTTATCTCCACTAGCAGTCTTCTACAGACCATAGCTTGTCAAAACAATAAATCAAGACCTTAAATTACACAAACTCACACTGGTTGGAGACTGCTTCTCTGTAGAATAATGCCTCTGCATCAAACATTCCTGTAGCACAGTTCAAAACGGTAGATTGTACTCAGGCTCTAAAAAAGTAGATGATTGTTTCTGGTTGTGAGAGGTTTTATGAATATGTTTATAGGCAGAACTCAGCCATAAAAGACACAGACTATAAAGCACTGGGAGCTATAGAACAGAAATCATTGTCCAAACACTTTCTAAACTTCAGAAAATGATCATAAAACTGTAAAAGTACTTGTCAGACCTGAAATGCAGCCTTAGCAAAGACTTTCTTTGCACCAACACGCTGTAAAAAGTATATATAAATACTGAAAGTAAGGAGCTGCAGAAAAAGAGAGTATTTCTGAGACTATGTCAAATTCAAATAAAAAAGCACGCTGACAACAGCTTGTGTAATAATAATATGATTTTAGATGCGCAATTCAACAGAAAGTGCCAAGTAATCTTCCAGTCTAACACACACCTGGCTACATTAAGGTCATACATTACACCCGAGGCTGAAAGCCTGTGATGAAAGGGAAGAGGAAAAATGTACTGAGCACCTAATTTCATCCCTTGAGCACGTCCAAACTTTTACCAAAAAGTAGATCCATAAACCATACGTGGCCCCTATTACGGTGAGACCTCAATCCTATAACCTTTGCCAGACTCATACCCAAAGTAGCCTTGCGACGGTGGAGTGATTCTATTCCTATTTTATAGATAGGAAACTGAGTACAGGAACTAAAATGCCTCGTCAGAGGTCATAAAGCTGCGTCAACTTCCTTGGCTAGCCCAGTATTTGCCAAGGATTGCTCTGGTCCTTTGCCAGAACTACATGATTCTTCAGCTTTGTCTCCCTTCAGGGAGGCCTGGAGATGCCAGCTCTCCATCAGAAGGCAAACTCTTGGAGAGTAGGGAGTGGTCACACACCGAAGTGCCACTAACTTTCCCAGACAGGTGCCAGAAGGCTTGGCACCCCGTAAGTAGCACAACACTTCTCTCATCGGCCAGGATTTCCATCTTGAGTTGCAATGCAATGGCGGTGCTGTTAGGGCTCACCCTTCCCTCCCTCCTGTATCATCAAGTTACACCACCATGAAGCTGCTCCGAGGAGCTGCGCAGCCCGTTCCTGCCCGAACTCATCTCTGCTGTATTAAACCTCTCAGTTACTTTGTGGTTTTTCCTAAAAGTTTTTTGAGTTGAATTGTTGATGTTTTCTTGTCTGGTTAAAAGTATGTTGCTGCTGGCATGAACGGACACTGATGCCTGTTTTCAGATCAGGCATGTGATAACATGAATTGATGCAATGTAAGTGCTGCCAGGAAATAAAGAGCAGTCATCCCCAGCAGGCTCCAGCGTAGCAAACCTCTGCTTTAAACTTCCACAGAGCTTTTAGCCCAGACAGGCTATCAAATCATATCAACTGCCACGCCGTACATCACAGCGCATTACAGTAACAAGGTTACCCTATTAGTTTAAGTGGCGATAGCTCGGGTTAGGCCAACTCCTCCAGAGACCAGAATGCTCGCACCACACAAACAGCCACACAAGGGCATGCTCGATGTCCCAAACCCACACGTCCCATAAGGGCGTGCTCCAAACCTCTGCCATGACAGAAAAACAAATCAGAGAGAGACAATAAGGTAATCCTTGCCACAAAGGAGGTGAACATCTCTGGTCCTCCCTGCTTGTAGATTAGAAGAAAATTTCCCAAGTCACCTCAAATTCTGCTGAATGATCGTTGACCCTGGGAGCAAGACAATGAGCATCGTCATGACACAATGATGATGTCATGATTATCTGACAATTTCCCACAATACCTGAGAGCACCAATGTGCTCTGTGTCGTTTACACAACCCTGAATGCACCAGAGGAAAACAGCACGAAGCCCCCTTCCGCATACATTGGGGTAGTTGTACATCACTTGCACGAGAAAAGCCCCTACAGCCAAGCGTGACGACGGCGAGTCTGGCAGCTCAGCTGAACCCAACATGGAACTCCTGTTGTTCCCCCGGCACATGAAAAAGGGGAATCAGCAAGGAGTTCACAGAGGTAGTCTCCGGATGGGAAGGCAACATTATTAGGGGTGAAATCCAATTTCCATGCCTCTAAGGTCTCAATGTATCCTGAAAACCAGCCACACTGATCTTTCAGAAAAAATACCTAATCTTAAAGGCTAATCTTTCAGAAAAAAGCTAATCTTCTAGCAAAGAATAGTCGTTAAACTTTCCTAAACACTACAGTGAGCATAGAGCAATGACCAATCATTCACATAGGAGCTTTGATTAAAAATACATTTTATATGGCCATAGTACGGTTCAGCGAAACCTAGGGGAAACTTGGCATGGCCAGTGACAAACTGCATGTGAACCAAAAGGATAAATTTTGTAGACGAACGCAGTCCAAATACAGCTATAAATTTGTGATGTGACTCCCAGGTTGGTGCTAGCACGTCATCAGCACCCGAACTTGACACTGGGCAGGCTGAAAGCTTCTGAGAGCGTTACACAGTCCTAAAGTCATCAACATCAAGCCAAACCTTGGTGTCAAGCTACTTGTCGTGAACAGCGGCAGAGGGCCTGAGAAGGCGGGTGGGGGGACTGGAGTGAAATTGATATTAACTTGAAAAATGAAACATAACACGTAATCGAAGCAACCAAGGGAACCTGCCGCTGCTGCTAAAAGGCATCTATGCAGCCCCAACCATATTTCATTGATTAAAGAGAAACAGGAAGTAGACATGATTTGTCTAGGATTGAATTAAGGACATAATGACTAGACAATGTCGCTTTGTTGATAAGCAGGATATTCCTGACAAGAGTGTGATGAACTGCAGGCCTGGCCAGCAAACCGAGAAAACCACCTGGAACTGCCAGGATTGGAGGAGAGGAGGAAAAAGGTAATTTTGGCAGGGGGAGATTGCGACCACCGACCCATTGACCAACCACCCAAATGACGCCACCTCCTCAAAAGAGAACNAATGACGCCACCTCCGCAAAAGAGAACAAGGGAAGAAGACGACAGAGGCTGGGCACTAATTTACATAGGAAGCGAAGAAACCTCAACCAATCATTAAAGAGAATAACAAGGAATATGTATTAATTCACAGAATCGCAGACTGGTTTGGGTGGGAAGGGCCCTTAAAGCCCACCCAGTGCCACCCCCTGCCCTGGGCAGGGACACCTCCCACCAGCCCAGGTTGCTCCAAGCCCCGTCCAGCCTGGCCTTGAACCCCTCCAGGGATGGGGCAGCCACAGCTTCTCTGGGCAACCTGGGCCAGGGGCTCACCGCCCGCACAGCCAAGAATTTCTGCCTCAGATCTCATCTCAATCTCCCCTCTTCCAGTTTGAAGCCGTTACCCTGTGTCCTATCATTACACTCCCTGATAAAGAGTCCCTCCCCATCCTTCCTGTAGGCCCCTAATTGTTAGCATATGTAATAATCAGTGTATAACAAGGGAAAATTTTGAAACTAAGGTGTGCTCCCTTGGGACGAGCACCCCCCTTCTGCGCATTAATGGAACAAATTTGGAGATACCTCTGCTCTGCGTGTTAGTGGCTTGCACAGTGGGTAAAGAACCCGGATTTGGGACAACAGGGGAGCATCAGGGAAAGCTGAGCCCTGGAGGGAAGCTCCCAGTGCTGTCACAGCGAAGGGTGGAGATGCTGCATGAGTGCTGATGCACTGCCGGCGTATCAGCAACGAACCATGCCCACGCTGGCACCACGAATGGGTGAGAGTGTCTAGATTCTTCACAAGAGGGATTTTGAACTGGAAGACCGTGTCTGGGTAGGTGGTGACCAACATGAGAGGACTTGTCAAACCCCGGCCATAGTGGATACAGTGGGGGAAAAAAAAAAAAANAAAGCTTTTAAAACACTCTGACTAAAAAAAAAAAAAAAAAAAGAAAAAAAAGTGGGGGAAAATGAATTCCAGAAAGAGCAGCAGAGCTGGCACTGGGGCTCAGTAAGCTCCATGCTACCGTCACACCAAAAGGTTGTTGTGCCAACGGCAAGCACCGCTGGCGCCTGCTGCAGCAGCGTTTGGATCATGTGCATATGGAAAGCAAAGGTATCGCTCAGGTCACACAATGACTGCTCTCGGCTCTTCTGTAGTGTGATCTGGTTTTATGTACGTTATTTCTCAGGCTGATGAGACCTTTTCTGGTTAACACACATACTGAGTTGGCATTTTAAGTGAGGGGAAAAAAACTCATCAGCACAATTTTTGGATCACGTACCCATTATTTGCTGGTGCTCTACTAAAAATGCTGGCAATTTTCCAGTTCATTAAGGATCAGCTCAGAACTGATGCTGCTGGCAAGAAATAAAGCTATTAGTATACCAATAGTAAAATATTTAACCTAAATAAAAAAAAAAAACCCTACTGCTTACAAAATAGTAACATAATAATTATGGCGCTGGCTGACGCCGTTTTTAGTTTTAGTGTATATGCACCTAAAGGAAAACTGTTCTGGCTCTTTGATTCAATAGAAGCTGTCTTGGTCAATTAAGTTACTGATATCTAAAACGGTTTGTAACATTTACCATACCTGTTGTAAGCAACGTATTAAAAGCCCAAGGTGTCAACAGAGAAGGCCCTAGGAGAAAAGCAGTGCTGACTTTGAATCCGAAAACAATTCCTCCTCGAAGCAAAATTCATCCTGATTATTTAAAACACTTCCATACCCTCGCCCTTCCAGGCAGAGGGTGCTTTTGAGGAGATGTATTGTCCTGTCTCAGCCAGCCTTCAGTCCCGCTGACACGGTGGGGAAGAAATTCTTTGCTGTGAGGGCGGTGAGCCCCTGGCCCAGGTTGCCCAGAGAAGCTGTGGCTGCCCCATCCCTGGAGGGGTTCAAGGCCAGGTTGGACGGGGCTTGGAGCAACCTGGGCTGGTGGGAGGTGTCCCTGCCCAGGGCAGGGGGGGGCACTGGGTGGGCTTTAAGGGCCCATCCCACCCAAACCAGTTTGTGATTCTGTGAAAACCAGAGTGATTTTGCAATTCTGGTTTCACGTGCCCAGAAACCCGCAGATTTGGGTCATCACTGCGGGTGCAGATGGTACTGCTGGGTGCAGCACAGCTGGAAAGGGTGGGCATACTCTTCTGGGTCTCAGAAGCAGGTCCCTTCCAACTCAAACCATTCTATGATTCTATGACAGCTGGTTCCCACTGCAATGCTGCCGTTCCACTGCATCGCCCTGATGCTGATCCTGCAAACAAAGACCCTCACTGATCTCTGTAAGAACTGGGAAGCCTTTCCAGCCTTCTGGGGAGACGGCTACTCAGACTACAAGAGATTTATAAGCCGCATCATCCTATATGTTGTCCCTTGCGAAGGCGTGTGTGTGTGTGTCTCACGGATGCAGGCAGGGCCAGCTGGGTACCAGCGGCGGCCGTGCTGATGGTAACGGCACTCCACGCGGAACCACCACGTCTGTTCTGCACTGCAGGAAGCCACAAAACCTCATCTGCTCGAGCAAGTCTCTCCTGGCTGTCTGCTCTCCAGGCCTCTCTTCTCCAGGAGATCCACGCTACGAACTGCAGGTGTGCGAAACAGCTGACAAGCAACCCCATAGTGACGCTGGCCATAGGGTAGTTTTACTCATACACAAACTTTGCCTGCTGAAGCAAATCATATGATACGACTTTCAGTAAGTGGCAGGAAATGACAACGGCTCAGAGGACCAGGAAGACTCGTGGGAGCGCAATGGAGCAACTCTGGAGTGTCAGTGATTGCACGGGCCGCATCTGTGTGGCGGA
The DNA here is from genome assembly GCA_013398915.1 of Dromas ardeola. Lineage (NCBI taxonomy): Eukaryota > Metazoa > Chordata > Aves > Charadriiformes > Dromadidae > Dromas > Dromas ardeola. The sequence continues at coordinate 101,280 of VYZM01000651.1, forward strand.
GTGGTCACACTGGCGGCTGATGGAAAGCACTTCATCAGCACTTACACCAACGCGAGATGAAGACTGATGGGCATAGATGGAGACAAGTAAAAAGGAACAAGCAGAATAATGAAAATAACCCACCAAATGCCACAATTTCCTACTTGTCCCTGCACAGAGACGGTCATTCCCTGGGCATAAGGGTCAATTTCTGCATGAATCAGATCCATGACTTCAAAACAGTGCAGAGTCTGGGCCAGAGACACAGGGTTTTGTTGCTATTGTTTACAGGTTTTGTTCTGGGGAGGGGAAAATGCTGAATTTTTAAATTGCCAAAACCCACAGCGGGGAGTTTCAGCAAGGGCTACAGCCAGCAGCGGAGCCAGCCCTGCGGGGATGCGCCCTGGGACAGACCTGGGGACTCTGCCACACCGAACCCAACCCTGTCTGTCCTCTCCATGCCGAGGCGGGTTAACCCTAGCTCGTCCTCACATGAGAATAATAAAAGAAAAAAGAAAAAGAAAAAAGAAAAAGAAAAAAGAAATAGAAAAAAGAAAAAGAAAAAAGAAAAAGAAAAAAGAAAAAGAAAAAAGAAAAAGAAAAAAGAAAAAAAGAGGATCTATCTTTGTGAAAAGCGGAAGATCATTCCCGTGAATGAGCTGATCTCTACAATACTGCAATTGGAGGCTGGGTTATCAGAAACTATCTACAAATCAGCTCGCCACTGCCCAGGTGTGACAGCCCTGTGTTTCAGTTACAGCCACAGGTATACAGGAGCAATATCACCAGTCATAAACACAGCGTCTGCCAGCAGAATGTGGACCCAGCTATCGATGCACGCATTGCATCCATCTCCAGCAAAGAAAACATTAAACACAGTCTGTTCGGGAAGCGCTCTGTGGAATAAACAGAATAACTGTAGTCACATTCACTCCCTGCCCAATGCCAATACTTCCCCATAAATACACGTATGTGCCTGTTTCTTTTACATACAACCACCAGGCCAGAAAAGCTGGGGAAGGTTTGTGCTTCCAGGCACAACTTGCCAATTCTCCAACTTGTTGCCCTGGTCTTTTTCCTAGTTTTGAGGTTTTATAAGCCTATATAGAAGCTCTTTACCCCTACTACCCTTCATTTGTACGAAGTGGCCTGCATGGAGATCTCTGGGCTTGGATTCTTCTGCCCCAGTTGCCACCTTTGCTCGCTCTGCGTCACGTCCCCACTCTGCCCTGCATCGCTACTTACTCGAAGGGGTCGCTGGGATCAGCCCGCTGGAGCTCTGGAGGAATCGGTATTCGTTTGTAGTACATTTCCCAGTCAAAAGCTCCTCGCATGGCATCCCCCGCCTGCGCCTCGTAGCCAAAGTGATTGTGGTCAATGACATCGATCATAGGACACACGATGGTTTTGTGGTTTAGTGCAATCTGGTCTGAAAAATGAAAGCAGAAAATAGGAAACGGCATGTCGAGTCAAGCCATCTATCACGTTACTGCAAAGTGAATCCCACCGGCTTCCTGACGCTGGAAGATTGCTTTGCTCTGCTCCCTATGGCCCCCAAATAATTTCATTTTTCAAATCTGTATTGAACCTTTATCTAAAGCGGACTTAATGCAGTCGGGCAATGATTAGACGCGTTTACAGTTCCTTAAAGGGAGGCACATCCCTGCGCGACCCACAGGGGTCCAGTCAGCTCTGTCTCTGTCACGTTGCGACCCCGCGCTGTCCCTGATCTGTCAGCTGGGGAACGAGCCAGCCAGCAAAATGTGAAACCCCCCCTCAGCCGGGGGGTGCGTACCGGGAGCCCCGGCGAGGGAGATGTCTGCTCCCGAAAGCCAATCTCAGCCCTCGCAACCCTGCGCCCGTGGCTCCGCGTGGAGACCAAATCCTACACATTAAAGGCAAACTCCAACACCGAGAACAAAACAGGGCTTGTGTCCTTCTTCTGTACCGATCTTTGAGATATAAAAAAGGCCCCACAGTGTTATTCTTCCTCACCTGTTTTCTAAAGAAAGCAGTTTCTTTTTGCTCTTTTTTTTTCAATTAAAAAAATAGAACCGTGAGGCTGGATCAAATTCCCATCTCTGGTACAAGGGCAGGGTGGGCCCAACTCTGCTTTGGTGAATCCCATTGCTCAATCCCTCAGGAAAGAAAGGAAAGTAAAGAAGATATTCCAGATATTCCAACTGCAAGAATTTGGCAGAAGAATATTGGTTTGAAATGAGGAAGTACAGGGAAAATTTGTATCTGCGTTGGCATGAAAGGACAGTAGAAACTCTATCCATGAAACAAAATCTCAAAATTCCAGGTATAATAAAGCTTCTTCTCCAAATGGTAGCCTCGATTCTTTACAAAATGTAATACATTGTAGGGCCTATGTGGAAAGCTTGTTTTTTGTTTTTAAGGATTAGATTTCACTGGTGTTTAATAATAGCCTAAGAAAATCAGAGGGCTAAGTGTGGAATGAACACTTAGATAGGAAGGCAGGTAATATTGGTGTAATGATTAATAATATAGATTCTGCTTCCTTGCTTCTGAAGGACTGAAATTAAGAAAAAAGGTTATTTTAGCAAAACATCTGTAATTTTCATATTTGTTCTCAGTCGTTGCTTAGAGACTGCCCAAACGGGACAACAATGACCGCTAGCGAGAGATTACTGTGCCTGGAAGTTCAGCAGGTTTTTACATCCTTATCCTTTAATAGTGAAATAAATTTAAAGCACAGGCTCTCGCAAAATTCCAGGAAACTCATCTCAGACATAATGGCTGCATTACTGTTGCTATTGCTAAATATAATTACATTCACTGGTATTGCGTGTAGTGTTATCTGTAATCATTATGTAAAGTCATTTTTACATAATCTCCTTCCTGTGATGGTCCTGCTAATAGTTGTAGGGCTTATAATACCCTGTCTCTGATCCCCCCTTCTAAATTGATCGGAGGAGAGAAACTAAATGGGATTGATTTGGCTGGAGCAGGGCAAAGGCAGACTCGTAATACATTAGCATCCTTCTCTTGATCTTTAGAAGTTGCTGCCTTTAAATAGACTGAAGGATTGGAAATCTCCAAGTCGCACGCGGAGATAAACCAGGGAGAAAATTATTGGAGCAATGCTCAAACTCAATCCCAGTTTTCATTTCTACAGCTCTGCAAGAATTTTGCAAGTAAGATGACGCTTACCTGCCTGTTCTTGTGGGTGTCTGCAGAACTTACTTCTCAGCCCCAAGAATGTTTCAGAGGTGATGAGGAACCACAGGAAGATCTTGACTTTTGACGCAAGCAGGTTGTTTGCAGTTGTGCATAGCAAAAGGCAGAGCAATCAAACTTGCAGCCTCAATGCCTAAAATAGTGGAGGGTCATACATACTTCTTAGGCTTAAATAGCCCCAGTATAAATTTGGGAAAATGAAAAAAGGGCTGTGGGGCTAGCTGACATTTCACAAGTATCCCAGCTTCACGGATGTGAAGATGCTGCCGCCTTTGCAGCCACTGCCCTTTACCCCTCCTGCCCCTAATGCAAGAGTCTGAAAGCCACAGCTGAAACGCTTTACAGAGTCTTTTCCGTTGCCTTTGCTCTTCACCCTCTCACAAATTCCTACCGGCTGAAAACGTCCAGGCATTATTTCAATGCCCACATGCTGCAGGTAAAGGGAAGAACAGACGGATGCGCATCATTGTGCAAGTAAAAGTCTTGCAGATTTGAGGGAAAGCATGGGATCAAGAGGGAGCATTGCTCAGAGCTTTCTCCCGAGCAATTTTAAGCAATATATACATACATATTTGAATTCAACACTTTTACTATCAAGCAGAGTGTGTACATGTGTCAATAAACAAAAGTTTTCAATATTGGGTAAGTCACTATCTCAAAAATGTAGGTTTTATCTTTTAGAGAACAATACGCATCTTTAATCTCAAGTGCTTCCTTCAGATTGGCCTGGTTAAAGCAACAATGCCACGTTGCAAATACTCTTATTTTCCTACTTAAATATGTGATAACAGATGGTGAAAACACCTGAGTGGCTCAGGAGATGATCTCTTGCTACCTGAGCTGTCATAAGTACTGGTACCCTCAGTGTCCCCACTGGCAAGTGATGCTCCACATAAACACTGTGGAGATGGACAGCTATAGCTGGGAGGTGTCTCGATAACTTGCTAAGCATGACCTAATCACGATATAGGCAAGTCTCAGTCAGGAAAAGAAATCTCTTTTGAGAAACCCAGTTCTGGTAACCTATGGCACTTCTGATCTACCGTCCATCTCCCTCTTGCTGCATCAGCGGAGGGAAAAGCGGTACCGCATCTTTTAGCTGGTTCCTCGCTCTGTTTCTACCTGCACTAACTCCCGCTACACCAGGCTCAACCACAGCAACCAGAGCCCCAGCCACCTCCTGCTCCTGCTGATTTGTGCCCCCGAGGAGGGCCAGCGAACGGCTGGGTGTGCCAGCCCTTCACAGGGCTACAGCTGCCTGCCCAGGGAGCACCAGGCAAAGCTCTCCCGGATCTGAGTGGCTCATCAGGTTAGAAACCCAAAGCTTAAAGAAAATAAAGAAAAGCCATTTTGCACCTGTTCTCGAGAAAACAAAACAAAGGACTGTAACTGAGAACAACTGTGGCTCAGCTCCACAGAGCTACGGAGATACCTAACAAGCACTGAAATAACTCAGTTCTCCTTCGGTCTACAAAGGGATAGTCAATTCTGAAAATACAAGTTAGATACCGAAATAACTCTGAGAACTGCCCTTACGTGATTGCTCTCGGTTTCCTCACCACCTCCCCATCCCATCCTCTTTGACTTTCAAGGTCTCACTTTGAAGAAAAGCTGGCTGGCTGGGGACAGGTGTCCCCTCTCAGGGAGGATGGCTGTCTTCACTCCAGAGCAAGGCTGGACTGCGCTTGTTGAGGACTTGTCACTGCACACGACAGGTACAATCGGAGCTAAACCAGGGCAGCTTCCAAGCAATAAATACCCAGCGTATCCTCTGTTGTGGTCTCCTTGAATGACATTGTCACATGCATTGCCGAGTGAATCAAGATAGTTCTTTAGGTGAACATTTGCAAAAATACATTAACTTTACTATTATTAGTAGCCAGGTGTCATCTGGTTGCAGTATAGTAAATATTTGCCACCTAATGGTTATGAGAAAGTTCTCTCATCCCTGTCGGAAAACAGGGCATCCTTAAATACACTAGCCGTGTGTTCATTCTCTATTTGTCCTTCTTCATGTAATGCTCTACTTTTGCTTTCAAAATAGAGCCTATTAATTCTGGGCTCCAATATCCCTCAAGATAAATTTCTCGATCCTCTGGCTGGTTAGCTGTGGGTATTCCTACTGTATGTAGAATGTGAAAGACCTCGTTCCACTTGAGAACTAAGGAGAACTGGGACTCGGTCCCTGATGAAGCTTCTTGCATCCTTCCCGTTTCCTGGCTTGAGGCTGAGGGTTGCGATCACCACTTCAATACCCAACTGCAACCCAACTGCAATTACAAATCCTTTGTGACCATTCTGCTTATTTTTCAGTTTTTATAGTGTGAAACCCAGCTAGATGTACCTTCAGTTCAGACAAGAAAGCAAGAAAAGGAATTGGTTTTTCAACTTGCAATTTTCCCATGTCTAAGTTAGCAAAACAGAAGGCTGACGTCTCATCTGCAGTAACTTAGCAAAAGATTGCAGAGGGCAAGAATGAGAATCTTGAGATTTTCTTCATTAGCGGCAATGTATTATGCGCAGTGGGGCAAAATCAGAAAGCAGAGGAGAAGTGGCTGTACGCATATGTAGAGTACTCCAGACTGTTTAATGGCTACTTGTCGGGGCTGCTTGTGGAGGCTCGTTGAAACTTGTATTTCCCTCTGCCCCTTTATGCCATTTGGGCTTCACGTGAAGCCATGGAGGCTATTTTTAAAAATGTTGATGTTGTGATTAAGGGCAAAGTGGTAACAAGGGGAAAGACTGTATGGGTAATTCCATATGGAAGGTAGAAAGGACATAGATTTGGAATTTTGTACATTATCTTGTTACTGATCTGAAGAAAAGCTAGTGCCTAGTATTTTTTTTTTTTGGTCTCAAGTGATAGGTCATTAGCAGAGCAGCATCACTTCTTGGCTGCAAATGCTTTATCAGCTTATTGTATGGCCAAACACTCCTAGCAATAAAATTCAAGAAACAATAACCATTAATTGGTGAGACCCTATCCTGTCATGTTCTTACAACATGCTCTTTTAATTAATACAAATTTCTTTAATAGTAAGCTCAGGACTTTGGTTTTGCTAGCAAAAAAGCCCTGACTTTGCAAAGCACACACACTTTGCATGTCGTCAGGTGTGTAGAAAAGGGGACATTGTTTCCCGGAGTGAAATCCTAGACTACAACAATTGATTCTTCCCGTTCCTTTGGTTAACGGAGCTTTGCCAGCTGCAGCTGGAACCCAGCAAAGCCGTCAATAGCAAATCATTCTCTCTCAGCTTCCTATTGTGAATGCACTTGTTATTAGATTTAACTCTGGGGTCTTGGATACATTTACAGCAAAAGCTGTTTTAATGGAATGTGAAAGACTAGGAAGAAGCACAATACCTGCATAACAAAAGTTTTCAGGTGTATAGTAAGGGTGCAGCACAATACTAGATTTAGCAGTGTATTTAGTGGCAGTAATAATAAAATAAATCGTTAACTCTAGTAGGTGAAAGCAATACTTCAAAATTTTACCAGTTCTTTAGTCACAAGAACCATACAATGGAGCTGCTTGCCTTTCTCCGAGTCCTCTCTCATACTGACTCTTCAGACACTGCCGCACAGCTCCAAACGCTTCTCCACAGTGTATGCCCTGCTTGTTGTGCGACGTGGCTTCCATCGCTTAAGCTACGCTGTACGCTCTGATTTTAACGGCTGAAGAACGCTCATACACTTACTAAGCAAGGGAGGCAGCCAATTCACGTTGACTTCGCAATGGGAATCCAGAAATGTCAAGACTTCTCCTCTAGCCAGCGAGGCTCCTAGCAGTCTGGTCCGAATGAGCCCTTCGCGTTTCTTGGTACGAACAATCCTCACTTTGGCAAAACGGACCATGTATTCCTCCAGCTTCTCTTTTAAATGTTCTAGAAAGAAGGGCAAAAAAAGCGTCAGTGGTGCCAGGCCTGGAGGAGCCAACAGAAGGACAGGTTGGCTTACAACCTGCGAGCAGCTTATCTACTTCCATCTCCTGCCACTTCAAGTCCTCCAAAATCTGCCACAAATCCTCTCTGAGACCGTTCGGAAAGGGCAAATGCTCTCTGTTTTATCACACGGAGGAAGACACTGATACTCTGGACCTTTTATGGCAGTTGCTGCTGGCAACCTGCCATCCGCGGAATAACCATGGCCAAAACAACTGCGGGACATTCATCCATCCTCTGGTTCCCGCAGCCCAAGGCCAGACAAACATTCTGGCACGCCGGTTTATAGACAGTGGCCTTTCCAAGCGGCTTTCCTAGATCAACTCATTATGAAGAACTATGCGCGGAAAGCAGTTTTTAAAAAGTAAGCGTTAAACTAGCATGATTAGATTGTTTTGTAATGGGAAGGGAAACAGACATGAAGGAGGATCTTAATAGTTGGACACCACCGTGAAGCAAATGGACACCTGACTTCCTAACAAAGTTAAGCTGAATTATATAGAGCAGTTGACAGATTCTCTTATCTGCATAACCTGGCTCTGTTTGTATCAGAAAACAGCACCTTTAGGAACTTTTATGCTTCTGACCAGAAACACATACTAAGAATCATAAAAAAACCCCAACAACCAAAACCACCCTGCAGTTTTGCCTCTTCCTAAATACAGCTACAACAGAAACACTGATCTTTTGTCGTTGATATAACAGCTCGGCTTGTCAGACTCATTACTTTGGAAAAAGCTGATAATTTCACTTGGCAGGGAAAGAGAGAGAGAAAAGCTCCAATAATTAAAACTGGTGATGAGCCACATTTAGCGATGCTAGGTGTCGCAAGCTAAGTCTCACTGAAAGAGCTTTGCCAAGTCGGTTGCTTCTTCTATCAGCTCGTAACTCCTTGGACCTGTGTGGTCCGTCTGGGCCCCGATCCAGACCTTGCGTCCTGAGAGACTGCAGGACGTTTACCACGGACTACCCAGAAGGACTACTGTTCTGCGGGAGGGTATAATGCTGACACAATGATCAAAGACAAGAAGGAAACAAGTCAGGGTGCAGAGAACGCAGGGTCTTGTCTTAAACCAAAACCAAGCTCCACTGAGGCAGAGCCTCCTGCACATGCTCCTTCTTGTCTCTGCTCCTTCCCTTCCTGGCCGACCAACGCACAAGACTTTCCAAATCTACCTGCAGACTAGGAAGGAGCAGAAACGCTGGGGTGTAGTTATAGGTACTTAGCGGGAGCACTGCATGGGATGCTTCTCTGTGCTGAGGAAAATTGATGTACCGAAGAAGGAGGCCTGAGACCTGGGAACACCAGTCTGCAAGGACCACAGAACAGGCGGGGGGTTTCGGATGGAGAAACCCAAAGACGCTTTGGAGACCTGCTGAGGCAAGAGGGTGGTTTGTGTTCATAGCACTAGCCAGAGGTATGAGATCGAGCGAGGAAGGCCAAGTCTGAGATGAAAAAAAATAAAGAATGACATTCGGATAAACATCAAATGTTTTTGTCTTTTACTCGGTGGGTGATTGTAGAATACCCAGGTTTTAATTCTGAAATAGAAGTATCCCTTTTTTCATCCCATTTTGCTACTTATGTACTTAATAAAAAAACCAACAGAGCCCCGGACAGTCACAATGACAAGAGACGTACTGTGTCTCTGAATGATGATCTTTGTACAGCCAACCCCATTCGGGGCACAGGGGCTGTGTGCCACTCTGACCCATTTTAGGCACCAGCCACAACTCAGTACCGTGACAGAGCTGAGGTTAAATCAAGCCTCAGATCATTTTGTGCCCACATGCACGACTGTCTAAAGCATATATTTATGGAACTGTTTTCCTGTTTTTATGAGCTCCATTGAGGCTATTCCCACAGGGCAGGAATACAGAAGAAGGAAAACAGACCTTAAAAACAAAGCTACAAAGACCTTGCAGGTAATATAAGAAAGCCTGTTAGGGCTGTCAATCTGGATTTTTTTTCTACGTTATAAATTGTATCATCTAATGGCCATGAAAAATGAACCAGTATCAAAGTGACAGGATATTACATATTTCCAAAGTAAATCAAACCTAATCTGTTAGGTGCCATAGCTTCTGTTAGTGCTCAGACACCGTGGAAGGTCATCTAACCCTCTCTCCTCTGATCTCTTCCAGCCACAAGTCTGAAGTTTGCACTGCATAGTGCCCAGGAACCCTGCACCAGGAGCAAGACCACATTGCTGCACACTGTCCACACAACTACTGAGGAGATCTGGTGACTCAGCCTGAACACAGCTCTGCACCTACACAATCGACCACTCAACACCTCGGCTACAGTGCAAATCCTCCACCTTCACCTGCCTCCCTCGGGGGTGGGCTCACCGACGAGACTCCGGCTGGTCCAAGGATCCTACTACACAGCTCTGACTTTGGCTGTCTACCACATACGATTGCTTTACTGCTCCCCGTGAGCAGGTTCTGGGCAGTTTCCCTCTTTGTACGTGAAGGCAGCTACAAGGAAGCACCTGATCTCTCTGATGGAGAGAAGCAGGAGCCTCACTTCACTTGGACAACCTGAGTTGTTCGTGGTGTTGGTAGGCTCTCTGTTGCCTGCATAGATATTCAAGGCACACCCACACTGGACCTTCTCTAGACAGGTGTCACAATGGCTAAGGTAAGGCCCTTGCAATAGACAATTAAATATGGCCACCTCTGGTGTTTAAATGAACTAACACAAACGCCCTCTTTTTATGCGTTCTGATTGTTATCACTTGTCTTGGGCCAAATAAATTCGATCTTATACAAAGGACTTAATTTCATTCCTTTCACATCTTGCAATGAGCAAATTCTGGCAGCTGAGTGCCTATCTCTTCAGGAAAACACTTCAAGGAGACATGATGTAAACTATCATACTACGATACATTCTTTTCCGTTCTCAGATCAATTGTTAAATAACAAAAGAGCTGAATAATATAATTTGATTGCCATCAGTTGTATTGGAGCTTGAACTGCACGAAATCAATGGTAGTTCATGCTGTTCTTTCATTGTTCCAGGTTCCTTGCAAGCCTAGGAAAAGAGGTCTCTCAAATTTTAAATATTTTAATTTTTTTTTCGCCAGAATAATACCGGAAATTCTGTGGAACAAACAAGAGTTCTCTGTACCACCTTCCTCCTCTCTCAGATAGCTCTCCACACATTTCAGACAGCACGTCATCTGATTTGTGAAGAACTGCATCAAAACATCCAGCACATCTTTTGATGCCAGAATCCCATATCCCCAAATTGTTTTTATCTAGTCAATTAGTCCCACGATTGAAAAGTTTTATTATTTTCTCCTTGTCGCTCAAAGAACAACTCGCAAAAAAGCAGAAGTATACAAACAAAATTTGCACGCCTTGTTCACAGAGAATTCTAAGTGCATCCTCATTTAGATATATCTGGAAGTAATCAGGAAGAAAACAGAAGTAGCAAGTGTTAATTTTTATAGAGCTTAGTTAGACCCGTGACCTAAAAATATGAGGTCTACATACAAATCAAAGTATTTGGATTAGTAGAGATATGTAAAGTATCTAGATTTGTTAAAACAGCTACATATTAGTAATACCCTAACAAGAACTCATGACGTAGTCAAAGAGATGCCAGTAACAATACCTACCGCATCTTTAGTTTCGAGATTTGGCCAAGAAGACGGTTTGGGAATTCATTTGGGAAAAATCCTCAAAAACTACAAAAACATCATGAAGTATTTAAGTTCAACGACCAACTCAAATATGGTTGTGAGAATGGAAATATCTGAAAGTGAAGGCAAAAATCCCTTTTGGATCTGTAAGTAATGGATTTTTTTTTAACTTAAATCAATATGATAGTGCTCCCATATTGTATTTCCCCTGCAACGTCTTGTGGCACTATCTGTTTCAAATCTTACCAGTCTCTAAAAGCATAAACAAACACGGAGTAGCAGCCAGAGACAGGAGAACAGCAGTAATTCTAAAGGAAACTGTAGTATTTTCTGCTATTTATGTAAGTAGTAAAAACGTCTCTTTCACGTCTAACCCCTCATTAAAGCCACTCCCGCATGACTCGATATACTGGTGTTCTCAGAGCTGAGACTCTGCAAAGCAAAACGGCGACTCTGCAGGAGGCCGCTGGCTTTAAGGGCTGGCTACGTAATAAAAGCGCCCGGGTTTGAGCCAGGCTGGGTCACGAGGACTCAGATGCTCTGACAAAGGCAATACCCGGGAGTTTCACAACTCAAGTGTTGCTTAAAACAGGCGAGACAAAACTTTAGAATCCTCTGTATATAATTTTGATTGACAAATGATCTAGGTGTTTGCGATCACTAACAAATTTTCATTTTTTTTAACCTTGTCCTTTCCCAAAAGTATCAAAATTAACTGCCCTTTCTCACAGAACTCCGTAAATTTCCTTCACACAAGAGAAGATCAAATTACATTTTATTTCTTACAGTACAACTGCATTTTCTCCCCTTTCCCAGTTACTGTGTTGCTAACATTATCTTCAGAAGAAGCGTCACACACAAAACCTATATATTACACATACACATTTAGAAGCGAGTAATGTCAAGTGCCATACAAACATGCATCAATCAATGCCAGAGCAAAACTCTAACTCTAAAGAAATTCTCTGAAAGAAATGACAACGCGGTGTGTAAAAAAGAAAGCAACCTGTAATAAAAAGGCCTTTAAACGTCCAGGGGACAACGCATTCTGCCCATTTATTACCAAAGGAAACAGTTCGAGCAAGCTTGCCATGACAGTAAAGCAGGGAGGGAGGATGGTTTCATTTATATGCTGTATTATTACATAAATTCCACTTTCAGAGCTAGGCGTGAGAGAGAAGCCAGTATTTTAATTCTTCCTTGAGCTATAAAGGTTGCACTTTGGATATAGAATCATAGAATCACAGAATCAAAGGGTTGGAAGGGACCTCCAGCGATCACCCAGTCCAACCCCCTGCCAGAGCAGGGCCACCCTAGAGCAGGTTGCACAGGAACGCGTCCAGGCGGGTTTGGAATGTCTCCAGAGATGGAGACTCCCCCACCTCTCTGGGCAGCCTGTGCCAGCCTCCTATAAGAAGCCAAAGCCCCTGTCACTAGATATGGGGAGTAAATGTCTACTTTGTAATTTAAAAGAAAGTAACATCTTTCTTTTCTGCACAGCGTTGATCAAATGAACCCGTGAACCGTACGTTTGACACAGGCCAGGCACCTGCCAGGGCAGGAGCTGGCACAGGCGGCGACAAACGGGAGCAATGCCCGGGCAGCAGGTTTGCAGGCTGTCACTGCCGCGACAAGGGATGATGAAGGGAAGCTTTACGTCCCTTCTAGCGATAGCCTGGAAACAAATTCCCCATTGTGATTGCCTTGTGGGGGCCTTCTCTGTCTTCGTTTAAAGTCTGGAGAAGTTTTTCTGAAAGAATAGCGGAGACACCATTGCTGCTCGTGGGAAGGAAAGATCTCCTCAAGCAGAGTACCCCGTTACTTAATTTGGTGCCCAGAAATAAATCAGAAATCAAGGTTCTGCCTTTGTCAGGAAAAAAAAAATAATCATAGTAGTAAACAGCAGAACTGCAATTCCTCTTTCCTGTTGGGACACATCCAGGGGATATTTCATTATCACACTGGTACCCCCTGGCAACACGCGCTACGTGGCAAGACGTGTTCCCCCAAGGTTATGGAGAAGGTGTTAAGAGAGACTTAAAAGATGGTGGGAAAGCTGGAGCTGGTCTTCAGGACTTGCTTGATTGCAGCACCCACCATGAAGGAGGAAGGAAAACAGAAAGAAAAGAAAGCCTTTCGTTAAGCTCCTCTCCTGGACAGCCTGGCAGGTCTGTCCCACGGCTCACCCCCGGCACCACCTCCCGCTTCTCCCAGAAGTACTGACAACCTCTCTTTCCTACCATCCACCTGCCAACTATCAAGTAACTAAGAGCAGCAACAGAGCCTGCTGAATGCCCCGATACGCAATCTGCATGAGATCTGTTTCTTTTTAACTTTAATTGACTGAGAAGTCTGCAATTTGAGCTGTTCTGCCATTCCCAACATGAACCATATAAAAATAGTTCAAGGAAAACTTAGAGAGGTGGAAAGCGCGTGCTGTCACCTCAGCTCAGGAAGATGGGAGGAAGCAACGTGGCCAAACCCACACCAGTCTGTGATCTTAGGTCAGTAACACAATCTCAAAGTGACTGCTTCCGTTGGCAAGCATTAAAGCAGTCCAACGGCTGCCTTGACCTGCAGTAATAACGAGGCTCACGGAGACTTTTCTCAGTCTTTTTCTCACTGGCCAGCAGCGGAGAGCTTTGTGCCCAGCCTGCACAGAAAAACCTGCAAGTACATGGATGCAACAGCCGTGGCCCTCGCTGTGACAAGGGCCTCCACCAATTCATGTCCTTTTCTGCCAGATGGGAGCGTCTTCCCGGGCAAAATTCACAAGGACACCCTCCGCTCCCTCCTCCAGCAGACACTGCTCCTGAACACCTCGGCTTCATCCTTGGATGACTGAAATGCTTCTCTCTAGTTTAAGTCTTAAGCTTGACAGAAAATACATAAAGGAATTAGCGGCCTATGATTATTCAGTTATTATTTGTTTTCTGCTGCAACTGACAAAAGCGCCCTCTCCACTGCACCGTCAGTATTTTTACTTTCACCGCCTGTACACATGCCACCATAAAGGCAAATCAGTCTGAAGAGAGAACACAAGGTGCGCACGTGAATTTAGGTACATCACCTTTCTTTCTTCCAGTTCCCCCTCAAATTTCTTCTTTGCAGGAGGTTGGTTGGAAATGCTGGTTGGACACGGAAACGTGGCAAAGGCTGTCCCAGGTCAGCTGCCACTTTTTCCAGCCGGGTGGAAGACTCCAAGCAGGACAACTCCCCTGGTTACACCTCTGGGTAAGCTACTCCACTGCCGCACGATCCTTCTGGTGAAGAACTTTTTCCTAAAGTCCAAAGTGAACCTTCCAAGCTGCATCTTGGGGCTGTTGCCTCTTCTTGTACCATCTGCCAGCACCGGGAGGAATTTGGTCCTGCCATCTGTGCAATTCCCATCGAGCTGCTGTGGGCAGCTCTTGGATCACCACCGAGCAGCTGCTTTGCCAGACTAAACAAGCACAAGCTTTCAGCTTCTTCTCAAAGGTCACATGCTGCTGGCCCATGACAGTCTTGCCAGTCCTCTGCTAAACCCACTCCAGCTTTTGTCATCCTTCTTGAACTGCAGAGCCCCAAACTGGCTGCAGAATTCCCAGTGTACGCAGCACCAACACCGTAAAAGGCATAATTTCCCTTTATCTGCTCACTCTCATCCCAGCGTAGCACTGCCCAGTTTGCCCTCCTGATGATAGAAGGCCACCGCTTTCTCCTACTCACCTGGTGTCCATTATGACCTTTGCAGGTCCTTCTCAGCACACCCGCTAGCCAGTTCACAGCTTTACTGGTACATGGGGTTATTCACCCAGGTACAAAATTTAGCACTTCTTGTTGAACTTCATGAGGTTTATTTTGCCCGATCCTAGAGAACCTTCAGCAAAGGGTTTCAAACTGCCTGAAAAAAGCCTGTGTCCCCCTTCTTCCTATAGGTGTCTGTATGTATTTCTGAATATTTCCCCAATATTGTATTTCCTAGGCAAAAAGCTTTGAAAGAAAGAGCGAGGAAATACGTTGTTTTTATAGCCCTGGTTGTATCCAAACGGCTTGCCAGCTATCATATGTGGAGAGGCAATTTTGCTCACCAGAGGAATGACACATTATAAACCACAACCACCTCACGCTGGATGAGGAAGCTGGTTAAGAATACACTGAGAAGCAGTCTGAAAAGGGAAATAAAAATTAATTAGCGGGAAATTATTTTTTGCTGCAATGTAAATACAATAATCACCTGCACTGGAACGTGATCAAGAAACTGAACCCAATTAATTACCCAGGGGACTGAGCAGGAGGGAGCTCTGAGCTCCCAAAGAGGAAGGGAAAGCTGCATTCAGACTGGTTTGGGTTGGAAGGGACCTTAAAGCTCATCCAGCTCCAACCCCCTGCCCTGGTGGGGACCTCTCCCAGTTCCTCAGACGCGACCCGCTGGCTGTGGGTCGAGAGCGCTGAAGGGCAGTGCTGGCCTCAGGGGTGAAGAGCAACCATACCACTGTGTTGGACGGCACCCGGCAGGACACGTGGCTTCCTGAACAGCTTCACCGCCACAGCACCGTGGCTCACGGAGCAAAGTTCAACCAAACCGGGAAGAATTTGTTCCTTGAATCGCCTTGGCAGTCCTGGACCCGCGGTGACAGCAGAGCCGTGCCCATGGACATCCTGCCCACTCAGTGACAAGAAGGGAAGCAGGAGAGGTTCTGTGAGCTTTTTTACTGACAATTATTTTACAACGAAGACTTTACCATGGATAGATGCACTTGTTTTGGCACTTTCTTGCACCGCTAATTCAACAAATGTAACTGTGGCTACAGCTCAAACGAGAATCTGGGTAACCGGATTAATTATCAGGGAAACTACGCTAAGTATACGGTAAGCTAACAAAGAAACGTACAGCCACCTTTCAGATCCTTCTCCGGACACAATTATGTAGCACAGACCTGTCAAAAGGGTGACCCTGCTGCATTAGAATGTGATTCTTTTTAGCAGGTCTGTTCCCTACACAGGTATTTATACAGCAGCTCGTCCCCAGGGGAAGCATGTTGCCAGGGTTCTTCCAGGTTGCAAGGCCAATTAGAAGAACGTTGTTTTGAAGTGAATCCAGGAAAATGTAACTTTCCTTGAGATCAATACGCTGCTCACAAATGCCATCCTCTCGTTCTTGGAGTCACACGTTTGCATCCTGACAATATTAATTGTTAAAAATCGTAAACGATGACCTGTCAAGCAAGACTTTTTTTTGGAACATATTTCTCACACTGCAAACAGCCTCACAGATTTTGAGACCTGTCTTTACACTGACATTTTCTCTGTTTTGCCTGAAACTATCTTCGACGTATTTTTAGTTCTTCCTGCAAAATACATCACTGACTTTTACAGGAGGTGCTGTCTTCAGAGAACAGTTTTCTCTCATACTGCTCTTTTTAACCTCTGAAATGCCAAGGACAGATTGTACTGGAGCGCCGGTGACACGCTGCTGCGGGGATGGCACTGACCTTCTATCTGCGGAGGACAGTAACACTGGTCCTTGGGAGGGGGGAAAACACAAGTCACACAACTCATGTAATGACTTTTTAAGTAGCATCGAATCCTGGTACAGCTCCCTACACTGAACACTTTTGTTTCCCAGAGTAATTCTACTGACGTTATAACTCATGGCAAACCTTAGGCTCTGCTGACCTAAGGATACTGGAATGTGGCCATCTCCTAATGGAATATTTGAATAACTTTCTGCCTAACTGAAGACGCTACATGTCTGTAGTTCTTGTCCATTTTGCGTGCTAACCATCCCGGGTAAATTGTCAGGTCCTAAACATCGCTTGCAATTAGTCCTTTTCCTCAAGAATTCAGTGGGTGCTTTTGCCTAGTGCGTGGGTTTGTTCTTGTAAATAAGAGAAGTCCTTGAAACATGCTTTGAAACAGAGATTTCAAAATACAAAAGAGAGTTTGAGCAATACCTTATTCTCCTTGAAGTCTGATACTATATCAAGAAGTTGCTCTTGTCTTCCAACTTCTGTATCAAGATTCGTCTTTTTAAAAAAACCCTCTCTGGCATAAGAATTGGAGTTCTGAGGCACCAAGTCTTTACTGTGGAGTGATGAACTTACCTACGCTCTACATTCCGCAGCAGGATAAAACATGAAGATGCTCACCAAGGTTTCTCTAACCTACTGCAAGGGGCCTTAAATTCCCAGTAGTGCAAATGCTAGAACTAAGTACGTAGCCATAAACTTCTAAATATCCTCTGTATCTCCTGAATTTGGTTTCCTACAACACAGCACCTGGCATTACTAGACTTTCCATAGCTGGAATGCAGGCCTTTATAAGCTTCCAGAACACTTATTGTTGAAGCAAGTATCCAGTTTCTTCTCTTGATTGCCGCATTCCATCACCCAAACATTTTATTTTCTTAGTTGGTATTTCAAGAGTTTTCTCTTTTTCAACTTTGCCTAGAGCAGAAATACACCTCTTGTTCTGAAACTTTGGTACTAAAAGGTCTCTGTCTTTTCTAAGCGAGAACTGTAGTTCTCAAAATCGTTTCACTCACTTATTTGCAAAAGTTGGCCACGTTCTTGGTATCACCTTTGCAGTCCTTGCTGTGTCAAGGGGTGCAGTAAGAGCAGGTGGAGTTAATATTGCTGAAGAGGTTTCCAGAAAGCTGCAAGTCCACGGGAATTCTCTGACAACCCACTGGCAGAGAAAAGCAGTCTGTCTGAGCCACGTTCCTGAGATTAGGTCGGGTGTCTGTCATCGTCTTTTTTTTTTTTTTCTTTTTTATTATTTGCAACAAACAGTTTGCTTCCAAAAGCAGGTGTATAGAAATCTTACGGGGAAAGAACTAGACTGCTGTTTGGGTTACATACTCTGAAGCATGAGAATTAATTATCAAAAAGGAAACGGCTCTGTTCATAGACGGATCTGCTATGATGATGTTCCTCTACATAATGAGGCAAACATTGATGCATAATTAGGCATCTCCTAACATCAGTACGAGCTATTAATCAAACAATACCACCACATTTTTTTCATGGATAGATGATTGGCTTTTCAATTTTATTTTAAAAAAGAAAAAGAACAAATAAATGAGCTGCTGCATAAATCAAGCTTTGGAAGAGGAGACATCAAGTTCGTTCTTTTCTTTGTTATCTTTTTTCTGCCTTTGTTTTACACATTGAATCAACCTGTCTTTTCCTATCCCTCAGCTGTCACAACTGCTCCGCGGTATCACTGAAGCTCTTCACAGCCTCTTTAGTCTGGCACGTTCCCTCATTAAGGATGGGAATTTAAGAAACAGAGAGACATACCGCGTATTAAATGAACAGCTAAGAGCCAAAGCTTATATAAATAAATAAAAGTTATATTGACTATTAAAACTAGCAGATCCAAGCTCCTAGCAGCTTTCATACCACGGCAGTGGGACTGGGCTCAGCCTACGCCCATACGTTTCTGTACAGCCTGTTTTGAACATCCCTCCACCCCCTTCCCTCCCCAAAACTGCTCTCTGTCTTCCCGTGCCAAAAGGATGTGACGTAGGATATAAGCTAGTATTTTTTATATGTTAACAAATCTTACACTAACATGGTCACCTCTGGACAGATACCTCTCTAGAAGAAGGAATAAGGATGGCAGGGACTGTTGTAAATCCCTTTGGAAAGCTGAGCCCCAGGCTCGTTCCACCTCCATAGGAAGAGCACGCGAGTCCAGACCCAAATGCAAGAATCTGTTACACCCGGCCTTTACTGGCATAAACACAGCCGCCTCCTCCCCATCTTTTCCAGTCTTTCATAAGTAAAGGATTAACGGATTAGCAGATCTCAAGTGAAAAATAAATCATCGCCACGAACACGTCTTACTGCTCTTGGAAAGTGTAAAGCTATTTCAAAACCAAACTGGTCATATCAGCTTTACAACATTTTACTGATCCTTAAAGATGGACAAAACGCTCTACTTCTGAACACAATTCTCCTATCTTTATTACTGTTAAAACGACAGATTAGAGATTCAATAGAGGAAATAACCTTTGTATTTCAGATTTCCTTGACATATGAAAAATAGCTTTGTCCAAAACTTCATTTAAACCTAAAATAGAAATGCCTAAATTTAAGAAATGTATGAACAGAGAAACAAAAGACTGTCTCATTTTCATTTTAAAGCGCTTTTTACTTAAAGTATTCGGCAGACTGTGGCTATCTCGGCTGATCCAAGCAGTCCCATGGGCCTGACCAGAACTACACACATCCTGCCCTCCCCATCTTTTCGCTGCACTGGAAGCGGCGTGGTTCGCACACTGTGTCACTTACACGTCCCCCCAGTTTTGCGCCGGTGTGAGGTTTCCCACCTTTAGCAGAGAGAGACTTTTAAAAAACGGTGTAATAAAAGGAGCAGGAAAGTTGTTGCCAGTCACTGCAAACATTTAACATTTTTAATCAACGTGACCCCTGCACTCTAAGCTGAAAACCAGGCACGTGAAGATGGACTGTAGTCAGCACGTAAGAGCAATGCCAAAAAAATCAAGGCAGAAAATATTCTCCCTGGGAAAACTTCATTGTGCGAGTGACGTATCAAAGAGATGTGCCGTGTTACAGAGATCCTCCTCCTCCTCCTCCTGTGGGCCCTTTCCAATAGCCAACTCACTAATCTCCAGCAATGGGCTGCCTGGGAAAAACACAAGTATTTTTGCATTCTACCCATAGTTTGACCTGTAGAGTTGCTGGTTTTTCCGTGGAAACGTGGTAATCACGTCTCTCCTTTTTTTTTTTTTTTAATAAATTTTTAATAATTTATTCCCCAAGGGTAGTTTTTTTCCCCCCTTCTTGTAAGGGCATCGCTTAGGCCTAAGTAAACCAGGTAGAGACCACAGAGAACAGGTAAAAGCAG
The DNA here is from genome assembly GCA_013398915.1 of Dromas ardeola. Lineage (NCBI taxonomy): Eukaryota > Metazoa > Chordata > Aves > Charadriiformes > Dromadidae > Dromas > Dromas ardeola. The sequence goes on from VYZM01000651.1 coordinate 120,910, forward strand.
GTACATGCAAACAGAGAAAGTGTGCCACCACTGACCCAGATACCAGTGTCCTAACTGTTCTCATTTAGCGGATTTACTTTTGAAAATGAATAAAAAATTGCCAAAAAATATTTAAATTTGACTCAATTTTCTGATGAACTAAGACATTCCTAGATTCACCTCTCATCAGCTGGAGTGGCAGAGGCTTGTCAGGCTCTGGAAAGTCAACTGTGACAGCGCTTAGAGGCCAAGGAACACGTTGAGCTTAATTTCAAAGCTACCTGAGAGCAAGAGCTCTGAATTCTTCTCCAGAGTTACGCTGCCGTGTTCATAGTCTCTTGGCAGCAGCGGAGAGGCGGTAAGAGCAACAGAAAAATAACAGGGGAGTAAATAAAAGTTACAGTGGCAAAGCTGAATATGGGGAAACTATAAAAACAAAACCAGTAGAGAGTAGACAAGTAAAAGGTAAAATACAAGTAACTCCAATATTCTGAAATGAATCTGACTTCTGCTCATGCCCGGTACCGTTCTGCTGAAGAAAACGCTGGGGTTTTAGCCGTGCTGCGAAGGGCAGGCTGCATCTTGGTAATGCACCGCGCCGCTCCGTTCACTTTGTGAAAAGGAGAAGACTTACAACTCACAGACAAATGAAATACGACTCAACCCGATTTCCAAAAGAACAGCTGGAGATGTTCAGAAGGAGGAAACAAGAGGCTCCCTGGTTTCTTTCGCCAACACACGCTTCTCTTTGCCCAGAGGAGATTCTCTGGGGGATGAGAGACTCCCTAGCAGGAAACCTCCCTCCGTACAAAGGTAACGTGCTCCATTTACTGAGTTACGGCAACTCTTTACAGTAAGAGCTTTACACAAGCGTAAGTTTAATTTTCAGGGGAATTACGGACGGAAGTGCTCATTGTGCTGTAGCTCTGTGGACCGCTCAGTTTGGCGTTGCCGAGTGCTAGCGAGAGGCGTCACTCTTCATAACTAAACACATCGGGACACAGGACTTGTTACCCTGTGCCTTGAACTTACTGTGGCTTGATTTGCTGTAGTCATTAAAATATATAAGAAACATAGTCTATACCTGCAACTTGCTTAAAGATCTGATGATTATTGTCTAGCTTGCCCCTGCTGTAACACCACAGTTACTGGTGGTAAATGGGCTGCTGCTTGGCCCGCGTTTCTGAGCTTTAGTTACGTTATTTGGGTTTTTTTCATTGTGTTTTGTTTAGCTTTGTGCAGTCACATGGTTCTTCCCCACAAAAGGAAATCATAGCATCTCCAGAGAAGGATTAAAATACCTGAGTAACCCCGGGAGGAAGAAACCCTCGCCCTCCCCGTCCTGCTCCTGCGGGCAAAGCCCTCCGCGCAAGGCAGCGACGCACACGGCAGGAGAAGGGCGGGCAGCAGGACGCGGGCTCACAGCCATTGCTAACAGGAACAAGGAATAAACAGATACTCTGCGTAAGCGTAAATACAATTTAAGATGCACTAAACTGATTGCGGTATTTTGATTAGGCAATTAAAACACTAGATTAACAATACATTCTAATTCTTGGCTATGAGGCTTGTGCTCTTTTGTTTTCCACGACCAAACGGTACGTATTAACAGAACACTCATGTGATGCTTTTGGAAGGATCTCACTGAATGTGAGAAAATCAGAAATACTCCAGGTCCCTTTGAACACGTCTTAGTGACTTTTCATAACCTCTCCTTTCAACAACCCTGCTGTGTGTTTTTCTTTAGCAACTGCTCTAGCAAAACTCTGCAGAATACTCTGAAAGCAACAAAGTCAGCAAGGCAGTATTTCATCTATTTGTCAAAGTCAATATTGTTTTTAGTTTTAAGCCCCTCTGCAGGCTCGGAACCCCAGAGCTACCTGTTTCATGAGGCAAGGCTTTGCCAGGGGACTCGGGGCTTGTTAGTGCAATGATGCCATAAGAAAGGCAATAGCTTTATACAGCCAGGGAGTTTAGGAAAACGCACTTTGTTTTAAACCAGCACCTTCTGAAAAGAACTTTCATATAACACAGGTAATTTGTGAACTATACAGGGAAAACTTCAGCTATACGGAAGACCAGGAGGCAGAATTTATAGTGTCATCTCCGTATTTCAGGGCTCCAAAGAGGCAGGAGCATCACCAAACCTTTTCCTGGCACAACCTCCCTGTCTTGCTCTGGTGACTGGTGAGACCACAAAAGCGAACGAATAACCATCTCGGGTGGCTAAAGCTGACAACAAATAGTTCAGCTCAAACTTATTTATTTTATGGAAAGTTTTCTGAACCAAAGTTACCTGCAGGAACTGATAACGGCAAACGTATGTGTGAGAGCCCATATTCTAAGCTGCATCCCTGGACGTGAGCAATACCGTGGGATCCCCCACTGAAGGGAGCCTGGGAGATAACCCAAAACTATCTGCCATGAAGTTATCCACAGACACAGGGAAAAACCACACGTGCACCAAAATGTCTTCACAAAAGTTACCTGGGGAATAGTGTTAGAGAAGAAACAGATACATAAAACTGGTCAAACCCTTCGGGGCACCAAACACTTTGAAAAGCAAATTATGTTCACTGAGGAAATATTTCACTATTAATTAGTAAGTTGGCTGGTAATACAAGTAAGATTCGGAAAAACTGTAGGAGTCCGTTTAATACCACAACTGAGCTTTTCTAAGTATGTCTGGTACGCTTTGGTGTTTTCACCAAATTAATTGCCAGGCTGCAGAAACTTTCACTTCTTTTTTTCAGTGAAGCCCAGTTTCTTTGTTTTCCAAAATTTCACCTATCTTTTAACCGTATCTGTGTAGAATAACTGTAACTTTGAATCTATTGTATGCTTCTGATTAATTTAATTTTATTTTTCTATAGGTTCCACATTTCTTCAGCTTCCTTTCCTGGACAAAAATGGGCATATTGCAAACCAACGGAGAGGCATTTTGAAAGTCAGTCGGTTGGGTATTCGTGCATTTTCACCCACTCGAAGTTATTGCCATTAGAGCTACGGGTACGCGAGATTCAAGAATAAAACTAGAATGTGGACACTGTTTTAGGGAAAAAGACAGACATCACTTGTTGTTTTTCATTATTAAAAACTAAAGTTAATCCCCTTTTTCATATTTCTGAGTGAAAAAGGTGATTGCTTGAGTGAAAACGGAGAGTGGTTACTACTGGTAACTTTGTGACTCACTCTCACTTATTCTGCACTGGCACGACATCGTGCATTTCGCGTCGTGTAGGACTTGCAAAAGTGCCTAAACTAAAAAGACTCTGCAGGACCACTCTTTTTTCTTTAAATATATTATAATACTCCCACACGCACTTTTAAACACCCAGTAAGTTTCTACGAATGTTCTGAATGTTTCTGAAAACAAACCCAACATGAATATAGGTACATTTAAAAAATAGTTTTCTCCTGAAAAATTTCAGCTAATACAGCAAAACAGAACTAGCTATACAGAGTCAACTGATCTACAGTATCATTTCTCTCAGATTTTTCTGTCATCAGTCATGAAAACTGTATGTAAAGAACAACTTGTTTCTTTGTTTTCTTTCTGTTATACACCTCAGTTTCAAATAATGCAGCATGTGACCCATCAGAAATACATGGATCCAGGTTTTGCTGAATTTCATTTTTTTTTAAATCACTGTAGTCTATATTTCCCCATTTTTTCATGCCATCTAAATGATTTGCCTTCTGCCTGGCTGCTGGGTTTTTCCCCTTTATTTGCCACATTAACACTGTCTCTGAGCCTGAACAGTCCAAGGAGAGGGCCGAGTTGGGAACCTGCGGCTCTGCTGTCACAGACCCAGGCGCGGGACGACACATCCCACGGTGACAATTCAACCCCTGTCCCTCCGAACTGGAAACTTCTCCCCAAGTGCCATCTACAGCCTATAAATATTCTTGCGGAAGCCAAACTGCAAAGACCGTTTTCAAAAAGGCCTCACGGAAAGATTCATGTTCTTTTTACTTTGCACAATCCACCCCCGCAAGGATAACTTATGAATATAGGCTGTAGCAACAATTCCTCACATTAACAAATTCGGACGGCTATGAATTGCACACACCGGGCAGGAAGATTTTTCTACATAATCTAAAATTTTCACAGCTCAGCCACATGTTGCAGAGCATTACGGAAAGAGACGCCATTTATTTAATCTCTGAAGATCGCTTTGCTGCTTTATGTGAAGTGAGAGGAATTAATGATAGTCAGCAGGGTGCTTTTAGAAAAGTTCCCTTGCTCGCATTTGTAAGTTCTCACTAAACGATATGGCTAACCTAAGTAGAGAAAATCCTTTAACAAGCAATCCCCGCGGCAGATAAGCTAATTGGTAACTAACGGCCAGAATGCTAAAGGTCTTCAAGCATTGAGTGGTCCTTGATAACAATGAGAGATAAGTATTTAAATACTTTTCAAACTCTCATTAATAAAACGAAAAAACTTATTAGGTAAAGTATTCTGACCTCACTTTCTGCTATTTTTCTTCAGCAAGTTCATTTGTAAAAGCTACCTGAAAAATGGAATTGGATATAATTAGTGAGCAATATTTATCACTGCACAATGACTAAAAGCAGTGCACAAGTACTTATAGAATCCTAGAATCGCCCAGGTTGGAAGGGACCTTTCAGATCATCGAGTCCAACCATCAACCCAGCACTGACAAACCCACCACTGCCCCACGTCCCTCAGCACCACGTCTGCCCGGCTTTTAAATCCCTCCAGGGATGGCGACTCCACCACTGCCCTGGGCAGCCTCTTCCAAGGCTTGACAACCCTTTCTGGGAAGAAGTTTTCCCTAATATCCACCCTAAACCTCCCCTGGCACAACTTGAGGCCGTTTCCTCTTGTCCCATGGCCTGTTCCTTGGGAGAAGAGCCCGACCCCCCCTGGCTACCCCCTCCTTTCAGGGAGCTGCAGAGAGCGAGAAGGTCCCCCCCCAGCCTTACTCCCCTTACTTACTAATCCAAGCACCGTAACTCAGAAAGGGAGGAGAGCTGTGAGCAAGACCTGAATTTTGAGTATTGCTATTAATTTACCTGATTGGATTATTACATTATGAATTATCTATGCTTCATGATTATATTCTTCTGTGAACAAAACATTTTGGTCACTGGTAGTTACTAAAAGCCCCTTGTTCCTTCCACACGCCACCGGCCTCGCCATGGGCCGTGGTGCTGTGGGCGAAGTGAAGCCACGCGGTTGGTGAGGAGCCTCAAGGGACAAGTCCGCGCCGAGGAACGGCCACGCCAACACCTTCCCACCGCTGGTGGGACTGCAGGCAGCGAGGCTTAGCTTACCTCAGATGGCCTACACATCAGAAAAAATGAAAGAAAACAAAGCAGAATCATGGTTACACTCGCTGGCACGTTCACAAAAGGCTTTGTGAGCTTTCAAGCAGGTCTGCAAATGTCACTGGATAATGTCATCCAACAATAATGATAACATGGAAGCACTCCATCACTGGCCAAAAAACATGGAAAGAGACTTGATCCATGATCTTGACAAATCTCCTCAAGAAGCAGAATGCTGATCTGTACATCTTCAACAAGGTCTTAGAAGATGTTCTTCATTAGAAGTTATTATTACCACTCCATGACTCATGACATTCAGCATTTATATCAGCCTCCAAGCTAACTGCACGTGCTATTGTGATTATTATCAGTCTGATTTGCACTGGGAAAATGTTTCTCTGGAACTGTTTACAGATTGTTAACCATTAAAGCATTGTTCAGGAAGAGAAAGGTGGAAAAGGAACAGAAATATTTCCTTTTTCTCTAACTTGACATAACCAAGTTCTGTTGACCAAAAACTATTCAGCAGGTTTTGCGAAAAAGAGGAAAAAAATGGTACATAGCGACATTTACATGCCACTGATATTTATGCCATTTATATAGCCTCTGATATTTACATATTTACCTCTGCTTTAACGCATCCTACTGTTAAACTAAAATTAAATGTACACATTGAAGAAACTCCTCAGTCAGAAGTCCATGTACTGTAAGCAAAGTTGTCTCAGTATCTGCACAAATTAACAATGTGACCTAACAGCTTTACCTCTGACAAAATCCCTATCGATGTACCTAACATAGGACATGGCAATTGAAGTAGGGAAATCACTTTTGGTCACTAGGCATTATCAGACTTGCAAGAAAAGTAAGCTCTTTTGGCCAATTTAGCCTTCGTTAAGTGATTAGCACGCTATATGAGCATTTGTGGCTCACTGATAGGCTGTTGACAGTCGCATTGTACGGAGGGTGAATCCAGTTCTGGTCCACCCCAGCCCTTCCCCAGTTCGGGCCGGTCCCTTTCCCAGGAATCCGGAGCCCTGGGATCAGCAGGATTGGGTCCTGGCACCAAATCGGGGATGGAGGCAGTCAACGATGGCCACGAGCCCAGGGATGCCAGGACTCTGCTGTCTGCCTGGAGGAGAACCCGCCTGGCTGCTGCTGAGGCTGAGCCAAAGATCATACTGGCTTGAGAAAATAAATCCAGTTTTAACTAATAAAAATGCCAGCAGTTATTATCTTTGAACTTTGGCCCATGGAGGATTCTAGACACTGAGGGGCTGGAGCGTGTCCAGAGAAGGGCAACGGAGCTGGTGAGGGGTCTGGAGCACAAGTCTGGTGAGGAGCAGCTGAGGGAGCTGGGGGTGTTCAGCCTGGAGAAGAGGAGGCTGAGGGGAGACCTTCTCGCTCCCTGCAACTGCCTGAAAGGAGGGGGTAGCCAGGGGGGGTCGGGCTCTTCTCCCAAGGAACAGGCCATGGGACGAGAGGAAACGGCCTCAAGTTGCACCAGGAGAGGTTTAGGATGGATATTAGGAAAAATTTCTTCCCAGAAAGGGTTGTCAAGCCTTGGAAGAGGCTGCCCAGGGCAGTGGTGGAGTCGCCATCCCTGGAGGGATTTAAAAGCCGGGCAGACGTGGTGCTGAGGGACGTGGGGTAGCGGGGGTTTTGTCAGAGTCACATTGATGGTTGGACTCGATGATCTGAAAGGTCCCTTCCAACCTGGGCAATTCTATGATTCTGAGATTCTATGAACATCAATGTGCACTTGCATTTTGCATTCTTCTGGGAAAAACAAGCAAACAAATAAAGTAGCACTCCAGGTCTGAACTGGCCTAAGCTTAACGAATTGAGAATCTGGATCCCTGTTCAGCAGTTTAGCTTGGTTCCCCAAAGTACCGATGTGCAGAAAACTTGTGAGTCTATTTGATGACCTGGGGCACAGCCTTCGTTATTGTACTCTGCATTACGCATTAGAAAATCCATTTTCCAAAGAAGGCCCAGAATAAGAAAAAAATTGTGAAGTAAGAATAAACTTTGGCACTGATATAAGGCTTATAATATAGGGATTTTTAAGTTTAATAGACAAATTTCACATTAAAAATTCAATCATGATATAGTTACTCAAGCACTAATACGGCAGCTATTTGTCCATGCAGAGAGCTCAAAGACTGTTATCTACGCATTTCATTGTGCAAAACTTTCTTTGCTATCTAAGACTCTTCTTTCGGGAAGAGCTGGAGCTTATTCCAGCATAACAGTGCAACACCAACAGATATTCGATTTTTCTTTTCTTTTTCTTTTTTTTTGTCAGAAATAGATTCAGTTCCACAGACAAATATTTCCCTCTGCGTATCTGCAAAATTAGACTAGTTAGTGCGCTGAAGGAGCGGAGTGATGACTTCAGTCACGACAGGGGTCTGGAAAGAGAAGATTTAGACCCCAGAGGAGAGAGATCTCTGACGTTTGACCTGGATGTAGGGAAAGAAAATGATGATAATGATGAACATATAGGATGATAACGACGATAAATGGTATTTACCATGAACCTAAATCCTTACATACGCAATAATAATAGTAAAAGATATTAATCACTTCAGGGAACTTTATATTTATCCTAGCAGCAATCCCTTGCCTTATGAGCCAAGATGCCAAAACATATATCCTTCAAAATCTGAAAAATTTCTTAATTGTCTTGTCTATATCACATCTGGCATGTACAAAATACACGTCGGTGTGAACTAGAAGCTTCAGTAACACCATAATTTGGGATTCACAGAAAGTCTGGTGGTTTTCTCTTGCTAATTTAAACCTTTGCACTTTACGACATCACCATATTTGCACGCTGTGCTGTAGATCTCCTCACATTAGTATCTACACACTCATTGTATGCTAGAAAGTTACAAATTATGTCCAGCTACACCTAACAATGACTCACCAGGGATGAATAAAATGTTAATTTCTGAGAAGGCCAGATTATATTAAATATTTTTCATTAACACAATACTCGGAAAACATGGTGTGATCTTGCAGGGGACCAAACTAGGCTCATCTATTTGGAGACAACCATAAAAAGACTTAATGCTGCAGATATTTATACTCAATCTTTGCTTTAAGAATCTGGATAGTCTCCTTCAGGCAAATGGGACTTCATATTGTTTAAAGTTAAAATGCTTTTTATAAGCTTGCAGAGTCAGTGCCAAGACTAAGAAAACAGGCAAAATCAAACTTCCAGCATTAAGCTTTCAGAGATGTCCTTAAAATAGTCTTACTCAAGTTTCCTGAAGAATTTCATAGTCTACTGCTCAGGCGAGTGATTAGGGAACGGGGTGGTAGCACTGCAGTCAGATATTGATTGAACATCATGAGAAATCAATTCTGAGAAGCTCCTTCGCTATGTCTATACAAGAACTGGTAATTTAAAAGATGTAGCATACGCACAATGCCAGGAACTGTTAGTGCTACTCCGAAAGAGCCGAGCTCCAGTTTAATTCCTAGTATATGAGGAGAGGACTCCTGAGGAGCTGAAAGCAAGTTTTACCAAGTTCCCACTAGCCATTAGTTTGTGCTACGGCAGAAGCCTGAAGATACGAGACACAAAAGACACAAGATAAAACCCAGAAGGGAGGAAGAGGAAGAAAATGGTTAAAGCTGTTGTTGATGGTAGTCTCCTATCATTTCATTCTCTTCATGTAAGTTCTTTTAAACGGTACCCGGGTAATTTAGTTACCTAATGCCACTCATGGCAAGGGACTCCCTGATGCTTTAGGAAAATTATGTCTGCAGGAGAATGACTAATACCTGTGCTATGTGCCTGCAACACTCTGAGAGTCCAGGGGAAGCAGGGCTTTGCAGCCCAGATCAAATCTTTCATTAAACAGGTGATACAACAAATAGAGCTTTTTCCAATGAGATCACCAGGTCTAACAGAAGATGTTACATAAATAAAATAAATGCTAATAAAAAGTAATCTCACTTTAAGGAAGTGAGCGGGATGAATTCAGGTTAGCAGTCTGTAATTTGAAGCAATACACGTCCAAGGCATTTAGCAACACATACTTGCATAAAAACACAGAAGTTTCAAAAGATTCAGAATACTGTATTTCTTATTTCACAGGTAACATAGCCCTGAAGTGACCTGTAGAAGAAAATTCATGATTCTCTTATTAAAACAATGTAATACTTTCCTTACACTTTGAAAAAACAGAAAAACAATGAAGAGAAATTCAATGCTTGGTGGATCACAAGAGCTCACACGTTTATAGATGTGAAAGACACTGTATGAATATTGCTGTGAAATAATTTAAACAGTGAGGAAAAAATTCAAGGAGTGAATATATACCTATTAGATGAAATGATCTTTTGCTACCTGGTTAGCGATGATTATTCTGCCCTTGAGTAAGTCAAAATAAACAGAAACATAAATATGGAGTAGGAAGAAAAACGGTCTTTGAACAGACGGGCTGGAGATCCAGGGCTATGAACAGTAATCTGCTATTGATACTGGGGTGGTATTATTTTACAGACAAAATAAATGCACTGCATATTTGTTTCAAGGATGGTCAAGGAATTTTTCAGCCATTTAAAGAATCATGGAAACAGAATTGCCTATGTTGGAAGAGACCTTTCAGATCATCAAGTCCAACCATCAACCTAACTCTGACAAAAACCGTCACCAAACCGCGTCACTAAGCAATCTCTTTAAGGTTGAGCAGTATTTTTCCATTATTATTTGTGTCGGGGTGCTTTGATTAAGGAAGAGATAGATGAAATGACGGACTGGCATATCCCTGTCTCACCTTAGGGTAAGGCTTACGCTATTCCTTGATATGAGCCTGAAAATCCAGTCACTGCTGGATGCTCCCAAAGGGAACGATCCTCTCCACTTCCACAAACACTGTTTTTCCTTTCCCCCCAGCCAAGGCAGCAGCACACCTTGGCCTTCTCTGGCCTTGCCATTACAACTGCATTTCCACACTGACTCCCAACTAATTGGAAATAAAAGTAGTTCAGCATCTTGTTCCATAAACCATGTCTGACATGAACCTTTATACGCTTGTTATAAGCTACTGAAATCGCTACTCAAATCCAGTCCTCACAGCATATTTCAAAGTAACAAGACAAAATACTAGGAAGTAGCATAATTATAAAAAAAAAAGAGAGAGAGAAGTTTGCCTCAAAGCTTATAGTAATTGGATCTTATCAGATGTACTTAAAATGCAAATACATTTGAAAACCAAATCAGAAGGTGGCTTTTGGTGATTCACTTTGAATGCTTAAAATTTACCCCTGTGTGAAACTGTGAGTTTTAATCCTCCAGAAATGGAGCTCTCAATGAAAACATGAAATTTCAACAATTTAGTCCAAGGATCATAAGGTTTTACAATTAACGATTTTTTCTGTAAAACTGTGATATCATGGAAATTTGATCACAACTGAACTCTTGGGAAGGCAGGAAACCCCAGAATAATGCTGATAATCCCTTTTCCACAAAAATAAATGTTTTTCCTTTGCTTCAGTAGCTACAGTTTCTATAGAATGATTATTTTGACTGACCTTTAGCAAAGAGGAAACATTTCAAATCTTTTACTCCAGGCACTAACGATCTGGGCTCCCACTAAATGCAGAAGGAACTCAGCACCTTTGAAATGTATTGCCTTTTACCGAAAGACAGTTAAAATTCAAGATCAATACTACTGAAACTTTGCTGTTGTAATTAATGCAAGGTGTCTTGGAAGACAATAATCTAAAGTTTGTTTGGTTTCCTATTGAATTTTTGTACTATGAATAATTATTTGAAGATTATTAGAAATAACATGGAAAATAAGTTATAGTGTTTAAAATAATACCACATATAATTACAATTCAGAAGTGAATTGCTTAAAAGAATACAAAATTTACATTCAGATTTCTAGTGTACTTCAACAGGAGCTTTATTAGTCAACAACATTCAGAAAAGGTGAATGCTCCTCTCAAAATACCGACTCTTGGTTAGAAGTATGTATTATTAGAATACCTGGGGGTTAGATTACCATGTTTTCTGATGGTCATAATTCTGCTGTTGAGAGCAGTAATTCCACTCTCTGCCAGCCACACTAATACGTGGAGTAAGTTATTACTGAAACAACTTGAAAATATCTTACACTAAGCTACGCTGGGATGAGTAACAACAGCAAATGATTTATTAAGCAAAGTCAGAAGAACCGCAAATACTGAAAATGACCCCCAGAGCTGGACATTTATAACAGAAAACCTCACAAATACCACTTTTTTAGTGGTATTTCAAGTTACACATTAATTCAACATGCTTTTTTCAGACACAATTCATAACAGCCACTCCAAGCCTTTCACAACGCTATTTAAGAGTGGGAAATCGTCCGAAGGTCTCAAACCTCAGCTGAGGTCACCCCACCGAAGCCAACAGCAAACCTGCTGCAGGTGAAGACAAGGGTTTGCGTACCCTTAGTGACACCCCGATCTCCTACACCAGCACCGCCGGCACCGGTTCCTGGGGCGAGGGGGTGCCCATGGCCACCCCGCTGGCCACAGCACGCGGGGTTACAGCTCGGAGGTTGAGTTTGCCTCTTAAGACCAAGGCTGTAGAAAAATACACGCACAAGCTCACATGCAAAATGGGATGGGAGTATTCCAAAAAAGATTATGCTCAGTATGTACGCAATTGGGTTTTATTCAGCACGCTGCTGAGCTTCACGCGGGCTAGGAAACCTGTCCTGCCGCACACACAGAGAAGCAGAAGGATGCCCTGGCCTGAGGCTACAAACTCAGGTGCCCCCTCTGCCCGCAGAGCAGGGACCCAAGGACAACGCAAGGTGTTGTCCCTCTCCGTGAGTGGGACACCTGCACAGGCTCTGCATCCCCCCGGCCAGCACTCGCACCACTCAGTCTCCTGCCTGGCAAAACAAAATACCAGGAAAAGTTTTTAAAACCGTACCTGGGGTTCTCTACAGGGAAGAAAAAAATCATTCCATATATATATGTAAAATTTAAAATCATTTTGCCCTCAAACAAATTAATATTTGCCATTTACTCTGGGATCTTAATGAATGAACATATAAATATCATTTCAAGCCAAGTGGCTTTTCCATCTGCTGATTTACTGCAGTTTCAAAACCTAAAGATGGTGTCTTGTCAAAATTGAGCAGCAGCATTAATCATCATCTATAGATACGCAGAATATGAATACCTGACTAAAAATAACATTATTTTTTTTTTTTTACACAACCTATTTTGTTACTAAGCAACAAAATGAACAAAATTCTTGTTATCCAAAAGACTTGCATTATTGCCAGGGTCGCCTTAATACAACTTTATTATCTCAATTGCTTCACTCACTGAGCATGTGGAGCGGCAGATTAGGGATAATTAGACAAGGAATGAATGAAACTCCAGTGCAGTCACATCCTGAGAGACAAATGAAGTATTGATTTTGATGATTCCGCTAACAGCCGTTTAATATGCATAGCCACTAAACATTTGAATTGAGATGACTTCACTCTCAATATGTTGTTAAATGTGTTCTGGGTTCTGGCTGAGCAAACGACGTTCAGCCTTTATGCCACCGCATACCATTCATGGGTATTAAACACAATTAAGCAATGCGGAAAAAGAGTGAAGGCTGAAGGAAAGCTCACCAGAGCAGCTTTAAACTTGGCTCCTGAGGTAGGATGGAATGGAGAAAATGGGGTCAGGCGCCTTTCCAACAAGTACACCCATCTGCGGGATGGAGCATTCCTCAAGATGTTTTGCAGCATAAATCACGCATACATTACAGTATTGGGGAACAAAACAAGGCGCAAGCGGGGGAAAATCTGAGACGTCCCTATCAGAGCACTGTATAACGTGATGAATGATTTATGCACCAACAACTGTATATAAAATAGTGTTTTGAGAAAGGTTAACACTGACTTTCAAAAATGTTTTTATATAAGAGGAATTTTGCCTTTGGTTATATCATTACAAATCCAGGCAACCGAAACTAGTGGAGTTAACCTGGATTTACGTTCGGGTAACTCAATGTTGCATTTTGTTCTTAAACTGCAGAGGAATTGCTTCTCAGGATTGAAAACCGCTGCTCTCAAGCAGCTTAAGAAAAGTTTCACGGCACATTACTCAATGGAGGGGTACAGAGGAGAAAGGGAAGACTACTATGCATAATTGAGAGCACTGACATTATTTTTATCAAAAAAAAAATCACATGAACTCAAGTATCTTCAAGATATTAAGGCTAATGCCCATAATTTCATGACTCTTAAATAAAAAGATCAGATTTTCATACACTGTACTCTAACATAAATCTAGATCAACCTTCCTGCCCACAAGTCCTGTGGTCAAATAACTTCTTTGGACTCAAGCCAGAAGATAGAGCAGTATAAATGAGATCATAGCCCGTTCTCCCGAGTGGCCAAGACCTCATTGCTCATCCGAAAGACTCATGGGCACAGACAAGAAAAATAGCGTACTGAGAATCAATAGCAGTGCACACACTGCGTCCTCACTCCCATGGATAGACTTCAAGACCTACCGCTGGAAGTTAACCTGAAAGCCTGAAAATACGATGGCTTTTCAAGCTAAGGGTAGCTCGTAAGGTTGATGTGTCTACATGGGAGATTTGTCTGCGTTTGCTCAGGACACGCTGCAAACAGACCACAGCTCCAAAACCGGCACGATTTCTGCACAACCGAGTATATATGGACCTACCACTGTGACCACGATTGCTGAACAGCTTTTGGGCCACGCTGGATGGTATCTGGCCTGCCTGAACCACAAGTGTCTTAGGCACACACCTCAGAGCACCACAGCGTTCAGGAACCCCCAGTGCTGGAGCCCCTCTGCTGTGAGGACAGGCTGAGAGAGCTGGGGGGGTTCAGCCTGGAGAAGAGAAGGCCCCGGGGAGCCCTTCCAGCCCCTTCCAGTCCCTCCAGGGGCTCCAGGAAAGCTGGGGAGGGACTCTGGATCAGGGAGGGGAGCCATGGGATGAGGGGGAACGGTTTTAAACTGGAAGAGGGGAGATTGAGATGAGATGCGAGGCAGAACTTGTGCTGTGAGGGTGGTGAGCCCCTGGCCCAGGTTGCCCAGAGAAGCTGTGGCTGCCCCATCCCTGGAGGGGTTCAAGGCCAGGTTGGACGGGGCTTGGAGCAACCTGGGCTGGTGGGAGGTGTCCCTGCCCAGGGCAGGGGGTGGCACTGGGTGGGCTTTAAGGGCCCTTCCCACCCAAACCAGTCTGTGATTCTATAACATCGGAAGTACTCAGTACTTCAAACGTTTTAATGAGCTTATGCAATTCTCTGAGAGGATGGGCTTCAACTGCCCAACTGCCAGAAGAGGTGAGGTCCCCACACTGTGTTGTGGCACGCTGTGGTCTCTTGTCAGGCACTAGACCTTCTGACACAAGGAGCTGCTCAGTGCGCATCACGAGGGGGATTTTGGTCCATGTCAGAGCAGTGAACTCAAGGCAGCAGAGGCCCTGGGAAACCTTCTGATTCCCCATCGCTACGGAGATACTTCAGATTTACTCTATCATACACGGGGACCTTCTAAACTTTCTTGGGTTGACATCGCAAAAATATTAGCCAGGGACTTAATGTAATTGTGAGTTACAGTCGGGAAACAACTGTCATCTTGCTGGGAAGACAGGAAACACCAAGCTCTCCCTGCGACGCTTCCCATGGGACGTGCCCAACACAGCAGTGCAGGCAAGGCTGCAGCTCCCGAAGGAGGGGAGCTCCGTGATGAACCCAAACACAGATCCACCAAGAACTCAGCTGCTGACGAGTAGCTGATGCTTGAGCTGGGAACCTGAGAGCCAAGAAGTGGGGTTTCAAAAAGGAAAGAAAACTTCGGAAAGTCCAGCTGCCCTTGGCAGGGTGGAAACAAGCCAGGGCTCAGGGCTTCTGACTTCATGGCCAGCAGCAAGGTGATCTTGGTCAGCACTAACGACGAGCTCCAGACTAACACCTTGCATAGCATGAAGCCTCCTTCCCATAAATAAAAATCCAAGTATAAACTGTTAGAAACCATAGACAACAACATTTTGGCTATAAACTGATATTGTATCTAACACTTTAGTCCAATAAATTTAATTCAGTTAGCTTTCAAAGCTGTAAGCCACGCTTGGCTGTAAGTTGTATTTATAGAGCATTTGAGAAATTCACCAGCCTCATGCCAGGAGACCTTTCAAAGGGAGAAATATTGGCTCATATCCATTTTGATGCTGAGAGTAGTGGTTTTGAAAAAAATTGCAAGTGGTTTAATGCACTGCTTTTATGACAGGTATTTGAATTTTAGAATGATTTAACAGCATAGAAATCATTCTTAAAAAGTACTTATTGAAGAAAAAAATGATTTTGATAGCATGGGGCAAAATATTGTTTGAAAATGATAGACTGGGTGGTAGGATTAGAAAGTTACCTCCGCTGCTGTCAGAGTAAAGAATACTGAATATACGGATGCTTCTCAAATATTCCTGTGAACAACAAGAATCGAACGAGCAATAGTTAATCGAACGAACTACTACCACTTTTAGATAAGTGACATTCAGAAAATGTTCTATCTCGACCTATAACAATAAAGATTAAGAAGAGATGCACAAAAACCCCTAAGAAAAATGTATGTTTCTGTGTCTAGGACCATGGCCCTTGGAGTCCACCTGAGCTTTGCAGCAGCCGAGGAGCCAATAAGCCATTTTTCAAGGCCCCCAGCGCCGTGTGTACGTGTGTGCAGGTGCATGGGCCCGTACACGCGTATACCCAGCTACACAGGAACATCCACTGAGCCTGACAGAGGGCGGCTATTTCACACCCTGCTGCCAGCATTGCAGAAAACATCCATCGAGTAAAATATGTAAACAGTCTGTGCAATAAAAAACTACTTCCACAGGGAAACTATACTATGTAATAACTCACTAACTTTCCCTTCCTATGGCAAGTATACACAGCATCGTTTTTACTCCCACGTTTACCATACTTCAAAAGAATGGTCACAGCCTCTCCTATTTGGAAGAAAGTACGTAACTCCAGGAGCCAGGTCGGAGCAGTTCTTGCCAAAGGCACGCAAGCAAGCACATGTAGCCTGCCCAGGATAAGGAAGGGATGATGCCCAAACCCCTCAAACCGACGTCTCCTACCAGAAGCAGCAGGCAGTGTGACGGATCTCTGGAAGGCCCCGGAGCAGCAGCAATCCCCGGCTGTGCCTGAACAGTGCAGTTGCTAAACGCCCCAGAGGAACCACGCTCCAAGCATCTAGAAGAGGCACTGATGGAGTCTCCATCTCTCTTCCGAGGCTTTCCCGCAGGAGGGGTAATTCAGCCACGTAGCACCTTTAGGAAGTATCACACGCCCCCAAAGAGGTCAGGTCCTACCATTCGGAGTACCTCACATTTTCATTCTTATTTATACTCCCCCAAAATAGTATTTATTAATGCATTTTTCAGATATGAGCCAAAGTATCTCTATTAACTTACGCATTGCACTGGCTTTGTTTTGAGAAACGATTCTGCTGGCTTGGAAGACGATACTGCTCA
This sequence comes from Dromas ardeola, assembly GCA_013398915.1. Classification (NCBI taxonomy): domain Eukaryota; kingdom Metazoa; phylum Chordata; class Aves; order Charadriiformes; family Dromadidae; genus Dromas; species Dromas ardeola. The sequence continues at coordinate 137,717 of VYZM01000651.1, forward strand.
GTCATTCCGGGCTGCCTGGGCTTCTCCAGGCTCGCAGAGTGGGTGGACGGAACCGCCAGCTGTGTGACCACACACAAGAAGGCGCTCTTACAGCTCTGCCTCAGATTACAATGGCATTTTTTTGAAATTATTTTGAAATTATTTATTCCCTTTGGTTTATCATTTTCATCTGTAATAGAACACCCTGCAAGCAAGCACGTGCTCTGCGCCACTGACGTAAGACCAGCAATACAGAGCAAAGAGAAGTAACAAAACAACAGACAGCTATATAGTAGCCAAACACATTTTCTGACATTATTATTAAAATAGTCTTGCGGATTCTTATCTTCCCCTGCACAAAATACAGACACAAAACTGGCCTGAAGTCCCCATGAAAGGAACTGGCTACGCAAATGCCTACAGCAAGTAACAGCACAGACATGGTGACATGGACCCTATGAAGTACACGGAAATAAATCCAAATCCGGAAGGAAGTCACCTGCTTTGGCTTACAACTCGTATCTGGAATCTTTAAACAAATTTTACTGAAGTCCATCAATGGACTGATATGACTCATACAAAGACAATAAACACCTGAAACCTCATAACTTTGAAGTCTAAGTTTTCAATTTTATACTCTCCCCGTAAACTCGAAACTCAGACTACAATGAAAAAATAATCTATGATAAAGTTTTTCAGAACAACAAGAAGAATAAATCCCTCTTTTCAGACTACAACACAGCGCTACTAAAACCGAGTAATAAGCAGATCTTCAAGTTCAGTCCCTAGCTCAAAAGCCACTTTGGTAGAATATAAAATTTGCTTGTTCTGCCTGTCATAACCTGAGAATTTCAGGGTAAAGGACACCGAGGAGTTAGGTGACGGCACAATACAAAGCAGAAATGCTAATGATTTCATCTCAGCGGTGAGACAGCAACACTGGCTAATAGCAAGGAACATCCCAAATTGCATCTCAGCTGTGAACCACATCTCGCGGGTGAAAATGATGCCCAGGTGTGCGAGTACTCTTCCTCCACTGTGCCCTCGAGCCAGGCAGATCAAGTCCCACCACGGGGTGAAGACCCCGCAGTGGCTCCACAGCCAAGAGGGATGCAGGAGGCACCGGTTACAGCCGGGTCACAGCTACCGGGGCACCTCCCAGCGCCGTTCCTCACACACGCTTTTGGCCAAGTTTCTGCTGGTTTTACCCACAATTCATGCACGCGGCAATCACAGGTGAGATCACTGTCTGCTGTCCTCCAAAGAGTTTGAGACCTACTCCCAGGCCACCACTGTCTGGGAACAGGGTCTTATCCACTGTGGGCACCTGAGCGACTTGGGGAACACCATCACAGACTTAACTTTCTTCCAAAGTACTTTGCATCCATCTAAAGATTTTAATAACCTAAATACATACCTAAGCTAGAAAAGCTGATCATTTACTCTTCAACTTTCTTCCAATATATCGGTACACATCGGGTTGCGGCACTCGATTGACCAAGAAATGGAAAGTACTTTAAATTCTATGGATTTCTGTACAAGTTTCGTATGCCAAAAGTTTTACATTATGAAAACAATTTTCTTCCCTTTCCAAACGTGATCACCCTTATCACAGTGTTGTTAACATGACCTAGAGGAAGCAATATGCTGACATTAAGATTTAGATACAGAGGACCTTCCACTGTGATACCTTTGAAGGTTGAACTCGACATGTTGCGAGATATCTGACTATATATAGCTGTATTAGAAACGTCTCACTGCAATAGCTGTACCACCTTTAGCATGACTGACAGTAGATTATCTTTTAATTAAATATGCCCTACACGTAATTATTTGGATACGAATGTTTTTATAAACTTTAGAATGACATATTGTTTCATATTTGCAGAGTGCATTGCTGGCAGACCTAATTACGACAGAGATAAATTCAGTGTGTAATAATATATGCATTTTTTATTTTGCTTCTTTTATGTCTGTGCAGGTTTCACTTTGGTTTTGTTCTCTTTTTAGTCCTTGAATTTGCATTTCACATTGTATTTTTTATTTCAGCTTTTTTTACAGTATACATTTAATCTACAGCAAAACTGATCCCCTCCCTCCTCAAAATCATTCTGGTTGTGTGTAAGAAGGCATCTCATGCTCCTGCTCCATGCTGTTTTGACACTTTTTTGCCATTTTTTTTTGAGTAAACAGACAGCTTTTTAAGTGGACAGATTTTCAATCTCATTTCAAAAGATATACTCTTCACAAACAAAAATCTGTTACTAAAGTCAAGAGTAAAACGAACAGTACCATAGTAACTGAAGACAGCAGGCGCCAAAAAGCTCCCAGAGCCCTGCTCAGTGGAAGCTGATTGCCACGTTTACGTAAGGAATTCTTCCAACAGAACTGAACCAAGAAAATTTAGTTAACTCACAAACCGTACCGGTGGGTGGCAGGTGGGAGCGGGGACAAGCGTGGCATGCCAGGGGATTCAGAGGGAGAATTCAGCTTTCAGAACTATTGAAGAATGTGAGAACTAGTACCGCAGCACACCACCTCATACCAAGGAGTACCGCAGGAGACCGCTGGCTTTACCTCTGCTGGCACCTCCGTGTCTTTTTATAGGACTTGCTTCCAAGAATGTTCTGTTTTTCAAGCAGACTTAGTTTCAAATGGTGCCACTGAAATAGGAACTGCATGCTAAAGGTCAGTCCAAAATCACAGTTTTTCCCCCAAAATTATTTTCCCGTCCCAAAAAAGCTTAAAAAATGTTTCACACTAAGGTGAACCTGCAAACCGCTTCTCAAATGCCACTACAGCCCTTGAAAGTGCCACCAAGTCTTCGGAAGTATCTTTTCCCCTCCTTACCATGATCTCTAGGCAGATTAATTGCAGCAAACACGGATCAGCAGCATTTTGAATTTTGTTCAATTTGTTGGTATAAATTACAAATTTAACACGAAGTTAATACAGCTCACTCCCCTAATGCGTATCACAGCACAAGCATTTCTCAAACCACAGCAAAAGTTCAGTGCAAAGCAGTCTGCTGAATTTTACAGTAGCCTGACCCAAAAAAAGCTCCCAAAGACTTGCTGGACAAAGGAATGGGGAAAGGGAAGCATTTGGAGTGCACACAAGGCTGTGTGATACACAGGTTAATTTTCAGTCAGTTTTTCTTCTCTCCCCATGTTTTTTTGGGGTATTTTCCATGTTTTTTTGGGTATTATCTTTAGCTTGCAAGCTGTGGTTGTGTGAGGATAAAATCGGAGGATCACAGACTGTTGCCAGTCTGCCCCAGCTCGTTCTATCACATCCACAGCTGTTTCCACACTTTCTCGAGCTTTTAAAAACAATTCCTTGTCACTTAAAGAGTAAAGACTTTTCACCGTTGTTGCAGTGAACTGAGAGTTTGTGCCTCTATTTTTGCAACTTGGCAAAAATACACAGAGAAAGCCTTACCAGCCGTACAATATTAAGGGGGAACCTTTTCTATTTTCACTGAACATAAAAGAAAGGCTTATTTGTTCTGATTTGTGCGCGAATGAAACAAAGAAATTGCCATTACTGTTTCTGCAGCACACTTGCTTTTAGTTCTTTCTGCTCATTTAGGTCTCGAGCAGAGGTTCAAACGCAGGCAGGGAATCTTCAGAGCAATTTAACACTGAAAGTCCTTCAATACTCCAGTAAGCTGGATTTATCATTCAGAACTTCCACAGCGTTGGACGAAAATCAAGCGAGATCTTGCAAAACCTCATCCATCAGAAGAGAAATGAGCTATACCTCTGGCTGGGAAGGGATTATAGTGATGCAGGAAATTTTTCTTTGGCAATATTTTAAAATATTTTGTTCTCCTTAAAATTTAATGTTTCACACCCATATTTTCCCAGATGAATTCTTTCTGGGAAAGGGTTGATAATTCCACAGATGCTAAAGTTGAAAATCATCTTCCCAACAGATATTGGCCTGGGATAGAAGAGCGCGCTCGCACCTAGAAAATATTGAGATTCAGCATCTAATATGTGCAAGACCTTTTATAGTTCGATAGATCATAAAAGGAACGATGCAAGGGCCATTCGAATGGAAGGATTTATCGCTCACAGGTACATCCTGGCAGTGTGAGGGGAAAGCGAAGCACTGGGAAGAGCTGACCCCAGGCACAAAGCCATGGCAGCAGCACATCTGCCTGTCACCACACCACAGAATCACAGAATGGTCGGGGTTGGAAGGGACCTCTGGAGATCACCCAGTCCAACCCCTGGCCAGAGCAGGGTCACCCAGAGCAGGTTGCACAGGAACGCGTCCAGGCGGGTTTGGAATGTCTCCAGAGACGGAGACTCCACCATCTCTCTGGGCAGCCTGTGCCAGTGCTCTGCCACCCTCACAGGAAAGAAGTTCCTCCTTGTGTTTAGGTGGAACTTCCTATGTTCAAGTTTGTGCCTGTTACCCCTTGTCCTGTCGCTGGCCCCATCCTCTAACTATTTATAAGCATTAATAAGATCTATCTCCCTCAGTCATCTTTTTTCCAGACTAAAAAGCCCCAATTCCCTCAGCCTTTCTTCGTAAGAGAGATGTTCCAGTCCCCTCATCATCTCGGTAGCCCTTTGCTGTCCCCTCTCCAGCCGTTCCCGGTCCTTCTTGAACCGGGGAGCCCAGAACTGGACCCAGTGCTCCAGCTGTGGCCTCACCAAGGCAGAGTATCTATCTCTTCATCCGGGTCATTGATGAATATATTGAACATCCTGTTTGCCTTGAGACAACACAAGAAGGAAGTATCAAAAAACCCTGGAATAAGCTACGGTTTATGATTCTTTTAAATACTGCACTCAGCCTACTGGTCATCTTTCCTAGTGCACTACAGGCTGGGGAAAAACTCGCTCACTCTCAAGTAACGTCATTTAGCTGGAAAAAAAAGTCATTCTAAAGCAGAAGAGCATGCTGCAGAGAACTGCCTGCTGGACTCCTCCATACCTGTAGGCCTGACTGATACCCAGTACACAGTTGGATATTAATTTCCACGCTCTCAAAGCACAAAGATGCATTTCATCCCAGGATACGGCCAGCATCACAGTGTCAAACGCACCACATAAGGCAGATCTCGGGTACGGGGAGTTACCGTGCACCACGGCGAGGAAGTGATGGGAACCACCACCTGGTCCGGAGCCGCCAGACACAGAGGACGTTCAAAGCGACCGCACCTCTGCTCCCGGCAACGCCGCACGACGGAGGCTCAGCCCACCCGGCCACCGAGCCCGGGGCACTCGGTGTCACCCCCGCACCCCCGCGTGCAGCAATGCCAGCCCCAGCCCTGGCCGCTCCTCTGCCATCACACACGCAGGGCCCGTGCCCCAGGCGCAGCAAAACAAGGATGTGATAAACACATCTAAAACCGCTTGTGACAGCTTGGAAATTGGTCTTGCAATAGCTTACAAAGATAATAAAAGACATCTGTTTGTTCAAGATCCATATTCTTTCTCGGTCGAACATTTTTTCAAATGACACTGACAAGGCTCAGTGCCCCAAGCTCGCTATACGGCCCCTCCATTGGCCTCCCCCAACAACTTTGACATTTGTAATAATCAGTTCGTTTTATGGTGGGTACCTTTCTACAACACCACACGCAGTACGCTTCCAATATAAAGATATTTATGAATTAGTTCTTAGAGCTCCCCATTGCAGTCACTGAGAGAACTGAATTTTACCTTTCTATTACAACGCAAAGCTGCAAAAATTATGGCGAAACATTAATCTAAGTGGATCTAAAATACTTTGGTCACTAAAGCTTTCTAAATAGCTAGCTCATGCATAGATATCTCAACTCTAGGAAGTCATTATGTTAGTATATCACTTCCAAAGCGGTTTCCAATAACATTCTGTTATCTACTGGCTACTTCACAGGGGAAAAAATCCCAAACTTTATGAAGGCACATTAGTAAACAGTGTATTTAATTTTTTCTACTTTTCAAGCATTGTCTGAAAGTCTGCATTTTGCAAGATTTAAAATAAGTTCTTTCATAAAAAGAAAATTAAAAAAATCAAACCCCCTCAGGCTGATGAATCAGCTGCTGTCATCCAGAGCAAATCCTCTATTACCAGAATTTGTCTCCCAACACACACAATAACTAAAGACGTTACACTCTGAAGAGCAAGCCATAGGCTGAGCTTTCAAGGGTTGTAGCTTCGTGTCAGAAAGCTTTCAGCAGAAATACAAGCTGGCTCCCTCCCTCCCCCAAAACACACAATGAAAACGTGGAATACTTTCCCAGGGGAAGCTACAAAAGCAGCTTATGTAAAAGATCAGTCTTACAAAGAACACAGAAAAATGGTGAGTCTGAAGTCTAGAAAGACTTAGATAATGCTTTTGGCTTCACCCTGTCCTTTGTACTTACACTTGGGGTGACTTTAAGAAGATAGTAAGAAAGAAAGAGGGCACGTGCAATCAACAGGTAACATTAAAAACTAGGTGATGATTGTATTGTATCATGAAATGGTCTAGCACGTAAGTGTATATTTCATTATTTTAATGTATATGATATTGTTTATATAGATATTTATAACTATCATATATATTAATTTTAACACATTCCTTTCCCAAGCTGATAAACACAGAAGTCCTGTTTGATGGATAAGGGATTGTTGAACTGACTTTTAATACAAGAGTCACTAATCTATGACTCAGTTGTCCCTGAACTGTCTTATATTTATTGGAAAAATAAGTCTTTTATCCCTATTACTTCTTGCTTTTCTCTGTTCTATAATTCTTTCATTAGAGCTAATTAGATTGCTGTGTGCATTAGAATAGACACTAGATTTAAAAAGAAAAGCAAAATCCAAACAACTTCCTTCCCTACCCCCTTGAAGCATGCTTACAACGAAGCTCTTCTAGATCGGTACAAATACATGACTCTGCTTTCTTACTTCCTTTCTGCTCCTTCCTTCCCAACGCAACAGAACCAGCTTCCCATTGCCATGCTTAAGATAGTAATGAAAAATTTCCATCTCTCTCCTATTTTTAATTTCGCTTGAACCCGTGAAGGGTGGCATTCTGTCACCACTTACACGGCAGCTCTCCCAACATAAACCCAGAGCTGTTGTCTGGTCTAATCTGCCAATAGTCTGTACATCAGTTAACTCCTACTGGGGTAGTTTTGTTCTGTCTTTAAAGTAGAATATCCAAACTTGGTTTAAATATTGCCAGGGAGGTGATTCCGGCAGACCTCTCGTTATGCTCCGGTCCCAGCTGTTGGATTATATCTTTGTTTCACAGATCTAAGGTTCTAGTATCCCATTTCCGTTTCTGTGTGGACACCTATAGAGAACCAAAGTGTGCATTGTTAATTGACATAGACTGTGCTCCTCCTGCAGAAGGCATGTTTTTATGGCTGTCCTCTAAACGCTTTCAATTTTTATCACTGTCTTTCCGGAATGACAAACTCCAGAAGCAGAGACCCCATTTCTGCGGCCGTGCACCGGCACTGGGTATCTAAGGAAGGTACTTCTGCTGTCAAGATTACAAGTCTCTCCCTGCTACCCAAGGCGGGATACCTATACGGACACAACTCCTGATGTATTTTTGTCTAATCCAGTTTTATGAATAAAGATGTCTTCACTGTCCCTAGCCATCTACTCCAATGCTTTATGCCTCCTACAGCAAGAAAGTTTTTGCCCCAGTCTAATGCTAACCTACCTTGCTGCAGGCAGGCCAGCCCAGTTCTGCCCTGTCCACCATGAACTTGAGATGGTCTTTTCCTCTACAAAGCAGCTTTTTACGTACATGAAGACTTGTCTCCTCCTTCAGTGCAGACACGTAAGGCATCTCACGACCTCTTCAAACAATCTCCACACATCTGAAACTTTGCCAAATTCTGGAAGGACTTCTACCCCAACTCTCGGCTGCCTGCTGTTGGTGACCAGTGGACGACTTCTCACTGCTTTGTGCTTGGTCAGCTTAAAAAATCTGTAGAGATTTACAGATTTAAGATTTAAAGCTGTTTATCTTCCCCGAAGGCTGAGTAAGAGATTTCACAATTGCTGTAATTTGATCTGACTGAAAGCAAAAAGCAAACCTTTCTAAGTCACCGGAGAAAAAACAGCTCCGGCTTCTTCCAGTTTGCCATGGAAAAACGCCACAGGCAGCAAGTGGTGATTCCGGAGCTGCTACAGGCTCTTTTCATGTGCTCAGTGGGACAGCACAGACCCCTCTGTCTGTAATCTCCTGATTCTTTCCAGTTTTAGCAGACCTCTATTGGGCAAGTTTTTGTGTTAGAAAACTCTAATTTGCAGATGACAGCACTGGTCCTCTGTATTCCACACGAGCCACCGAGAAAAGCCAAGCCCTCCCTGCCGTACACAAGCCCCAGTCACAGCTGCTGTGCCACTGGGGAAGCCATGCAGGCTTCCAACGCTAAACCTGCTCCCACCACGGTTACTCAGCGGCTCGTCACATCCAACCCGCTGCAGGGGACAAGAGCAGCCGAGGGATATTCTGTGCTGGGGATGCCATTCCCTAACTCTCAATACGTATGGCTCTGGGGCCCCAACAGCAGAAGGAGACGGAGCTGTTGGAGCGGGGCCAGAGGAGGCCCCGGAGATGCTGGGAGGGCTGGAGCCCCTCTGCTGGGAGGACAGGCTGAGAGAGCTGGGGGGGTTCAGCCTGGAGAAGAGAAGGCTCCGGGGAGACCTTCCAGCCCCTTCCAGTCCCTCAAGGGGCTCCAGGAAAGCTGGGGAGGGACTCTGGATCAGGGAGGGGAGCCACGGGATGAGGGGGGAGGGTTTGACACTGAAAGAGGGGAGATTGAGATGAGATCTGAGGCAGAAATTCTTTGCTGTGAGGGGGGTGAGCCCCTGGCCCACGTTGCCCAGAGAAGCTGTGGCTGCCCCAGCCCTGGAGGGGTTCAAGGCCAGGTTGGACGGGGCTTGGAGCAACCTGGGCTGGTGGGAGGTGTCCCTGCCCAGGGCAGGGGGGGGCACTGGGTGGGCTTTAAGGGCCCTTCCCACCCAAACCAGTCTGCGATTCTATGATTCTACACAAATATCAAAAGGCATTTTAACTAATGCTGGATCCTTATGGCTCTATTTTTTTCCCCAGATATGTGCTAAAGACAGCAATCAGATAAAGCTCCTGGTGAGTGTACTCACAGCTCTGTTTATGGGTATGAAAATACACAGTCGCTGTCTTTACAGAGAAAATCAGGGATTTCAATATTTATGAGGCTGCAAATATATAACAGAATTTGTTGTCCTCAGCTGCTTCCACACAGCCCGAGGAAAGGAACGCAATCTGATATTCCATGGTACCTGGCAGCTGCTGGCCAAAGAAAAAAGCATTACCGTCACGTCCCTGCGGCCTCCAGCCATTTGTCCAGTCTGAAGGAGCAATCACAGAAACAGAAGCTCAGCAGCTCTCTCTGAGGAAGGACTGAACTGCCCCGTGTCTGTCCCAGCCTGAACAGGTAACATGGCATTAATTGGCCTTCAGCGTTAACGGAGCCTGGGACTGAGGGAACAAATACCTCCGGAGTTCATCTGCTGCTTTTTCTCACGTTAAAAGCTGCATCGAGGTTATTTTTCTCTTGTTGTACCTAGTACAATTTGCTTGCTTTTAATACGAGAAATTCATGAGGTGTTTCCTTGACCATAAATGATTCCAGGATAATATTGGAATACACGAAAAGGAATAGAAGAAAAACTGATTAACAGAGGAGATGAGATTTTCTGTGAGACTGATTAATAGAACCGTACTTTTATCCTACTCAAGCTCCTCTGCGCAGCTTTAGTGTTTTCAGGTGATTTTATGGTCTGTACACAGTGCCTGATACCAGAGATGAGAAAGATGTCACTCCACCTCCCTGTTTTCCCCCAGTTGTCAATAGACTCCTCCTATAGCCTAAAATCAGCCCTCAGAAAGGAAACAGGATGAAAAGTTAAGAAATGAATTGTCCGCCTGTCAGGGAAGGATGAAAAACTCGAGCTATATATGAATATTTAACTAAAAAAACTTGAATTTTAGAGCCAGATTCTTGTCATTCATTCCCATCACACCTTTCAAATTCATACAGAACATCTTGTTTAAGTTAAAGGAGGTTAAATGAGTTGAACTTGAAACATAAACCTTTTACTAATGTGAATCTCATTTTGCATTCTGTCTTTTTTTTCTTCCTTCCTTTATTCCTGAAGTTATACACACAGTGTAACTTCATTTACTTTTTTCTTCATTGTCAATCATTAACTTTATAAAATAGAAAGAGGTATCATATGTGGATTTGCCACAATCTGTCCTGAATTTGCTCAGTTTTTTTGAGTAGTGATCTGGAAAAGAACATACCATTTATTAAATAGCATATCAGTTAAGTTTACGGATAACAGGGAGCTGAAAAATGCCGAAAGATGAGATTAAGGAATTAGAATTCAAAATGGTCTGGTCAAACTGGAGAGATAAACTGAAGAAAAGGGGCTTCATTGAACCAGCAACAGGCGGCCCAGGGAGGCTGGGGAGTCCCCTTCTCTGGAGACTTTCAAGCCCCGCCTGGATGCAGCCCTGAGTGATGTGCTCTGGGCAATCCTGCTTTAGCAGGGGAGTTGGGCTAGGTGATCTCTAGAGGTCCCTTCCAACTCTGAAGATTCCGTGAACCAAGGAAAGCCTCCAGCATTTAGGGACAAATAAGCAGTTGCATAAAGGCTGGATGGGAAACGGCTTCCTTCACCCAGTAATTCCTCAAATCGGTTCTCTGATTTATAGTAGATCAGAAGCTGAATACGAGTCAATAAGGTCAAGTTATGAAAAAGGTGATCATTATACTGTGAAAAAAATATAACCAAGAACTGCATAAACATGAGTCTTCAAAAGAGGGAGAAGAAATGCCTGAGGTGCCTTCAGCACTGACACATCTGGGGTGCAACGCCGTGCCCAGTTTGGGTACCACGCATCGGGACCAGTAAAGTGAGCGTCACTGGTGACAACCATGCTACCAGCCCCTCTGAACCTCCAAAACAACCACCCCAACCCCCAAATCCCGTAACAGGAACAGTCCTCGTCCCTGCTGTCCCCCTGTCCGGGCCTGGGAGCTGGTCTGTACGGTGGACTGGCCCAGGCTAACGATGTACCAGGATCCCTTCCATAGATTTAAGATGTTCAGTGACCTACACCCCTGAGTTTCAGTGTTCGTACACGTGCCTGGTCCCATTTAGCTGCAGCTACGGACCTTGCCACAAATGCTTCAGGTAGCACTTTGCAAGACAAAGGAAAACGGCCCTCTACACCAGATCTTCTGCCGTTCTTCCCAATGATGTTGGGCTTTCTGCCCTACTTACTACAAAATGGTGTCAATTCCACAATTTATAAGAGAAAAGTCAATTTTCCCACATGTAATCAAGTTTACAACACATGGAGTCAAACTTAGAATCAGTAAATGGAAAACACTATTAGCTGCACATGATCCTGTAAAAATCTTCTTCCTTGATCTTCTGAATGTATCTACACATTGAGAAAGATAAGGAGCACAATCCATTATATTTATCCCCTTTCTTTTTAAAAATCCTAGTATTTTAGGATGAAACTAGTTACAGCTTCTTCAGCTACGACATATGGGTAACACAACTAGATTGAGTTTTTCTATTAAGGGAGAGCGTAATTACTTTTCCAATAACTACCTACAAACGTAGACACAATTTCCCCCTCCAAAACAGCACAAAAAGCCAGACTAGTTTTCATCCTCCATAAAAAGACAATACTGCACATATTCTGTACAAAATGGTATCGAAAAAGCAATGTATCTTAATATAGTCTGGAAGCAGAGCCAACAGCTGTTATGCATCCTTATAACTCCCCTTCCAGCCCACGGAAATACTGAATATTTAAGAGAGCTTTCGTAAGGCGTGCCAGTGTGTAAATATTAGAGTGCTCAGAACTAACACCTTGTGGGACCCCAGCCAGGTGCTCCGCAGAACGCAGAGGGAGGTACGTGCAAGTGCCGGAGCATCCCCAGCCTCCCCTGCATCCCGAAGCGCTGGATCCCGCCGGGATGCCCTCAAAGCGCTGGGTTCCCTTTGGGATGCTCTTGAAGCGCTAGGTTCCCCTCAGGATGCCCTGGAAGCGCTGGGCTCCCATTGGAATGCCCTCGCCCCGGCACTGGGGCAGCTCCTGCAGCACCCTCCCCAGCCTCCCCCGCGTCCATTCCATTTCGACTCAAGTGACGGAAAGAAAAGAAAGGGCGCATTAACAGAAGCAATTCAACGTGCAAAAGTCAATGAACTGATGAAGAAACACTTAGTTAAATTAACTTTAAATTTCCATCTAATTAAATGCCTTTTGTACTGTTTGTCTCTTCGCAATCCTGCATGTTTTACCACAGGACATTTACTGTAGTGGTTAGGTGTTTTTTCTAGCGAATGGACCATTACTGCACTACTGCTTTTAAAGGTATTGCAGGCTCTCAATAAAGTCACACCATTCCAGAATTAATTCCCTGAAACCACCCCTGGCTTTCCTGAATGATAACCACGGAGCACTGCCATACCCCACGGGTGGCAAAGCCAAGGATGAGGAATGGGAACAAGTCAGAGCGTGCAAATGATCTGAAACACTTCTCCAAAATCACTGTTATGATAAAACAGGAAAATTTTACCCCATTATTTATCAAGATATCTAAATCTTATGCTTGTTGTTTCTGTCAAAGTAGTTTTTCATGGCTCAAGCACGTGACTGCGCAGACTGTGGAATCTCCACACCAGAAATATTCAGAACCGAGCTGGGCAAGGTCCCGCGCAGCCTGCCTTACCTCTGAAGTCAGCCCCTTCCCTTCCAACCTCAATTACTTTTTGATTCCAAAAATAAAATAAAATAAAAATTAAGAAAAAAAAAAGGCAAAAGAAAAAGCTTCCAAATCTGGAAAATGATTAGTACTTGTGCAGAGTTTGTATACTATTTGTATACTATTAATAATTTTTAAGCTTGAGTGACACAGTTGTGACAGAGAACAGCTTAGGTGAGTCTCTTCTTTCAGGTGAGTTAAACCTTGTGTAGTTTGGTGTCCCGGGGACCTTTCCTTCGAGCTTCAGTGAGAACTGGCCGTGTGCGACTGACTCCTGTGTTCTCAGGGCCCCGACACCCATTTGAGGTGTTGCTTCATGAACATTTCAAGCTGGAGGTTCCAAAAGCAGCGATTTTCCCACCCTTCCTCTTGTGCCCCCAGTGCTGGCACGGGCATTTATGCAGCGGTTGTAAATGCTTTAAGGAAACCCAGGTCAAAGTGTCTTTTTAAAATTTATTTATTTTTAGGTCATTTTGCTCTTCTAGGCATTAGTGAATTACTCCTGACAGCACGGCTGGAGATTAGGGAAGCTGATGATTTTTAGATGAGGAAAGGGAACTATGAGCAGACAACGAGAAACGTGCCAAAATCAGGCATGAAAGCTGTTGGAGTCAAGAATATAACGAAGATGCCCAAACTTCCTCCCTTTTAGCAGTACTTTCTTCACAGGAAAGCGTAATTAATTCAGTTACCCATTAATGCAATTATTTTATTTATGAACTTAAAAGGCTTTCTTCATAAGAATTACTATACTTTATTAATTAAATTGTACTAAGCAATTTCCAGAAGGACGTATTAATATTAATACTTGCAAACAAACAAAAAATTGCTTTACTCTGTCTTAATAATTAAAAATGAACGTCAATTACTTTTTTTTCTCTGAGCACAGGTCAGCTTTTCTCTTTTCTCTTTACAAGTATCTAGTTAAGCCTGAGGGATAATGCATAATTAGATTGATCCGGGCTGGTATTTTGAACACAAAGCGATAAGCCCACCTGACAGTGGTAAGAAACTGGCAACATACAGTAGACAGACGCGTGATATATGCTGTTATATGCACATGTGTATATATACACTACTAGTATTTACAGTATATATACTGTATATACATTATATACTGTACATAAGAGTATAGAACAGTATATATGTACTGCTAGTGAGTTCAGAAAATACTTGCCCTTCATTCTGTTTCAGAAAAAAAACCAATTCTTACAGTTCTGAAGCATTTGAAGAAACTTTGTCAAAGTTCAGCTATTTTTGGCTTCCACGCAAACCTAATTAGTTTCTTTGCAATCTACAGTTAAAAGCATCCCAAGAAAAGCAATCAATCAATCTGTACCCTGACAACTGAACCCTGCTATTTCCCGGCTGGGATTGCATTATCTTTGACTTTTCTCTCTGGCTGGTGCTCCCAGGTACCACCTTTGCACCCGGGTGATTTACACGTGTGACTATCTGCGCACAGAAAAACGTGCCTCTTCGTGGAAGACAGCAGTTCCAGATCTTCGCACCATCGTTTGGAATCTGGAAAGCTTATTGGCAGTGCCCCCCACAGGCTCACCGGAGCCCACTTCATGTAGTGGATTCCCTCCAGCTGGGCACCATCTCAAAATAAACACTTCCCCGAGCAATTGCCAAGTTTACTTTAAGTTAACGGCAAGCTCACGAAAAAACATCTGGAGTGCTGATTACGGGCTCCACTCCGGCATTTCCCCGTGCTCTCTGTGCACCTACCTCACTTAATAAATGTCCCTGAGAGCCTTCAATTAATTATTTGATTATAAAGCCATTTTTACGCACTTACTTAGTTTAATTTAGGTGTATTGGATCACACCGTAACTTCAGTTTTGAACGAACCTGCTGGCTAGGGCTAATTAAACTAACTTCTGGGCCACAACATACACGTCGCCACTAAAGCCGCTATTTCAAATGGCAGAGAGTCCAACGTGCTCTTGCAGGCTGCAGAGAAAATTATGTGCAGGCTCCTGCTATTTATCAGAAAAGTCAAAGCACGGTGTGGCCTGACTGCCCAAAGCACAGCTCGTTGCTATGCACCCTCTGAAAGCTGAGTGAAAAGCTACAAAACTCTGTGTGCTTCTGCTTCCCAGGGATTTTGCAAAGGTGTAAAGGATTAAACAGGGCGCAGGAACACGCAGCCTCCAGCCTGGTGCCCCCAGTTTTGCCATTCTTCCGCTGGGATCAACAGGTCCATGTCAGAACGGAGAGCAACCATCTTTTTGCATTTCCTCCTCTTCCTTTCCAAACTCCAGCCAAAGGGAACACGGGGGACATATATATATTAAAAATATATACGGTAATATAAAACCACAGAAAACTAAATCCAGCTAAAGTATTTTTCCTCTAAAACGTGCAGTTAACACCACCAACCTTTTCGTTTTAGCGCTACCCCTCTTGTCAAACGGAGCGGAAAGCCAGGCCAGTTCTGCGGAACACCCCCCAGTGAAATGTGCAGGCAAACCAATTCCCGAGTGAAACATTTCCCCTTTCTGACCCAATCGTTCACTTCAATTTCATGCCACAATTTCACTAAAAGAGACTGAAAAATATTAAAACAAAATCTCAAATCCAAAATGTCTCATTTTAATCAAAATGTTTAACGCAATCCGGACCAGTAATTTAGCTAATAAACACTTTACTTGAAAAAAAAAAAGGTAACGGAGTCTTCTGATACGATGCTTCCAAAATACCCGCTAATGTTTCAAAAGGATCTACTGCACTTTTTCTCCCAAGGCCAAAGAGGAGGAGGCAGCTGTAAGCCGCGATGATATTGAGCAGGGGAGACTTACGGTATTTATGGAGACATTTGTCAAAGGTTGTGTAGCTGGAATTTTGATACAACGTGAAAATGGGATACACATTCCTTTGTTTCCCCTATTTTGTAGGCTTTCAGTAAGGATTTTCATAAAGTATTAATTTTTATCACTTTTGCTCCCCCCCCCGTTTGTTTGCTTTCCTTCCAAGGTTTTTAGCAGTGACTGAAACACAGCTACACCTGAAATGCTACCTGGCACTATACTTTTCTGTTTATTGGCATCTTTTAGAAAAGCATTTTCTGCCTAATAAAAACTGTTCTTCCAGCTACAGAGATGCACTTTACCGTTTCAGCCCCATTTTTCAGAGCCCGCACAGAGCCAGCTGGGGGTGTCACACGCAACCATAACTCCTCTTCTATCCTATCTCCCAAGAAACGAGCACACAGAGAATCCTGGAATTGTCTAGGTTGGAAGGGACCTTTCAGACCACGGAGTCCAACCATCACACGTAGACAACGAAGAGACTTCTACTGTCCCCAGAGCAACACCCAAAGATCTGCCAAATTTCTGTGAAACTTTGGTAAGCATGAAACCAACATGGCAAAAATGTGAGTATCAGTGTCAGAAATGTCCCAAAACGGGGATGTAGCAATGCAAGGTGTGGAAAACATCTGCAGCTCTTTCTCCCCTGAGGCACTTTGTGTTCTTTATCCTGGATATACCATGCCTCTTCCAAGTTTGTTGCTAAAATACGAGTGCCCACCTCCTTGCTCTCGCTTTTAAAGAAGTAAGGCAAATGGGATTTTTTAAATGTTTGGGAGTCACTATTCTTATTTGTCTCCCGGTGGTCCTGATGACCTAGAGGAGGAAACAAGCCAAGGCGGAGCAGAGAGGAGTGAAACGGAGAGAGGTGCTTTGTGGATGGCTGGGAGTGAGGGAAAAGCTGCAGCAGGAGACTGGCGTATAAGAGCTCCATGTTTTACACGGTATTTGGACAGCCTATTTCAGCTCCGCAGTCCCTCCTTTTTACAGCTGGTTTTGCCTTAATTAACATGCATTTTGCTTTGCAACTTTTCAATCTGCGTAACTGCTTGTGGTATCATTGAATGCTCTGCAGTGATCTTTTTCCTTCTGCATTTTAATTAAAACTTTTAATACTATTTTTCATGGTTTAAAAAAAAGATTAAAGTCAGTACATATGACAGTACTACATTATGGCTTATCTATCTCATTTTTATGTGTGGGGACAGGAAAATAATCTAACCATATTATCCAATTCTTATTGAAAAGAACAATAAAACAGTTAAGTTGGGGCTTTTTCCTCTCTATTTTTCCTTTCTCTCACTTACTTTTTTGTTGTTGACATGTTTTGATTTTTTTAAAAAGCTGCCAGTAAGCAAATCCAGACCACCAGGCTAGCCTTGTTTCACATTACTTATAGAAAGTATAATGATGATTTTGACAATGTTTAATAAGTATCAGTGCTTTTTTAATTGCAGGAAAAAAACTCAGATGATGTGAAACTCAAATCACGGAATTTTCAGAGTTGGAAGGGACCTCTAGAGATCACCTAGTCCAACTCCCCTGCTAAAGCAGGATTGCCCAGAGCACATCACTCAGGGCTGCATCCAGGTGGGGCTTGAAAGTCTCCAGAGAAGGGGACTCCACACCCTCCCTGGGCAGCCTGTTCCAGTGCTCTGGCACCCTCACCGTAAAGAAGTTTTTCCGTGTATTCGAACGGAACTTCCTATGTTCTAACTTGTGCCCATT
>VYZM01000651.1:164699-177256 GCA_013398915.1 Dromas ardeola
CTCTGCCTTGGTGAGGCCACACCTCGAGTACTGTGTCCAGTTCTGGGCTCCCCAGCTCAAGAAGGACAGGGAACTGCTGGAGAGGGTGCAGCATAGGGCTACCAAGATGATGAGGGGACTGGAACACCTCTCTTATGAGGAAAGACTGAGGGAATTGGGTCTGTTTAGTCTGGAAAAGAGACGGCTGAGGGGTGACCTAATTAATGTGTACAAATACTTAAAGGGTGGGTGTCAGGAGGATGGGGCCAGGCTCTTTTCAATGGTGCCCAGCAACAGGACAAGAGGTAATGGGCACAAACTTGAGCATAGGAAGTTCCATCTCAACATGAGGAGGAACTTCTTTCCTGTGAGGGTGGCAGAGCCCTGGCCCAGGCTGCCCAGAGAGGTGGTTGAGTCTCCATCTCTGGAGACATTCCAAACCCACCTGGACGCGTTCCTGTGCAACCTGCTCTGGGTGACCCTGCTCTGGCAGGGGGGTTGGACTAGATGATCTCCAGAGGTCCCTTCCCTATGATTCTAAGATTCTGTGATTCTAAAGATTTTTAAAAGTAATATGTATTATAGACAGTTTCCTTCTTTTTACAACATTACATTGCCATTATTATTATATAGCAACCCACAATGTGATAAGGAGGACTGTTGCAGTTGGCACGGAGCAGATGATAACGCGTGGTTAACAGAAATGTGCTTCATAATTAGGCAGCAGGAAGAGGTTTTAGGGCATCGCTCGCTTTACGCCTTGACCTTCCCCTGGCAATAAATGATATAAGGAGTTTCACAACCGGAGGCCGCACGTTCCATGTCACAGGAA
The DNA here is from genome assembly GCA_013398915.1 of Dromas ardeola. Lineage (NCBI taxonomy): Eukaryota > Metazoa > Chordata > Aves > Charadriiformes > Dromadidae > Dromas > Dromas ardeola. Next base: position 165,511 of record VYZM01000651.1, read on the forward strand.
AGCGAAAGATGCGGTACCAGACATGGCACAAGCCGGAGGCTGAGCCAAGCTCGGCTCTCCCTGGAGCTGCAGAGGTTTTCTGTAAGAGCCCAACCTGCAGGCTGGTCCCGGCTGGCAGAGTCAGCGGGTGGATGCAGACGGGCCACTGTGCCGGGGCCCAGCAGAATTAAAAATGGCCTTTTTTGTCTATACATGAAAACATGGAAATAAAAATCTTCCATGTTAAAAGAACTTAGATGGAAGCTTAAATAAATATGCACATTCAAATGTAAATGTACAACCACAAATAAATCCTTTTACATAGATATAGTTACATATTATACAATATAATATATGCATAATAATAATATATGGAGAAGGGAAGGCTCCAGGGAGACCTTCCAGCCCCTGCCAGTCCCTCAAGGGGACCTACAGGAAAGCTGGGGAGGGACTCTGGGTCAGGGAGGGGAGCCATGGGACGAGGGGGAAGGGTTTTACACTGGAAGAGGGGAGATTGAGATGAGATGTGAGGAAGGAATTCTTGGCTGTGAGGGCGGTGAGCCCCTGGCCCAGGTTGCCCAGAGAAGCTGTGGCTGCCCCATCCCTGGAGGGGTTCAAGGCCAGGTTGGACGGGGCTTGGAGCAACCTGGGCTGGTGGGAGGTGTCCCTGCCCAGGGCAGGGGGGTGGCACTGGATGGGCTTTAAGGCCCCTCCCAACCCAAACCAGTCTGTGATTCTATAATATACTTTTATTTTCCATATGTAATTATGTAATATATCCATATATACGTATGTGAATGTCACTACACATAGAATCTGCAGTAAAACTAATCACTACTTACACATACGTAACCATAAAAGAAGGGGTTCAAGGATTTATTCAGTTTCTTTACTGAAAAGACGTGTTCCTTGCCCCATGGCTGCCCTCAGACCAGCACAGCTACCCCACCATCAGCTCTGCTTGTAACAGAAGCTGTGAAAGCTGCGTGCTTTATAAGCAAGTAGAATGGAACAGCTTTTAAACTCTGCCCGTCTTCAAATTCTCTTATTCAGGCACTGATCTTCAGAGAAGGTTTCAAAAAACACCTTGGGAATTCCAGATTATGAAAAGGTGTAACTGAGGGACATCTCACCTGGATAAAAAGTCAGCGCAGCTCCAGCAAAAGGAGACCCTGCCCTGCCAACACGAGATAAGGGTGTTCTGGCTGATAGAGCCCACTTGGATTTCCACCAGGTGTTTAAGGAATTCAGTAAGCCACAGCATAAGATCAAAAACCTGACATGTATAAATATACAGTGACTGAAATATACGGTGTAGAGAGCAAAATTAAATGGTTCTTACAGGAGATTGCCCGTGAAGTTCTGCCATAGCCTGTACTAGGACCTATACCATTCAATATATTCAACAATTACCTGGAAAACAAGGAGTACACTCCGTGGCGACGTCAGTTTGCTGACGATATGAAGGGCTTTTTATGCAATAAAGTCAACAGTCAATTGTGAAGAACAGAAGAACCTGCAAGAGGAACCTGGGCAATACTTGGGCCCGAAAAGCAGCCATCTGTCCGCTGAAGCCGACATCTGAAAACCACTGTTAAGTTATGTGTTTGAAAAAGGTTGTTTTCCTCTTAAAAACCTTGTATGAGAAAGCTGTCATTTCTTCTCCTGTAACATTATTTTCCTGTAAGTAAATCCGAATGCTGTTTTCACTGAGGTGGCAGCTGGAAAACAGCCCTTTTGCTAAATGAACAGGAGATTTTCCTTCATCAGGATTTTGTTCCATGTGATTCTCCATGTATAAAAACAAGAAAAAAACTCAAAGTGATGGTTGCTTAAGCTTATAACAACTTAGACACTATGTAAAATGTAATCCAGTAATACATCTCTGGGCTGAAAAACCAAAGACCTTCCCACATGCATCAGATGAAGACCTTCGGGCAGCTTGTTATTATATTTAGTGCTTTTTTTCCCTTTGGTGGCACTCAGAATCTACATTCTGTTTTTGTAAATCTGACTGTACAACGACTCAATGTCAGAACAGATCAGAGTTTTAAAATATAACATCTGACCATAATATCTGAACAACTCAGGGAACACCGGTATCGACTGAATAAAATCCCTGCACGAGGCTGTAAATAGCTTCTGACACATCTTCCTTCATTGGTGTGACTGTGCTAAAGAGAGAGCACGTTGTTGGGTTTGTGTCAGGAACAGCAGGTGGAGTTGGAAAAAGAAGAGTTTGTGAAGTCTGTCAGTAAATGAAGCAGTTGTGGTAAACATCTATAATTGCACTGCATTTCATTTGTACCTAGAGAAAATTAAACTAATTTGTTTAGAGGGCAACCAAGACAGCTGCAAGAAGACGATACCCCAGTAACCGTTTCTTTTTAATAATTTCTTATTAAAGAAACTGGTCCAGACCATTAAGTTATGGGCAAGCGCGCGCTGACTGACTGATACTGGCTCTGGCAAGATGAAACCCCAGTGAGCTTTACTCTATTGCAAAGCATTTGACGTAACTGTCAAATTTTTGGAAATAAAAATTGCATAAAAAAGGCAAAACTATCTATTCAAACAAGACAAATTCATGCCTGTGGAGGCTAATAAACAAAAAATGACTCATGTTATTAATTAGGAGACTTATGCCAATGTTCCAGATCAAGACCCAGCTAGTGAAAAACCTGCTACCTGTGTTGGCAGCATTTTTTAGGACAGCAGTAATTTAGAAGGTGAAGAGGATGTTTATAATAAGGAAATTAAGTCATATTGTATCTCCGGGGACTGACTGCCATCATGAGAGAAGTGAGAGTTATGGACTGGATTCATAAGACACAGACGTTCTTGGCACAGATCATAAAACTAATTGTGAATAGCACAGAAATAAATACAATGAAACTCATTGCCTTCATCTCCTGGGGAACTAAGTAGACAGAAATAGCATCTTTAGGCTATAAAGCATGCTTAATCTGCACAAACCAATGGACCTGAAGAAGAAAATAGGAGCAACAGAAAAAACAAAGCCCCTGATACGCAAACTGTAGCGTTACTCACATGTCTACGTAAGTCCTGCTTTTCATCATTGCCTGAAATAAATTATCTGCTTGATAAATTCTGGAAGAGCAAGTAAACAGGAGAAAGCGGAGCAGAAAAACATTGAGAGAACTAACAGTTAGAATATAATTTTTTTTTTCACTCTTTCTACACCACCATGACATCACCACCTGAACCAACCAGCCAATAGCTCCATCTCCGGCCCAGATAAGTAAGTGCATGTAGATTGTCTTCTGGGTGAAATTATGCAGATGCAAAATAACGCCTACATCATCATCTTCAGAGGAAAATAAGAACTTCATAAAGACGTGCACTTCCCTGTCTTATTCTAAGTCACAAGACTCTGTACGGTGTTCTTAAATACACTAGTTCTTTAGAACTGCCTTTTAAGTTTATTATTCCTTAAAACATACTCTAGTAGTACATACTTGAACACACTGCTTTTAAATGGTGCAGTATAGCATAAAACTTTATTTCTAGGCAAAACAAAGCTCTTACAGGTTATCACTATGAAAAAACACAGTTAAATTAATCAGAATCAAGAGATAAGGTACTTCCCCTCATTCATAATTTGGAAAGTGGAAATTCCCTTTGGAATACACATTTTTCATAATTTCAGAACACGCTTGACCTCACCTCTTTTGTTTAACCGAGCCTATTAATCAAATACATCCCAGAGGTGGCTAATGATCTCCCAGAATTCTAATAGAAGCAGAAAGTCACGGACAGCACGAAGTGATCCGCATCACCTCCCTTATTAAGTTTATAATGCTGACAACGCTTCCCTAGTTTTACTCAGAATCGCAGCCCATCTGGTTATTTTAAGACTACAGCTTAAGAATTAAAACAATTTGACATACTAACTCCCGAGGGGCCGGATGACAGATTTTTGTCTCAGTGCAATATATCCCTTAAAATCTCTGTTGTAGGTTCTTTCCTTCAGATACAAAGTTAAGGGGCAGCTAAAGTTACTTTTCTAACATCCCTGAAACAAGTAAGCACCTCACACTGAATGACCGTTGCTGACTGTAATTTTGTTGTCTGAACATATTTTTTAGAAATAGTGTGTATCAACTTTTCCATACAGTTTTTGTTCTCAGTTTTGCCTTAATGTCTTAGCTGACACCACATTCAGTTTTCATTCTTCAAACGCCTAAGCAGAATGTTGTGCTCATATGACCAATGTGTTGAAAAGACATGCCAAAAAGCGCAGCTGAAAAAAACCCGCCAAACAGGACATGGCAGCAAACGGCATTTCTGTCCTTCATGGACCTCACTAAATAACACAGAGAGATTTTTCCAAAAAGACAAAAATTAGAAATAATACTTCCCGTGCTGCCTTCACACAGCAATCTGGGCAACACCACCAGAGATCCATTGCTACGACAGTCGCTCACGGGGAAGGATGAGTTTTACCCCATGATTTGCGTATCTCTGACCAAGAGGACCGGAACATCTTTTCTTGGCATGGACGGGCAAAACTGAACCTGCCAACGCAGCTCCCACCCGACACAACCCGTGATGGGAGACGGCAGGTCCAGCCTGGGGCATCGCTGCCTGAGGGACACGCTGCTGTCCCACAGCAGGAACGGCAAGAAGGAAGGGGAAACATTGCCCTTCCACGTCAAGGGATGAATGCCTGCGATACCACGGAGATTCAGTAACCAGTTAGAGATTCACTGCGGTGTTAGTCACCACACATGCTGCTTTTTTCCCCTAAAAAAGTATATGTTTGAGGAAAAGTTAGACAGTATTTGGAGCAGAAACAGGAGGTGATCTGCTATTACAATATATACAGAGTATCTTTATTTTTTTTTTTTTTTTTTTTTTCACTGAACACCACATCGGTCATACACACAACACATTTTCTGATTCAGTGATCTCTGTGCGTATCTGCTCTTGAGAACTGCGTCATGTCTGGGAGAGAGAGGATGCCATGAACATAGGAAGATGAAGGACTCGATTCAATAGGCGCTGAAAACCCAGTGTAGCGAAAGATCCATCGTTATTCATGTTCTAGATAGTAAACAGAAGAATGGGAAGGCAATAAAACAGAAACCCCTAAAATCCTGTGATTTTTCAGAAAAGGAAAAGAAACAGATGACAGAACAATTAGAGATTTACTGTATGTTTTACTGGTTGTGGGGAAAGAAATGATTAAGAGAGCACAGGAATGTGGAGAGGAGAACATGAAAAAGGAGTGAGAATAATATCGTTTAAAGAAAATGACTTTGAAATGATGTCTTTACCTAAATTGAAGATGTGACTAGTAATACGAAAGAAAACCTCTGGAACACTATGAGCGCACCAAAACCTAAAGAAAAGCGAGAGGAGCTTTGCTCAGAGCCCCATTAGCCAAAAGCATTTGATGGCCTGGTTAGAACCATCCTCCTGGTTCTCCATTGCCCAGGGAAGGGACTTAGTGCCCTCAATACAGCACATACTCCCGAATTTAAGGTGAAAAAGACTGGACTGCTAAATGCTGAACAGGATTGTTGCAGTTCTACTTGCTGCCCTCCCTCTGCTTAACTCAGAACCAGAGCATCAGAGGATATTCTCACCCATCTTTCAAAAGCTAAACTAAATCTATTAAACCCTTGTCTATAAAACAGTTTTATTAATGACTGCCTCCTGGATGCGTTTTTCAAAAAGAAACGCTCACTTTAAAATCACTGGTATGGTTTTTAGACCTGGAAGGACTACATGACGGGAAAATCTGAGAACTATCAATCAAGCCCACAAAAGTCAACAGAATTGTGCATAGAGAGAAGTGATAGACCTGGATTACTCATGATTTTACTGGAAGAAAAAATAAAATGGCAATTCCTCTAATTACTTCAGTTCTATAAAGGCATCTGAAAACTGTTAGGACAGAAAAAATTGTTGAAATAAAACATAAAATTTTATGAAATAATGTTATAACTGACTATGATTTGAAGGATCATCATGCTCATCTTGAGGACAACCAATTTTATTCTCTCCTTCCCATATGATGGAAGAATGAAAACCAGCACAGGATTTTTGGAGAGCCAGGTTTCTCTGCCACCTGCTCCACAGCTCCAGGGAACGACAGACTGTTTACTCTGGCACGCAGAACACAGACTTGGAAGACCAAGAACCAGTCAAGTCCGGTGTTCACATGAGGGCTTTGAATTCCCTAGGAATCAACTACTTTTAAAAGACAACTTAAGTTAAAATTTATATAACAAAAGCTAATTATGAACAAGAGGCGGAACTTGCACAGCATCCAAACAGTAGTTCCCATATCATAAACTTATCCTTTTTATAGGAGCGTCATAATCTCTATGCCGCAGTGATACAATTTCTCTTTTTTCCACGATCCTAGAAACCGTATTTTTAGGACATGTTTTTATTTTATACATAGGATACTTTTCTTGCCATAGACTTGGCCGTTTATTGAAACTTTTGCTTTATAAACTTTTATTTTTTTGCCTTTTGTTCTCCAGTTTTTCCCCACAGTTGGAGTCACCATCCTTGGGGATTTTAACAAGCCACCTGACATAGTCGTGGGCAACTGACTTGTTGCCCTAGTTGCCCCTGCTTGAGCTTGGCCAAGACCTCCAGAGGTCCCTCCCAACCTCCACCTCTCTGTGAGCCGGTGGTGGCCTTGCAAAGCACCCAGGCTGCAGAGGAAGGCAGGCGGGGTCAGCCCAGGGACACTTCAGGCGGGAGGACAGGGAGTTTCGCTTTAAGCTATGGATGCCCCATCCCTGGAGGGGTTCAAGGCCAGGTTGGACGGGGCTTGGAGCAACCTGGGCTGGTGGGAGGTGTCCCTGCCCAGGGCAGGGGGGGGCACTGGGTGGGCTTTAAGGGCCCTTCCCACCCAAACCAGTCTGTGATTCTATGATTCTTTAAAAGCACATGCCCACTTCTGACAAACAATATTGAAGTGACCCCCGCTGCGTGTAAGATATAGAAATGGGGCTGGGATTTGGTGAGTCAAGCCTCCTATCTTTCTGGAGTGAATGGCACTTTTTATTACCCTGTGAACTGCCTAATTCTCACCTGCATCGAACAGAGAGCTTGGTACCCTAAATACAGGAGAAAACTAAGACAGCCAGGGCATAAAAAATTAAACACTGTGGTCTGAAACTCTAATACAGAATCAAAGGTGGAGTTCACAGCCTTTCATAACTATGTTCACTGTGCTTATAATAGGGCTAGGGTGCTCACCTGTCTCAGGACACTGGAAAGAAAACACAAAGATGACTAGACAATGAGCCAAACAAACAGCACAAAATAGAGTAGCAAGTGCTATATATGTCTATATTGTTATCAGTAAAATAAATAAAAATTAATCCTGCAGAAAAATCAGAGGTGATCAAATTAAGATATACAAATAATCAAATCATTAAATATTACAACGATTATTCCCATCTCAGTGCTATGAAACCTGGTAAGCGGAAACTTGCAAACTAAATAAAATTATCCATTAAAAAATGTTTTCCATCATTTTAAGTACTGACATCCGGTTCCTCCAACATGGTAATACAGTTCTCTCTATACTACTCAAAGCACAAATAGCTCATATTTAACGATACTAAAGCAGTATTGGGCTATTGATGATTCCTGAAACCTTCTCTAGGGAGTACTGAAATACAGAATGATTAATGATTTAAATTAACCCAAGTATAGTGATAACAAGTATTTTAATTTGTGAGAAAATCGTATCAGAAGCTATGCTCTGGTAATTTAATATAATGCAACTTTTAGAATTGAATGAAAAGTAATCAAGCTACAATAAAGACAATTGAATAGGAATGTGCACAGAACTAAAGTAGTGCCACCCCCAATTAATGTCCCCTGGTAGCAAATCTATTAGTTTTGCGACTGGAATCCAGAAGGATGCAAGTGAATAGGACACTGGGGACATTAATTACACATGGCAATATTTATAGAACTAATATTTTCATTTATATTACTGAACAACAAAGTTCCATTAGCAATTCAATTTGCAATTTTTACCAAAGCCTACAACAAAAACCTTAAGCAAATTACGGCACGTGTAATCATAGTTGATAAAATAACATGAAACTAACACAAAGAATGTGCGTGTGCTCAATGTTGCAGGCTGTCTTCATAAACTATTTTATCCTGCTGATAATGACCAGCTCATCACCACCAAGCAGCAAACACAGCCCTTGCTGCGCTGCCTGCGCCAGCAAACGCTGTGATCTTCTCCAGGAAATCTAACTGTTGTTCACAGAATCACAGACTGGCTTGGGCTGGAAGGGCCCTTAAAGCCCACCCGGTGCCACCCCCTGCCCTGGGCAGGGACGCCTCCCACCAGCCCAGGTGGCTCCAAGCCCCGTCCAACCTGGCCTTGACCCCCTCCAGGGATGGGGCAGCCACAGCTTCTCTGGGCAACCTGGGCCAGGGGCTCACCGCCCTCACAGCCAAGAATTTCTGCCTCACATCTCATCTCAATCTCCCCTCTTGCAGTGTAAAACCCTTCCCCCTCGTCCCATGGCTCCCCTCCCTGACCCAGAATCCCTCCCCAGCTCTCCTGGGTGCTCTCCTGTTGACCTGTGGTCCTTCTCCAGCCTCTGCCAAGAGACCAACTGCCAAGAAGCCTCTGCCAACATCTATTGCTGGCACTGGCAAACTGGTAGGAGTGGGATGGATTGAAGTTCCCCTCCCCTGGCAACTTCAGTTGTCTGTGTGAATTTTCTCTTGGAGCTGGTTTTTAAGTTTCACATATTTGCACCTCCTGCATCTCTACTAATGACAAAAACCCCCATCTTCCTACACAGCTTTGCTTGTGTCCCCTTACGCTGTGGGGTTTGTTCTTGGAAGGCGCGAGGATGCAAAGAGTAAAATTTGTCTGACCCGAGTGCCCAGGGGTTCTATGCTGTAACCTTCACTCCTGCTGGTGAGCAGCTCTTCACAACTATACTCCTATTCAAATCCACTGGAATTGGCTGCATAAGTGATAATCAAGACTACTAAGAGTTTAATAATTATATCTTTGGATTTCAATCAATCTTCACTTGGAAAGTTATCCATTGAAAAAGGCTGCTGCTGCAAAAGCTACATAATAAAGTTATAGATTTTTCTTCCCAATGGGCTAAATTGTATTTCCTGTTACAATAGCGTGACATTTTGATGTTCCAAACAAATGAAAGAATTCTGGATCCACAAGCACATTTCATCTATGAGATCGAATGATCCTTTATCCTCCCATCGCATTTACTCAGCAATAGAATTTTGTACTGTTTTTATAGATCCAAACCCAAAAGGGTTTACAAAGCAAAAGAACCACCAAACAGGAAGCTGATCTTAGGAACTACTATCAAAAATGAAATAACTGCCAAATGTGGATGGAAACTGTACAAGTTTCCTCTAAAAGTAGGGAGATTTCTAAATTTTGTTCTTTAAATATAGAAAAAAATTAAATGGACCCATGACTATTTAATTCCCAAACGCAAATGCATTCCCAGTCACTTTGTCCTCCTGCAAGAACCACTTTATGACACAACTGAAAAAGGTGGTTTTATTTTAATAGGAAAAATTTAGGGAACACAGTTTTCTCCTTCTTTCTCCAGCTTTGGGGTGTGCATAAACGTCCTATTCCAAGCCCTGAGGAGAGTCTCTCTTTATTACTCCTGATTTTGCAAAGAGTATCATCGTAGAGAAACACTACCAGATAAAGACCGTGCATGGCCAACATTCAGAGAATCGAACACACTCCGCCCTTCCCAAAATCAACTCTGCAGCTCCCGCTGAGTGCCTGTCGTACAGCTCCGGCCGCGCTGCTCAGCACCCGGACCTGCCGGGCCGGCGGGCACTGCAGACGAGGGGTGTTCACAACTTTCTGTAAGGCTACGATGATGATGATATGCGCCATGGAAATCTGTGATTCAGTATCATTACTGGAATGAGACTGGTACTTCTTTACACTATTATTACTGGAAGGATCACACATCCTATCTATATATGGCAATTGCAGATGTTTGTTCCTCTAATGGAAACATGGCCGCACTTAACTGTATAAAAATAACACAGTATAACATATACATGATCCTTTAATGTAATAAACTGCTCTTGATGTCACTTTTTTTCTTGTTTTTAATCACAAAGTTTAACAACAATTTTAAAAATCCAAATCCAACATTGTATGTAGTGGGCAGGTTTAGCTCCAAGTGTGGAAGACCATTAATTCCATTCTGAACCGGGCTGCTGGCTGGACAGGACTCCAAGCTCCTGACCATGAAATCTCTTCAATCACTCCTGTGGTATTGAATTTTAGTGTTGAATTGTAAGAGGGCTTTGATCAAGGGAGTTCCGATGCTATTGAAAAAAGCCCAATAACAATAATAAATATGAGCAGTCACTATCAGCCTCTACCTGACAATGGAGAAACGATAAGGATAAAGAGTGAGATCATTTTCATGACTGCCATTACGGAGTAAAGTTTTCTAAAAAATAAATCCATACTTTTGAAAGGTGAAAGCACCATTCAATTTCTTATCAGTTCTGCCCTTAACTTGCAGGGCCTGTACTTCCGACCTAGAGCTGTGGCTTGCTCTGGGAGCTCGATAGCTGCTCAGCCGCCATCTGCCGCGCTGGCGCCATCCTCCCGTCTCCCTGGATGCTAACGAACTGCCTGGTGGCACAGTCGCAACACGGCTGATACCGTCTACTTTCTGCTATGTACATCACACATCAATGCATTAAACATCATTTACGATTTAGATTTCACAGAAGTTATTACGGCATCTCATTGTGAGAATACGGCTGAATTTTCCCCGAGATGAAATGAGTCCTGTAACTCATCATTTGCCTTCCAGAGGCCCCATTTTAAGGCATCTGCTGTACATAAATAAACATTCAGATTTTAAATAAGAAGTCCATTTAGTGTGGCTGAAAATTTAAACATCTACATTTCCCCATTACAGAATCTTTGAGTGTGAAACTCAAAAGTAAATTTTAATATTCTTAGTCAGTGAAGTTCATCTAACAATTTGTTAGATCGCAAAGAATCTTATTTAAAAGCATAATCCTACAGAATAAATAGAAAACTAAATTTCCATTGCTTGTACTTGCCTAAACAGTCGGTATAGATTTCATTAATTAAAAAAGTAACACCAGTGCTAAAAAAGAAAATGACAGGCAGCAATAGTTACTGAAACTTTGACAGATTTCTATACACAGAGGGCTCTGGCCCGAAGGACAAGCAGGCGATCAGGCCCATTCAGCAGGGGTTTACAAAAGGCAAACCTGATCTGCTTCTGTGACAAGGTGACCTGCTTGGTGGAAAAGGGAAAGGCTGTGGATGGTGTTTACCTGGACTTCAGTAAAGCCTTTGGCACCGTTTCCCACAGCATCCTCCTGGAGAAACTGGCTGCCCATGGCTTGGACGGGAGTACTCTCCGCTGGGTGAAAAACTGGCTGGAGGCCAGGCCCAGAGAGTGGTGGTAAATGGAGTTCAATCCAGTTGGCGGCCGGTCACAAGTGGTGTTCCCCAGGGCTCGGTATTGGGGAGAGTTCTCTACTATCTTTATCAATGATCTGGACAAGGGCATTGAGTGCACCCTCAGTACATTTGCAGAGGACACCAAGTTGGGCGGGAGTGTTGACCTGCCTGAGGGTAGGAAGGTTCTACAGGGGGATCAGGAGAGGCTGGATGGATGGGCCAAGGCCAATGGTGTGAGGTTCAACAAGGCCAAGTGCCGGGTCCTGCCCTTGGGTCACA
>VYZM01000651.1:177501-192014 GCA_013398915.1 Dromas ardeola
CATTGAGGGGCTGGAGCGTGTCCAGAGAAGGGCAACGGAGCTGGTGAGGGGTCTGGAGCAGGAGTCTGGTGAGGAGCGGCTGAGGGAGCTGGGGGTGTTCAGCCTGGAGAAGAGGAGGCTGAGGGGAGACCTTCTCGCTCTCTGCAACTGCCTGAAAGGAGGGGGTAGCCAGGGGGGGTCGGGCTCTTCTCCCAAGGAACAGGCCATAGGACAAGAGGAAATGGCCTCAAGTTGAGCCAGGGGAGGTTTAGGATGGATATTAGGGAAAATTTCTTCCCGGGAAGGGTTGTCAAGCCTTGGAAGAGGCTGCCCAGGGCAGTGGTGGAGTCGCCATCCCTGGAGGGATTTAAAAGCCGGGCAGACGTGGTGCTGAGGGACGTGGGGGAGTGGGGGGTTTGTCAGTGTTGTGCCAAAGGTTGGACTTGATCTTAAAGGTCTTTTCCAACCTAGACAATTCTACGATTCTATGATTGTGTCACATCTCCTATACATGGGATTATTATAAGATTAAGAACCAGATTAACTTCACAAATGAAAACACATGAACTTCAATCTGAACACAAAAATCCACAATTTTTTACTGTGGATTTGGCCAAACACTGGAACAAGTTGCCCAGAGGAGTTGTGGAGTCTCCATCTGTGGAGATACTCAAAACCTGTCTGGACTCGGTCCTGGGCAACCAAGTCTAGTTGGCCCTGCTTGAGCAGGAGCGTTGGATGAGGTGATCTCGAGAGGTGCCTTCCAACCTCAAGCATTTTGTGATTCTGTAATCACAGCTTGTCGGCAATAATGGAACATACGAATGAAGGACAAGATCAGTTTTGTGTTAAATGCTTGCTCAAGCAAGTCACTCTGCAGGGATCAGCCTTATCAGTGCTGCAGACTCCGCAAATTTAGGCAAATTTGTCCCTAAGCTGTTTCTGTACAGACTTCTATGACATGTCACTGACCTTTTGCAATCTTTTTCTGGCAGGAAATGAATTTTGACATCAAAGGCCCACGGAACAATAGCAGTATGGCTGTTTCTTGGTTATTTCAATGGTACCCTGTCAACAGCAAGGTTTATGAGCCTGATAAATGTGCGCTTATGGAGAACAGGGAAAAGGCCACATTTGCATTGAAATTCAATTTTTAATTGTCCTTATTCTTTATTGATGCTTGGTGAATTGGATCTATAAAGAACCATTTTTAAGCAGAATGAAATTTGACAAATAGTATAGCTGTGTAAACAATTTCAGTAATTATGGCGGCAATTATTCTCTGTTCTGTCTCTTGGTAGCTTTAAAAAGGGGAGTAAGAAAGTGACGAGACCAGCTTGAGAAACCCCATGGAGATCCCAGCATGATCAGTCAGAGAAGCCAGGTATCAAAAATCTATGCAACATAGGTGTAGCACAATAAGATAAACATTGTCCCTATCCTGAGTTTCAAAGGAGGAAACCTTTCTTACTCAGTGGAATCAATAGGCCCAAATTAATTAAACACATAGGAAAGATGCCACCCACACAAACACTTTAAACAAGAGCATACAAAGTTGCGCAGTCACAAAATAGCGTACAGCACCCTATTATTTATACAACCACGAGAAATCATACTGGCATTATTCTCTCTTCAGGCTCTGCTAGAAAAATCAATCATTGCTCAGGATGATAATGAGGACGCACCGGCAGCCAGAGATGAACTCTTCAGATAAGGTTTGCTGTCTTCTGTAGAGGCCTGCTTACACAGCAGGTCTTTTTATCTGAAATTATTGATGCGTTCAGTGCAGGGGGAGAGGAAACACATTCTAGCTGCACCAGTGCTGCTCTAAAAACCACAGGTGTACTGCGTACAAGGGAGATCAGATTATGATAATATTTCTTTCTAGACCTGAATCTCATTAATCATCCGTTATCCAAAGTGTAATAACTCCGTCCCGACAGAGCACTACTTGCCCGTTTCTCATTTCCCACTAAGTACAAGTGGGGCCACCGGGAGTATTGTCACACCCCAACTCTGGAAAGCAGAGTCCCAGCATGTCAGGGACCTCCACCTCGGAAGAGAAAGCTTTGAAACCACTTCGAAAGACGACAAAATGGCAACCACTTACTTTAGGAGCTTAAAATACAATGCAGGAGACGCACAGAGAAAAATGTAGACAATAAAACAATAAAATGAACCTTGCGAGCAGAAAAGAAGCCTATGAATTCAGAAACAAAAAAATAATAGCTGTAACAGATGAACAGCAACAGAATAAAAGTATCTTTACGACTATAAAAGAAAATGTTAATGCCCTGGAGAATACGTTATTGGTGAGAAAATAAACTAATTTACAAATTTCTTGGTCCTCCAGTTTTTGTTTTTCTGAAACTCTGGAATACTTCGGAAAAGCAAAGAGAAATATTTTCATTATGGGTCCATTAAGAAGATTCAGAGAGCTGCTAGACATGGAGAACGGTACCTCTTACCTGGCAAATTAAACCTGCAAAATTCAGTTATTTCTTAAACCAAAGCCGTTTTGCTTACTTTATTTTCCCAATGCTCATAGTCTTGAACAAAATACTGGAAGGTAGGTGGCATTGCACAAAAGGATGTGTACCAAGGCGTGTGGCCCTCGGTGGAGAAGAGCCGGGTCGGAGGACCCTGTCCAGGAGAGTGCACCACGTTTGAAGCTGATCTGAGTGGAGCAGGGGTTTCAGCGGCTTTTGTGGGCACCAGCCCTGGCAGAGGTTTGCCCCTCCACGTATTCCCAACGCACGGAAGGGAAGCAAACAGTGTGAAAAGGAATGCGGGATCCCCAGGCAGGGTTTGACCGAGACTCTGCTCTGGAAGCACCACAAGCATCCGAGCACACACAGTGCAAACTCTGCGGTTTATGGATACAGCAAAAAGGCAAGGAGAGGCTTATCAGGATAATTGCACACCTTCTCTGACTAACCAAACCATCGGCATCCCCAGCAGAGCAAAGAGAGGTATTCTGCAGGCACCCCAGCACAGGCTGCTGTTTCAGAAGGGATTTCCAGGAGGAGCAGCTGGAGAGTCAGAGGTGATCCATCCGCACAGCAGATTCCCCACCCAAAGTCATTATTTAGCTCCTGGGAGGACAGACCATCTTACATACTAATATACTGCTTATATCTAATATATGGCTTTGCAAACACAGAACTAACTCAGCCAGGAGCTAAAGACTCCTAATATTTAGCCTCAGGCAGCTGACAATTCAGAATCACAGACTGGTTTGGGTGGGAAGGGCCCTGAAAGGCCACCCAGTGCCACCCCCTGCCCTGGGCAGGGACACCTCCCACCAGCCCAGGTGGCTCCCAGCCACGTCCACCCTGGCCTTGAACCCCTCCAGGGATGGGGCAGCCACAGCTTCTCTGGGCAACCTGGGCCAGGGGCTCACCCCCCTCACAGCCAAGAATTTCTGCCTCACATCTCATCTCAATCTCCCCTCTTCCAGTGTAAAACCCTTCCCCCTCGTCCTATCAACAAAGTTGCCTTTGTATATGCTGGGGACTAATTTTTTCCATTTCTAAAATCAGCACAGCAGCTTGCGCTCACCTCGTGGACCACCATCTTCCTCGGGGAGGGGTCCTGAGGTCCCCGTCACTGCCCACTCCATCATCCACAGGAGCCGCCTGTGGAGCCCTCCGCAGGCACCTACACCCCTTCTGCACACACAGCTCAGGAACAGTTTACTTCTATATGGCAATATTATTATTAATTACCTGTCCAGATTAGCAGTGAAGATGTGTTTAATTAGGCCATGCAAGTACGGACTACCGCATGACTTAATTAATCTCTTAAAACCTTGGAGAGCTGATGTATAGGGTGGTCTGATGGTAGAAAATAAAACTTAATGAAGCGCAGTTAAGCATATAAGAATCCTAATATTATCGGAGAATAACAAACAGATTGTAATATCAAGAACATGAGTCAAATTACTATGATTTTGCATTTTTAATATTGATCAGAAATTTAATTCCTGCCCTCCCCTTGTAACATAAATAACTGGATTTAATTATGTAGCTTTCATTTTGAGGGATGAAGAACTGTGCTCCTTATTCAGGCCCACGTTTCATCTCTTACCATTTCATTACATTTGACCTGTTTCCTATGATGCCTCTCCCCCCCTCCAAATCCTACAACATACTGTGAAGCAGTTCACTTAAAGACACGATGAACACAATTGTCTTTGTCTCCAATTCTCTCTGGAACACGGCATTCTTAAACATGCAAAATACTACCACAAACCGAGCACTACAAACAGATGCCGACTTCTGACAGTACTTAAGAATTCCCTAGCCTTTTGAGGTCTCTACACCTTGTTTATACCTAAGAATCTCAGCAGCAAAGTACTGAGATAACATTGCATCAAGTAATATTTTTAAAATTAGCTACTTAAGGCTAAAACCAGTAGAGCTGGTTGATGAGAGCAATAATGCGATATGTATGCTTTTGCTAGATGGCTGAGTTAAAGGATTAATTAATCACAGTACGAGTTGATAGGCTTCTGCGTTTAAGGATGGAACATTCTGTACTATCAACAAATATGTAAGGAGAAATTCTAGGAGAAATGATGGATGCTAAATATTTGTGATATCAGCAAGATTTTGTCAGGTGCTATAACCGGGTCAAAGCATTCACTTGTGTCCTTAAAAGCCATTTGGATGGTATTTAGTAGATAAAGATCTTCACATAATCACTTCTGATGCGTTATAAGGCATTCAAGGGATTATGATCCGTAGGAGAACACGACTACAGGCATGGAACGATTCTAGAAAGGGTCAGAAATACCTGACTAGCCCCAAAAGGAGAAAATTTGCAGTGTCTCCCCCCTAAGTACATGAGTTCTGTTCAAGAGAATTTATCACGTGCCATGGTGCCAGTAAGCGTTTAGTAAAGTTGACAGAACACTGCCGGTGCCCCAAAATAACAAGGAGATCAAGATTCCTTGCAGAGGCGAGTTTGACAGAGAAATTTGTGTTTTGCTTGTCCTACAGAAGAAACTGGGGAGCTCTCTAGGTAACAAAGGAAATCTAACGAAAGAAAGATGAACATTTTTAAGATACTGAAAGAATTAAGTCTCTCTGGCAGTGTCCACCAAAACTGAAGTTACCACAGATATGTGGTAAAAGTCTTCTACGATTGCACAGCAAAACCCAGGGGGTTTGCATCTCACAGAGTAAGGCACAGGATATGATTATATACTTGTACCGTATTGATTACGCTCATACAGATTTCTTGGCTTTGACACTAGTCCCTCTGCACAAAAGAAATGTCTATTCACAGGAAAATATGCCTTATACAGGAAAAGTCCATGGTAAATAATATCGATTGCAAACTGCTAGTATTACAACCAAACTGCTGGTCCTAGTAAACACGTCCTAGAAAACAGACACTGGGATTTTTTTTTTTTCTTTTACAAATACAACTTCACAGCTAGATTCCTTAAGAAAAGATGCTGCTAAGCAAGACTCGCAGCCAGGCTGCTTGTTCAAACAGGAAGAAGGGAAAGGACCTGAGCACATCTATCTGCTATCACATCAAAAGTGGAGACTGCTTAGACATAGAATCATTTCCATCATTAGCTGATCAATAGCAATCAAGGCCTGAGAGTCCCTGCTGCTTCTGGAAACTCATAGTGAGTGTTTGTAGCAGGGAACAACACTCACTCTCTGACATAAAAGACAGGCTTATAAATGTACAAGGCTGCCCACACACAGACAGACCTCAGGGAGAGGAATATTTAGTTTCAAAATTAAGAAATGTGATCCAGGGCACAAAATCGGTGTTTTGCCTGAGAAAGTCTCAGATAACATGCAAGTCCATCAGCCTGAGAAAGGTTCATCTCAGGAGATGACAGCCAGAGCTGAGGGACTTCTTGCCTCTTGAAAACAGCACGATTTCAAGACACTAAAGCATGGCACCTTGGGAGAGTCGCAGAAAGTAATATAGTTCATATATCACTTATCACAGACTGGTTCGGGTGGGAAGGGACCTTAAAGCCCACCCAGTGCCCCCCCCTGCCCTGGGCAGGGACACCTCCCACCAGCCCAGGTTGCTCCAAGCCCCGTCCAACCTGGCCTTGAACACCTCAGCTTTGCCATGAAGATGAGAGAGCTTCTGGAAGAAAAGGCAGAAAAGAACTGTTGTAATGAGGGCGTTCCCAGCAATAGGGATAACACAAGTAGCCATCTTTTTCATAGCTTTGATATTTACTGTTTCATATCTTTGATTTCTGTAGTCCACAGGAAACTTTGACCGTGTAATCCTAAATGACCTACCACAACAGTTACATCCTTTCATTTTGTGAAAACATAGCACTATTTCAGGCAAACGAGCCTCCCCTCTCCCCTCCTCCAACCACAACATACTTTCCTTGCTTGCTTTTTTCCAAACGCATTCACTAGTGGAACAACCAATGCACGTTTTAAAACAATCTTTAGAAAGTACTAGGCTAGAGGACCTCAAATATTGAAAAGAAAATTATGCGACACAGCGCTGGCCAACCTGCTGTCGGAGGGGCGCTCCTGGGGCTGGCTTGGGACCAGTCTGGGAGCCGGGCCCTACACAGGTCTCACGGCAGCTGCCAGAGCTATTTCAAGGCTCCTCCGTTCAACCTGCACAGATGAATTCTCTGTCCCGGGGATGAGTCCTCGGCCATCTTTCACAAATAAAAAGGCTTCAGGGAACTAGAAGAGGGCTGGAGAGCCAGCTGGGCCAGTCGGCCTCTGCTCATGCTTCTGTAAACGGCGCCCTTCATCCTCAGAACCACCCGCTGGTGCCAGCCGGGCACCCTCACATTTTCCCACCTTTTTCCCCATCAACTATTTCTGACAGTCTGTTCTAAAGCCATATTTTTTACTTTTCCTCTGCTTTGAGGAAGTTGCGGCTGTAACATCCCGCTGTATCAAATTTTCTGAAGTAAATACAGCTGCTAGCAAGCCTTCTGGGAAACAGTAATAACAGCAAACCTATAGAAGCAGGACAGAGCAAATCAAATAGGGACCGAAGGTGCAGAAAAGGACAACGTTTTACTCAGACATAATACACAGAATGGCTGCTTATAAGCTATGGGAGAAACTGTGTATCATCAACCCAATAAATAGACTTCCTACACTATCGAGACACCACAGGGAATAAGACTATATTTAAGGAATGCAAAACCACTCATGGGAACCTCTTCAGTGAGTTTATCAGAGGGGTTCCTTCTCCACATTCTCCAAATACCCCATTTGGATCATTAGGATTAACCCAAAAACCACAAACAGAGGCCCCATGATACTGAAGCAAGCAGAAATACCTAGGATTACCAGGAGTTTAGTCTTACTAACGAACAGATGATATTGAATTACTACAACAAAATACAATGCTTTCTCTTGCTTTATATAATAGACACCAAGTAATTTTACCCGGGATATTATGCTACCTCCATAAAAACGTCTTGTGCTGCCCATTATGAAATGAAGCGGAGGTCAGCTTTTGAGCAGGGATGTCATTTCAGAGGTTCTTGCACATCTAGGCTGTAGAGAATCTTATGTTCTGTGATTCTTGTTGGGTCTGGGTAAGTTAGCAACACCTGTTCTGGGGAACTGTAATTAAACACACTCATATAGGCCTGATCTGAAAAACTGAGAAAAGAATTACTCTGGGACGTTTGTTCCATTGAGAAATTCCTACTGTGTCACTTCTGTATTTATTACTTTTGAACATTCTTTCTCTTTATTTTTATCTATGTCACTACGTTTGCAATTCCGGCATTTGTCTTGTAAGCTAATTAGTGATTATTGACAGCATCTTAAATACTATAGCTGCAGTGGCGTTGCATCACGATCGTGTCTACATTACAGGCATTACGAGGTGTATTTCCTTCCCTCCCCGACAACCACTGAAATGTCAAGTCAAAATTCCTCAAAATATTCTTTTTTTCCTTCTGGTTCCACATGGACTATGGTTACTGGCAGTAATAGACCTTGAAGGCAGCATGTTCCACCCTCCCTCTTTACACCATACAGATTAGACTGGGCCCAGCGAGTTATCTCCAGCATTTGTTCCTCCTTCAGCTGATTTCTAGCTACTTAAGGGTATTGAAAAATACAGGCAAAGTCCAGCTTCAAGTAGGGTTTGAAGATTATTGGCAGTGCAGAGAGTCGCTGCTGGCATCAGACCCTGCCTATGAGCCAAGTTTCAGTAACGGCAGTCCCCTTGGCTAAGCAGTGTTGTCCTTGAGAGGTTCAGGTGGAAAAACAAACAAGGGCTATTGCACAAGAAATTCAGACTCAGTATCAGGCATGCAAATGCTCACGTGATTTTGCAGTCAGATCACTGAGGAGCAACCTGACTTGCAGATGCCTTTGGTTACTCAACATCTGCACCGTAAACAGGGGAGAGAGACAGAAAGAGAGGAAAAGGAACAGAGAGGTTTTTCTTCATTTCAAGAAAACACTATGAGCTTTTCTACTACACAAGGAAGCTCCACGCGTTCTTGTTCTGAGAAGTATGTTATGCTATGCCCCATCGTAGGAAAATCATTGGCAACAAGAACATAATGATTTATTTGTACTACTTGTTACAGGACTTAGCAAAATAGAATTTACCATTATCACCACGTTTGTCTGGTTCCAGCTTAATTCTTAGCATTCTTAAGCCATGCAAATCAAAAGGGGAAAGAAGTTTATTTGCCTTTCTCCCTGTACACAGCATTCAGGTCTTTTTAATACATCATTTTGGGAATCTTCGTAACTACCAGGAAAATGTAGTCCTGCAATGTTTCTGTATTATAAAAACAATCATGCAAGGACTCTGCTTCTTCAGGTAAAAGAGTGCGCCCATCTCAAAAGCTGATATCTTGTATAATATGAATGAATAAATGCTTTGAGAGGACATTTCCAATTATCATACATAATAATTAAAAGCATTTTTGCAGCCCTTGAAAGTTTTTTATCCTTGAAAATCATCGACACTGTAAAAGCCTGGTCCACCACCTGGGAAGTAATTAGCATCCTCTTCATTGGAAACTTTAATTTCAGAAGATTCTGCCTATGGCTCTGGGCAATTCAAATTCTGTATTTCATGAATATCAGGGTAGGATTTAAAAGACAGAACTATTTATTAAAAAAAAAAGCTAACTAATTTGTTACACTAAGACTCTACATAGAGGCTACCATTAAACCTCATCTGCCCAAATACAACCCTGACTATTGCATCACTTTTGCTTATCTAGGGGCATTGAAACACTTGAGAAAAGCAGCAGAAGACTGAAATACAAACCAGTGAAAAAGGCAGTTGCATACATCTGACTCAAGTGATAGCTGCGTACCGAGACTGTAATACTTCTTAACGAGTCAGACTAGTTTATGCGGTACGTAGCCTTATAAACACTTCCAAAGCAGTCATGTAACGTAATTGAGTTAGGTGAGCCAGAGAGTACTTCAGTTTTTTAAAAAATAACTAATAATAATGTGCCGAGCCACAAAATTCCTGAAAGGTGAAAAGGGATCAGATCATCACTTATCACGGAACACTCAGCAGAAGTTCATATGCACTTGGACGTGCAGGACTTTCAGGGACACCAGCTAATTCCTATGAACCGCAGGAGACTTCAGGGCCCCTTCTGTAGCTTCACTTCCTTTCCACAATGAATTTATTAATATTTTAAAGTACATTGTTTTTACCAAGGGACCTTTTATACAAAACAGAGAGCAACGGATCTCAGATATTCTGACCATTAAAATAAAGTAAAAATAAGCAGTAAATAATTGAACTGGAACAAAAGATGATCTAAATTAAATCTTTTGCAGCTGTTAAAGTTTCATAGCATTAAGTATTATAAAATTAATTCTTCAAATCTGTCTTGCAATGCAACCACCCCCTCACAATTAAACATTAAAACAGGTCACTGAAAGGTCCTTTTGGATTATTTGCAAGTGTGGATGCTGCATTTGATTAAAATCACAGATTTACAGGCATGACTTTACACAAGCCTGAAATCTTCCTGCTATTTCTACTAGTTAATAAACAGCAATTAAAATCCTGGAAACCTGTAGTTCTTTCTTTCTTCCCATAATGAAGATGAAAAATGAAAACAAAAAATGAAACATAGAATAATTAGGGCAAAAAGGTGCTTAATCTTCTTTTTCCTGTATGTATGTTACAGAAGTCATTTAGTATCTCTTTTAGAATAAGAAAAAGAAAAAATAACCCCAACTTTCTTCCCAATCTGCTTTCAAGTTTTGTTCATTGATTTTTGTTTTGTTTTGATATATGATATCCTCTCTTCATAACAAGAGACGCCTCTGAAAAGGTTAGTGGCATCTTTTCATTCGTGAGCTGCGCTTATCCCCAAGATGGTAGATAATGCAAGTCTGATTGCGTTTCGGGAGAGAAGGTCTGGGTACCAGCCTGGTTGCAAAATCTTTTCATTTACAGTGCACAAATTACGACGTTTCCTTAGATTAAATTCCAAACGTCCCTTTCCCAACCTTTAGAATTCCTAAATGTGTGCATTCCTGAGAATTTGGCAGCAATAACCAGGAGGGGCAGACGGGGAGTAACTCGCCCGATGGGCCACTGCCCACCTACGGCGAGAGCGGAGGGAGCGCGGGGGGCAGCACGGCCCCCGGCAGAGCCCAGCGTCCACCTGACGGATCACCAGAGCCTGTGAAATACTTGCCAATTAGCAATTTCTAAAATTACCTCCCGATGAAAGGGAGAAGCCAGAATAATTTTAAACTCGTGGGTTTACAGCCTTTGATTTACCTGGAGGTGCCAGACGTGAGGAGCAGTGTGGACAGGAAAGGAGATCTCACTTTGTCTGATCCTCACAGTACGTAAGGAATTCAAGCAGGAAAAGGGAAGAAGTGATGTCCCTCCCCATGGCAGGGGGTTGGAACTAGATGATCTTTAAGGTCCCTTCCAACCCGAACCATTCTATGATTGTCTTCTCTTCATATGACCATGTATATTGACCGCAGTCAAAAAAACAGAGGGATATGAGAGGGGAAATTCACGGAATTTCAGAGTTGGAAGGGACCTCTAGAGATCATCTAGTCCAAGTCCCCTGCTAAAGCAGGAACTCCCCTGCTAAAACATATTATTCATAATTAAAGTTCTGGTACGTCATTTTTTCTAACTCCGCTAAATAAATTCTTGGATGTAAAACGTCAGCATGGAAAATTGGGAATTATAGCTTAATTTGCCGCTTAATTTTAGGGAATCTTGTCACAGGAAGAGACAGTTGAAGAATCTCCAATCTTTTCAGAAGGAAAATTTGAATTTGAATATCCCCTGCAAAAATGGAAAGCTAACAGAAGTGTACCAGTAATCACATTAATTGTCAGCTGCATGAAGGAAGGAGCAAGGGGAGAGCAGGTTTTTGCTTTTGGTTCAGGGATAAGTGAATTAGCCATGTTTTTATTTCCTTCATTAAATCGCGTAACAGTTCATTTTGGATTTTGTACATAATAGGCATCTTCTATCTTAATTTTATTTATGTTAAGAATGATTTCATGGATATCGAATAACTTCAGGACATTCCATCTCAGTGGCAATTTGTAAATCCTGGATACTACTGTGCTTTTCATTAAGAAAACACTAGTACCTACTTTGCTGGAACACTCAGAAACTATCTAACTGTTAAGTCCCCGCAACGCACTTTAGCTGGGAACAGGGAGAGCAAGGAAAGACAGACAATTTCCTGAGGTTAACGGGAAGCAAAGTCTGTTCAGCTAGAAATTACAGAGTAGTAAGATCTTTTGGAAAATAAATGTGTGGAGTATTTTTAAACGTGTTTTTCCTCTTAAAAGGCCTTGTCTCTTGTTGATATAAACACTGGTATTTCAAAAGGCTCATCTGATCATTACGTACCCTTGTGCCCACGGCCAAGGAAAGAATCCCAAGCACTGAAGTCTGTCAGACCTGCTGAAGAAAAATCCTTGCTACATCATGGCACTGTCTCCTATGAAAAATACTACCTGAGAAATAAAGATCCGTGTCTAAAAACCTCTGCAGAAGCATTCAGAGACATGCAAGAGGAGACAGACGCACAGCAAACCCTGTAGCTGGGAAATCTTACATTGCAAGAAATAACATCTTTTAAGAAACCCCAAAACCTAGTCCTGGTGAACACTTCCAAAAATTCACACCCAGCTGTAGGCGTTTGGGATGGAAATGTCATTGTTATTGTATTCCGTATTGAAATGTTTACCTTTTTGATTTCATACCGCACAAGTTACAACGCCCTACTCGCCTCTGTCTTTCCATCTCCCCACCTAAAGCTGAGAAGGCCACTGCAGATGGGAACAAAGAGGAGCAGCAGCTCGGCCCCGAGGTTTCCAGCTGTCCTCCAGAGACAGCATCTGGTGAGGGTCTCCACCAAAGGTTGAGAATTTCCAGTAGGTCCCTCAGGATTTTTCGGACAGCCCGCGGGGAGCGCTGTCAGCCGGGCACAGCCACTTCTGCCAAGCGCTGCAGCTCTTTGCTGGGATGGAGAATACATTAGCCAAGGCTGATTACAATCAGTGCTTCTGCTAGGAACCATTTTAGAACCCTGACTGAAAGATAATAGACTTTCTAAAAAACTATCAAGATCCTGCAGCTCTTCAAATCTACACGGCACTGATAATGCCGAGTGCCTCCACTGGCACCTGAATACGGTCCAGTTTAGCTTCCACTTACAAACTGGGAAAACTGCTTCCATGCATAATATTCAGGGCCAGCGATATACAGTTTTTGTTACACACTAGCTTTCTTTTTATCGGAGCAAATATTCAGAGATTCATCTCCTTTTTCCTTCTAAAGTACTGCAGGAAAACACTCTAAACCACAAATATTATCTCTGTGAAAGCATCACCTTTGTTGCTGTCCAGGCTTTGCCTGACTGGTTTGCTACACTACGGTAAAAAATACGCTCAACTCTACCTTCTTATGTCTCTTTGGATTATTTGATGGGGGCAGGCAGGTGCAGTGCACAGAGGTGAAAGGATCCTTGTCCGTACAGGGCCAGAGGACTTGTGAGACCCTCAGCTTCATTAATCTTGTTGCTCCTGGCTGTCACGATTACAGAAGTCAGTCATACCTAGACTGCTGGGGATCCTATTTAATGGTTAGTACAAAAATAAAATATTTTTGACACACTTGGTTTATTTTGTACATTATTTATTATTACAATGTTCTTTTCTATTATCTCTTCTACTCAGTAAATACTGGAAAACTATTACTAAATTAAAAACTTTCACAGAATCATAGAATCACTCAGGTTGAAAAAGACCCTTGGGATCATTAAGTCCAACCATCAACCCCACTCTACAGAGTTCTACCCTACACCATATCCCCCAACACCACATCTAAACAGCCCTTCAACACATCCAGGGATGGGGACTCCACCACCTCCCTGGGCAGCCTATTCATACGACGTGATTCAGCACTATGTAGTTGGAAGAGTCTCATTTTTAGTATCTGAGATTTAGTCTAATTTTAACTCCATAAAAACTTAACTTTGTAAGGTAAAGACCAAAGAAAAAGGCACTTCAAAACAGTATTTCACAAAATGTTCAGAACATTACTAATTTTTACTCTTCCAATCTGCAAACTTATGAGATATATATCAAGGCAGTTCTTGGGAACCCATGAGAAAAGAGGCACTAGAGGAGAACTGTGGGTAACGGGAACAATAATACTTGCACTAAAAATTCCTTTGCCTTTCAAAAGGAAGATCAAAGGAAAACATTAATCAAAATGAAAAGGTTTTTTCTGTTCTTTTATAAGTAGCATGATCCAGGGCTTCGGTTAGTTAGGTGTTTTCATTTAAGGCAGCTCCTGAATACTGGAATTCCATACAGTTACTCTGAACTAATTTAAATTTCTTTTTAATCCCCCCACCCGCACTGTGATATTAGAGAATGTATGCTGCTGACTACTAGCTTTCTAATCAGAATGAAAAACAGTAGGAACAAAAGCTTGTCTTATTTTACATTTGTAAATGAGTAAGTATATGTGAACTGTCCTGGAAAACCAATATACATGAAACTTGATTCTTTGCTCCACGCACCCTCCTGACCGTACTGTTAAGTCAAAGGACAGGGAACTGAAAATCTCTGACCCTTCTATTGGCTATTTTACAAAATCCGTCTGTTGGGAATTCACCAAATTCTGTATTTCACGGGTTACCTACCTCTTAGAAGGAAACGGTATCACACTAATCCATAGCGGGCCTAGTACAGTATTGTTAAAAAGTGGTCTGTACATGCTGAAGGTGATTGCTCATTATTTTATACAGAGGAAACGGCAGCATTATTTACTAATAACGTTCCTCAACATTTCCTTGTTAGAAGACTGTTTTCAGTATGTGAACCTTACCAAAATTTAGTGATCAGCACTGAAATTTTCCATGTCATGGACTTAAAGATGTATTTTCAATTTTTTATCAGAGTAACTTCAGAAAATAGTTCAACAGCTTATGACTAACTAGAAAAAATATATTATTTCTTTGAGAAAAACAATTCTCAGCATCTTTGCTTTGTTAAAAAAAAAAA
>VYZM01000651.1:192035-279566 GCA_013398915.1 Dromas ardeola
AAAAAAAAAGGAAAAATCCTCTTGAGAACCTCTGCTTCAGAATGGAATTGAAATTTGACAGATGCGGGTGTCAGAGGTTTCTTTTCTGCCATTCCTATGGCAGTGTTTTTAACATCGTTTGTATGTCTTCCCTAGAGATGGAGATCTTAGTAGCTAAATTCTTTGGAGTTTCCCTTCCCACTTTTTACTTGATATTCCTTGTGATTGCAGCTTTAGCGAGTAGTCACAAAACCCCTTCTCAAGACAAGCATTTTACAAATCCAGTCTGTAGCAAGGTGCATCGTGCCATTATATAGTTCATAAAACAAAGAATAATATTTGCATTAACCTGAATAGGAGGCCACAAGCATCACAAGTTGTGCTCATCCTCGAGAACTGCTAAAGTGAAAATTCAAACTACTAGTAGGACTGTGCTGTATCGGGGAGCTTTCAGGCCGCCAGACAGAAGGTGCTGCACTTGCCTGTATATATATATGTACACATACATACGTACAAACATATATATCTTTCCCTCTCTCTCTCTCTATGTGGTCTCCAGGCCTTGCATTCCCAGGCCATCACTTCAACAGGAAGGCAGCGACAGCCGCACAGGCGTGCCTGCAGGTGTATTGCCCCACCACAGATGCAAAGGCTCTCTATACACACACGCATATGCAACAAAGAAAACGTGAACAGGAGAAGCAAAAGGGGGCACAGACAAATAACCTTTCATAACTGCAAGCAGTTGAAAATCAGTTTTGAGTAATGTAGGCAAACTTACAGTAAAGGTAACGCTTCCATTGAAAACCTGTATCGATCTGTATTTCACATACTGGCAACACTATAAGTACTGTTATATTTAAAGGGTTTTTTTCTTATTTTAAACATTCCTTCATAAAACAATAGCACTTAAATTTTAAAAACTCTTCTAAGGAAATACTTCCCTTTCTTTCTACTTTTGCACATGCACATAACAGTGCAGGGCCACATCTGAGCACTATCAACAGAAATTCTTCATAATCGTTGCCTTTGTTTCAGATCCCAACACAACCGAGAGCGCGTTAGGCTCACACAGAGGTAGGGCGTGAGCGAGAAAAGGTCCGTTACTGAGATGGTTCTGCCAAAGGCTACTATAATTTCATGGAAATATCTGCATTGCTATGATGTAAAAAAATTAACCACACACCAGTGATCCTGGTACCGAGCCCTTTGTTACCATCATCCCCTCATTTTGTGGCGACACACAGAAACAGACGGGGAAACACTGGGTGCGCGTTACCAGATCCCTGTCCTGCTGGTGGCAGCCACCAGTTAAGCCGTTACTGAAAAGTGTTTCTATTCTGCATTTATGTTTCATAAAAGTCTGGGGTCACACTATCAACTATCTTTTCTTTGGAAGAAAGAACATAAAAATGGGAACTACACATGCATCTGTTTGAAACTAACCCTTCAGCTCCAGTTCCTGACTAGTTGACTACAAACCACCAAAATAACGGTGGCTTCACGTATTTCTCACGTATATTTTTGCTCTCTGTATTCGGCACCCTTGGGGCTGCAGAAAATACTACTTAAATTCCTAGGACCCTTATAATATGAGTAACTCTTGAGCATTTCAAAAGAATTCATATGTGTAGCTGATAGTGAGTCACATTAGTGAAATTAATAAGCTTAAACTAGGACTTTTTATGTTACACTGAATGTGAATTTGCATAATTCATGTTCAGACACTCAGTTGCAATTTGCACTTTGAAAAAATAATAAACAGCAAGTTAATCATACGATTTTAGAACAAACTGAAATGTAAAACTGCAATTTACAGAATAAAGTGAATATTATAGCAGTACAAAAATACATGAATTGGCAACTTCAGTAAAATTAATTTCTACTCACTAGAGTGAGGAAGATGACAAACTTTTATGAACTGAATTGAGCTGTACATCAGTTACAAAAGCCCAGCAACGCTGTACATTTGAAATGATTTAAACTCTCGGCGAAGCATGATTTCCACAAAGGATGTAGTGCAGTTCAAAAGGTAATGAACACAGCATTAATTCTGAGGTTATGCTGAAACCATCTATTTCCAAACTCTCCCTCACGCTGACTTCACCAGACACTAGATTCTGGTATTACGAGAGGGAATTGAGGCAGCTGGCCTGGATTTGGGCCCGGACAGTGCAGTGCTCCCCTGCTCTAACTCTTCTCGGGATGACGCCTACGGAGAAGATGAAAGAATGCTTCCAACACAGATGCGTCAGCCAACAGCTGAGACACTACCAAAGGAAATCAGCTCAAAATGCCTCTTTTTTGCATCCCATTCTAAACCCCACTATCTTTCTCAAAAGAAACAACAGAATGGAAAAACCAACGTATTTTTGTAGAGTAAAGGCTTCCCATGCCAGAGAGGAGAACATGTAGAAGCCCTTCTGCTCAAAGAGATTCTAAAGAGTCCTCTCCCCATGGAGATCCAAGAAGCTGCCTTCCACAAGAGTATGGTCCAACTCATGCCTTTATCTTAGCATAAAACATGAGTTTAGTTCATACTTAACAAAATATAAGGTACTATTCTGAGACAGAGTTCTTTGACACATATTCCCCCATCCCAAACAGAGCAGAGGGCGATCCCTAATCAATACTATGGAAAGGAAAAAAATCAAAACAACCACCCACAAACCCTCCCCACGCTTCATGCTGAGATTCGCACACTCTTTGTTGGAGCAGAAAAACCTTAATGAATTTTTATGCTCAAGCCTTAAATTCCTTAACATTTGACATGATGCAAAGGAAACCAAGAAGTCCACCTCGATACTAAGAGTCACCTTGCTGTATTATTAATCTACCTCAGACCACAAGTTCCTAAAACTGCCTTTTCAGCGAGTATTGAAACACCATTAACCACGAGTACCCTAAGTGAACGGAAATCTAAATCTAATTTTCTAGCAGGCTCCATTTATAGAATAGAATTTACCACGTTACATTAAGTTATGTTCCTGCTTTAGAAATGACGCCATACTTAAAGAAAAGGTCTAGAGACAATCCATCGCACAGAGTTTCAGCTAGTATATATTTTCTAGATAGCATCTGACATTACCATATCACTTGGTGCCAAAGCTGTAACACCAGAGCGAAAGAAAACATTTACAGAAGTTGTGTTTGCGGTGCTTTCCCGAGAGCGGGCTGGAGCGCAGGCTGGAGGGCAGTCTCAGACTCCGCGTCCCCATTGCCAGCTGCAAACCGCCCAGCACGCCTCCGTGGCCGGAGGATGAGCTGCCATCGCCCCATCCAGCCCCACCGGGAGGGACGGGACAGGACAGGACACAGGGCAGCCGGCGCTCGGCCCCTTGGGCGCTCGGCGGGGCTCACCCGGCTCAGACGCCAGCTCAAGCCTGCGGAGGAACCCCACACCCCACACCCCGCTCCACAAGCGACCCACCGACACCCCAACGGAGACTGTGAGCTGAGCACCACGAACCATGACAGTTGAGCAACGGCTCAGAATGACTGACTGTGAAACATGAAACTGCAACGGAGGATACATGCTGCTTCCAGGAAAAGCATTTTTGGCCGTTCTCCCTCCTTTCTAGCAGTTAGCATGTCACCAACCATTATATCTTGTCGCTTTCCTTCAGTACAAGGACCGTATTAAGGACACTTACGAAACCAGATTTAAAACCATGTTGAGACAATCGTTATATCATCAGGTATATTAATGGAATAACATTCAAATTACAGAAAATAAAGGACTTTCTCTGTTTAGGCCTGTCATTTTAAACCAGTCAAAACTATCTGACTTAGATTAGCGAGGTTGTTTATTTTTAGCAAAAATGAGTGGTTCGGGAAAGAAATAATTTATTTGTTTTGAAATATTTTTAATCTATTGTTGGAACAAAAGGAGATTTAGATCCTCTTGTATTAAACACATCTTCCTTTAAGGATCAGAAGTGTAGCTTCCAAGCACCTGCTATTCCATGTGTGAAATTTGCAACCTCTCGTGTAGTGGACACCATCCCTTCTCTCTTTTATCTTCAAGTAATAACAGCAATTAAGTACTGATTCTTGCCAGTACTTTCTGAACTAATGCAATTAAGTGTGAGTCTAAAACTCTAGTCACACAGACACAATACAATTGCCTCCTTATGAAACTGTAATGAATAAAAATCAAACAGCAGGAATTCCACTGGAAACAACGAAAAGTAGCAATCTACTTCATCTTATATTACACTGACTGCTTCATATAATTTCATTTCATTTCTACATAAAATAGAGAATGCTATTGTCTGCTCTGCTGCCATTTCTCTTGATATTTGAAATATATTTAATTATACAAGGTCACATCTGAAGAGATAAAGCTCTCTGGAGAGAAAGAAATTGAACTTTTCCATATCGGATCACTTCTCTTTCCAGAAATGAATTCTTTATTACCCCAAAATTACATGGTATTATCCTGAAATGACATGATACGTCTTATTTCTCATCTAGCACATTCCTGGAATTAGGCTGGAGTATAAAAGAAAACTAATGGTTCTGAGAATTGGCTGCTCCAAAGGCTTCCCTCTTTCATTACTCACTCTGGTAATTGGCAGTCCTCGGCGGGGGAGGCAGGAAGAAACATGCCGCTTGCATTTAGGGATGGGAGTTACGGCCTTGCCTTTATCATGCTGCATAAAAAAATACGGCAAATTATACCAGCTGTTACGGATGCGTTAAACCTGCCAAAGGGCTGTTTGTGCTAAAAGATTATTTTTTTCCCCCTCAAATTCTAAATTTAGAGTTCTTCAGTCCTTCAAAGGCCTAAAAAGAACGTTTGCAGTGGGGTGGCACAAATGGAAAGAGAGTAATTAATGGGAAGAAAAATGCCACTGAAAATAAAGAGAGGTTCAAAAATTTCTGAACCTTCCTTTTTATCCACATACTGAGTACATTTGAAAGACACAGATACATTTCATAGCTATATATTTTAGTCTTCAGTGCATTTCATTAAACGTTACACTTTTTGGAT
The DNA here is from genome assembly GCA_013398915.1 of Dromas ardeola. Classification (NCBI taxonomy): domain Eukaryota; kingdom Metazoa; phylum Chordata; class Aves; order Charadriiformes; family Dromadidae; genus Dromas; species Dromas ardeola. The sequence continues at coordinate 197,011 of VYZM01000651.1, forward strand.
TGTATCTAATACCAACAAAATAATAAAACACCTATTCCATTTCTTCTCTTGATTTTTTTTGTATCTACTTTCTATGGTTTTATAAGGAAGTAATTGTGTTACAAGGAATTTTGTCTTTTTTTTTAATGACATCCATTTGAACTTTGAAAAAAGAACCCCATAATAACATACACAGAATATAATTGCTTACGATTGCTACACTTTTCCAAATTTATTTGGCCCATTTTTCCTAAGATAGTAGACAAAAAGTTCCAGAACAGGAAATGCTCTGGAAATACACAAATTATTATCTGTACAGACGCATACGTACAAATCTTGTGAAGTGGATCCTAGAACCTGCTCCAGTAACGACTTCTACCAGGTGACCCACAGTTACAGGAATGACCAGCTTCTCAAGGCACGTCTGCATTCCACGGGCTGCTCCAATCCTGACACGCAGTTTGAGCTGCAAAAGCCAGGCGGGTTTGTCCCTGACTGCCCCGGGCACTTGCAAACTCAACTTTCTGGGTAAAATCCAGACTTCCTCCTGTTTGCGTGAGCAAGCGACGAGGAAGCTGTAAAATTCGTGGTGTGGAAAGCAGCAGGAGAAAAAGACTTTCTAGAGCCGCCCGTGCCCTGGTGATGTTTGGTCCAGACGCTTGTCGTGCTGCCCTGGAGAGAGCTGCAACGCGGGAGCTGCAGGCCCTTGGGGGGGTTGGTACCATCTAGGGCAGCTTTAACTGAGCCCACAGCCACCTCCTGCGGCCTCAGGCTCTCGCAGCCTCTTGGCACAACCTACAAAAGCCTTCATAAAGTACTGGGGGCTTTGGTTCAACAGCTTTTATGTAATATATATATTTTTTATATATTTGTGTATATATATATAACATCCATATATAATAGTTCAACATTTATATATTTTATAAATATATATATTTACATATTTTTTTATAATTTCACATTTACAATTAACCATTGGCAAGGGGCAAGAGCTGCAGCACAAATGCATCTGCAGGTCCCAGGTGCTACAGAAGTCCTACCGAAAGCCCAACGGAAAGAAGGAACTGCAGCCAAGGGCAGCACAGCTTTTTCAGCCGGGGCACAAGATTGCAACGCTCTCCTTTCAAATTGCCGACGCTTCCCAAAGGTACGCACGACTGGCAAAATCCAAAGGAAGTCTGATGAGAGCTGGAGGTGTGAACTCTAAAAGCTCGTGTTCTGCCAACGAATTCACAATAGCACGCGCTGGCACAGCACAACACTCACAGCATTAACATTTTCTACAGGCATGAAACTTTAATTAGACGTTATTTAGACTTTCATTAGACTTTAATAAATAGTTGGAAACCCTGTTTCCAATAGTATATTGCTCAAAAACCATTCCCAAGTCTTAAAATAGAACAACGGGGCTACTCTTTGATATGCCTTTGTTACAAAGCTTTCAAGGCATTATGCTGTGTGCAAGTTTGTGTTCAGATGCTTCATAATTTATTACTGTTGCTTATTTATATTTTCCTGTTTCGCAAAGCTAAGCAAAACAACAAGAAGAAGAAAGAAAGCAAAAAGGCAGGAGAAGCAGGGGTAATTACAGACTGCCGCCTTTGAACAGCTTCAAAAGCGTTTAGCAAATCTGAAAAGTTAAAATATATGCAATCCTAAAATCTGAGAATGGGTCAGAATTGTTTTCATTTCCAAGAGTAAACTATGATTCAAGGTAAAGTGAAAATGGTTTTGAAAGGGCATGTCATCTCTCTCTGTTTTTTTAAATTTTATTATTATTAACACTGGTGAAGGTTTTCAATGAAAGCTATGATTCTTCAACAGAAGAAATGACTGGCTTTTCCAAAGGGGAAACATTTCAATAAAAAATTACGAAGACTTTCTATATTATTTTCACAGCAGAAATTATTTTCCTTCCCTTGGCTAACAAATGTCAAAATTAAATTAACAGCTTTGCCGTAAAATCTGTAAATGCCAGTCAAAAATACGATCCGAAAGACAAACAGAAAAATCCTGAGGCAAGAACAGTCTCTTTGTTTTTATAATGATTAACATGTTGTGTACACAACTACAGTACGAACTCAAAAAAAAGCAATAGATGACAATCGGCCTCAACATTCACCCTTGGCATTGTGGAAATGACTTGCTTTATTTTTTATTTAAAGTTCCAAATTGTCGACAGTTTCTCACAACTAGCATCAGATGTACACATTAACATCACATATGGAGAACAAACCAGAAAAAAATACTGATGCAATACTTTATATTTCAATAATTAGAAAACGATTAGGAAGTTTTATCTAGTATTTCTTTCTGATTTTTCTACCACTCCTCTACGGGCTTTCAATAGACCAGGAGCTCAGCCCCTTTATCTCCAGCCCAACTCCTTGCCACATCATTTTGGTTTGCATTCTTTGAATTTGCTACGCCTGCACCTCCAGCTGTACTGTTTCCTCGACGTGTTATTCCGTTACAGTAGATCCCAGACCAAAAGGAAAAATGACCAAGAAAAGCCAATACTTTTATCTCACAGAAGTGAAACACGTCCCACGTTTCATGGAACTGGAAAGGGCCCCGACTTTTGAAGACTAACTTGTCTACAGTTCCAGTTGTGGCAAAGAAAGGGAGAAAAAGGCAATGAAAGTGTGAAAATACACTACTTAACAACTTTTTTTTTTTACCTTTTAAAGAACGGGTTAATTTTTGATTCCTTGGATAGTCTAAAATTCTATTTTGGATTATTTAATTAATCTCTTTTTACCAAGAGAAAAGAGGCTCAAAACTGGACCTTGATTAACTTGGAATAAACTTGCAAAAATTTGAGACAAGTCTCCAGATTTCTGTTTGTGAGCAGCAGAATTCAGCCCTGAATCATTAAACTTAAGAGTTCTCAAAGAATTAATATGACGGTCATTTAATAGTAAATTTTCATCACAATACGTCAATAACAGCGGGAAAAAAACAAAAAACAGGTTTCCGTTAAGCTCAATCCCTTTCACTTTCTTAAAACAACAGCATCTCTTTTCCCATAAATATTCCTCTCCCATAGAATATTTACTCACTGATCTATATTTTGTCTGTTCAGACCATACTTTTAGAAATTATTTTCCTTGGAAAAATGGAGTAGAGTAACTCTGCAGTTGTGAACCAGGGAAAATGTCATTGACTTGAGGGAGGGCAGAGAAGTGCTGTAAGGCAGCGTTACGGGCCCATCTCGACACACCTCTGTCAATGCTGTTTCTAAACCTGGAATTTTTATTATATATTATTCTATTTTATTTTTCAAGGAATATTTAATGTATGTCATTTCTCAGCTTCGCTTTTATCTTGGATCTGTTTGGAGTAGGAGCCCTTTGTAGTTTCAGACAGTCCCACGTCTTCTGAGTGATCGACAGCAGGTCATTTGGAAAGCCCGAGAACGGATGAGTTCACCATCGCATCTCCCCACTCCTCTCTCTGCCTCGCAGAGTCCCGAGGTGAAGGGCTTGCCTACATATTTATGAACCCTCAACGAATATGCTGTAAATTTTTCCAGTCTTGCAAATCGATATAATCATTTAGCATCCATAACACTTGTAGCAAAGCAATTTCATATCTGAGCATTCACACTACTCTTCTACAAATCCGTCCCCACTCTGCTGTGCCGTTTTCAAGACGAGAGCATTGCACACAGGATTCAACTGGTGGATGGATCAAGGGTACATCAATGGCATAACGATGTTTCTGTTTTCTGTACTCAGCTCCTTTCCTAATTTGAAATTTTGGCCACGATTTCAGAGTCAACTTTTCAGTCAACGTTACCTGGCTTTAGCTGTGTCTCTAAGTTGGTGTCAGCAAGTTACATTGAGAAGGAAAAAAAATTAAATCTTAAAATCCCCGAACTATAACGTTATAGCTCAAGAAATAGAGGAAACACAGTCCACACGCTAAATACTCTGTGAGATGAAGGACTGCATCAGAATTTCACACATGCCGTAAAACTCCAGGCACTGTGCACGGAATTAATTTTAGTCAGCGCAGCTCCATCTTTTAGTCAGCAAAACATCAGAGGGCATTTTTAAATTGCTATCTATTTTCTGCAGCCGGTTCATTTTTAATAGCTAAGAAATAACCACACCGTCTCTCTTCGAAGAAGTCACCAACATGAGACGACAAGGAGGATTCATCAGATCTTTGACTGTAATACAGACTCGGTTTCTTAGATAACAATTCTCATTCCCTCCTCCTTCTCTCCCTCCCTTTGAGAAAGAGTTATGAAACTTTTCAAAGCTTTATAGAAATTTACTGAGCTAATTTACTGCTACTTCCCCTTTAAGAAACCTTGGATTTCTAGAATCGTCAGCAAATCTTACACAACCATCCTAGCTGGAATCATTCCCCTTGATCCCTGCCGCTGCAGCTGGAGGAGCATCACTCACACCACCCGACATCCCCAACTGCCGCGGCCTCTGCTCCCCCAGCGGTGAGCTACTGCGTCGCTTGAGAAAGCATCGGAGACCTCCAGCTGATCTCCAGCTAGATTTTCTGTTAATGAATTTGGCACATCAACTTCTACGAACTCCCAGGATTCAGACGCTTCAGGCGTTTTCTATAAAAAACCTGCCTCCTCTTGATAAACTATCCTCTCTTAATGAGCATCGCAGGCACACACTCATTCATCGGGCCCAGAGCATATACCAGCCCTCCAAATTAAAATCAACCCAAAACCCAACACCCAAAATCAACTCAATACATCTTGCGGGTATCACACTCCCTGGCTATTCTGAAGATGAACAGTATTACTCTCCGCATGGCTGCTGACAAAACAGTCTGGTTACTTCCATGTATCGGCAATATATTGTTGTGCTTTGCGCCTGTAGTAGTCACTGGAGTTGGAACTAAAACCCCGTAATTTCAGCTTCCATATTTTAAAGTCAGTGAACAAGTCTACTTCAGATACCCTCAACTTCCCATCAACAGACCAGGAATTTCCATAAGGATGACCTCGTAGATGGGCAAGATTCACACAGGAGTCTGAAACTTCCCTCAAAAGGAAATACGTTGTTTTTGTTTAATGCTCAGCATTTGTTCTAATGATCCAGTTCATAACACTCTCATTTATTTAGAAGTATGTGACAGGCTAGTTGGCCTTTCTCTGGTTACTCTGAGGGTAAAAGAAAACTCCTACTAACATCCAACACCAAAAGCCTCTCTTGCACATGCTCCGCACAAGAAGACCAGAGCGTGGTCCCGTCTTCCCCGGTCCCTGCAGGACGCGAGCAGTAGGCTTCTACTTACACCCACATACAGGCAAATACAATCATTTTTACTCAAAAACTCTTCCAGCATGCGTAACAGAAAAACCAAGTAACGTATGCAGATCTTTTGGAAAAAAGAAAAGAAAAAAGCGGTCTGTTGCAATCACAGATGGCAGGCTGCTGTCTCCAGACTGAGCCTCCCAGGAGGACACATCACCAGGTGCTCCTGCCCCTCGCACGCTCAGAGGGACCGCGCTTTTGGAAGTTTTATGAATGAGTCCGTTTCTACTAAATCAGGTTATTGAAAGGAAATGGCACAACCTTCTTAATACTTCAGTGGTTTAAGCTATCGACAATAGCTGTAACCACAGCACACACACAGCCACCTTGTGTACCACGGTTTCTTCCTAGTCTATAGACTTGGAGCAGACCGTGCGGTTGGACTGCGCAGAACTCGGTCACAAAGGCACCCCTGGACACAGTAACGCTGCATCCAGAGTAAGGCTAGAACAGCCAGTAAATCCCAAATGAAAGCTGCATGTCCGTGATGCCCTTTTGAATCCACTGGTACCACAAGACAGAGCGCGACCATTGCCGGCATCACCAAGAAAGGTGAACTGGAGGAAACAACAATAAGAGCCCAAAGGAAGAGGACAGAGGGGGAGAATGTACTGATTTCCAGCGGAAACGCAGGGCTGTGTGCTCCAGGAAAATCCTGACAGAGATATCCCAGCCTTGATTGGTTTAGTGGTGGTTTTTGTCAGTGTTGGGGTGATGGTTGGACTCCATGATCTGAAAGGTCCCTTCCAACCCAGGCGATTCTATCATTCTATGATTCTTTGATTGCCCATTTCATAAATAAGGAAATTCCGCATTGAATATCCATGAAAAAGGGAAGGAGGAAAATCCTCTGGATGCTGAAAGATTGTACTCTCTCTCTACCCTACTGCAGTTAATGCTCCTGGAACCTGGCCACTATCAGCCAGACAAGAGTTGGGATTTGTTGAATGCACCAGATGATGCCAAGTAGAAAATGCCTCAGCTTTGCAACAGACGCCAGATCAGCTCGCGGGAGTCAAAAAGAACTACTGCCACACTGTGGCAAGCCGTAATAAAAGGTAATTTCTTTCTCTTTAAGTAGCCTGCAGGGCATCTCTGGTCAGAGGGAAGGTTTTTTTCCTTTGTGACCGGTCTGATTTAATGCGATGCCAAAACTACGGAAGGAGGCACACAATTGCTTGGAAGCCCACAGTTCACCTCCTGGGAAACGGCTGGGCAGTCCCAGTGCCACGTCACACAGCAAGGGACGGGAAGGTGAGGAAAGGGATGAAGACAAAGAGCTCGTTTGCTGGAAAGATGACAGTTTTAAACTAAGGGTCTCTTGGCAGAACAATCAGCAGGACAAAAAATAAAAAGGAATGAGTTGTTAAATAAATACAATACTACATTTCGTAAACACTGGAAGAGTATGGAGTGAATCATACGTACGCTACGTATTGCAGCTGAAACACTTGTTTCTTCTTCAAGATGCTAAACCAGCTCTGAAAGGTTAAATAAACCTTAAAAACGTAGAACTGCAGCATATTTTGCAACAGAAGTAATTTTTCATTAACAAGTTGCCAAACACATTTTTCAAGAAGCCCTTCATTTAAGCTATAGCATAGCAGATTATGCCACGAAAAGCAGAAGAGACGATTCTTAATTCTACCTTACACCCATTACAAAAAGAATTTGATAGAATTAGATACATACAAAATAGATACATATAAAATTGTGATTTTTATATACATACATGCACACATGCAAACACAATTATTTTTACTCAAAAATTCTTCCAGCATGCGTAACAGAAAAAAGAAGTAATGTATGCAGTTACTTCTGCAGTAAAGCGGTACTTCTGAAAAAAAAAAAAAAAAAGAAAAAAGGTCTTGTGATTATTGCTTACAGATTGCCTTTGGGTTTTAAACTTTTATCATTAGAGATTGCTCAAAAGTACTCCTAAAAGACCCGACCAGTTTAGAGAGATTTGAAAAAAGTGATCTGTTTGAAATGTGTACAGATGTGTTGAATCAGATGAGAAACACCAGAGGAAGCAAGTTTTTAATATTTCATTAAACTTTCAAAGGCAGCGTCCAGCGCTCGGGTTGCTCGGAGATGAAAACGGGAGTCCTGCCGCCCTGCTCACCGCTGCGGGAAGGGGAGCCCTGGGGGCTGAAACCCCCCCACCCCCCGCAAATGGCTGAACACTGAACTGGGCTTTCCTCCAAAAAAATTAGTTGGAAAGATGAATTATTCCGGTATCAGAGACCTACTTTTCTCAAAGGGGTCCAATACAGAAGTTGTTCAAATCGCAAATCAAAAAGTACTTTTCCTCATTTTCAGTGCTACAAAGTCCAGAACTGAAATCAAATTACACTTGTTCTTTTTCTACCAATGCTAGAAAAGGTTTTGCTTCTGTAAATTAACTAACAGTTTTATTAGTTAAGGCAAATACAACCTCACACTAAACAAAGCTCATAAACCATGACTTTTCTGCAAAATGCATTTCAGTTATGCAGAAACTGAGAGACGACAAAAGAATCACATTAGAAAAATTAGGATAAGAATTATGTGTAATTAATAATTAGATTCTCAAGTGTATCTGGTACTAAAATGAGTGCGTGAAGGTGCTAGATGGATAAAAGCCAGTTTAAAATTGGGCATAGGCAGAGCTTGTATCTTTTATACTCGGCTGCTGTGGAAAGTCAGCGCCAGGGAGTTCTCGCAGACAGGCGGGCACGGAGCGGGAACGGCCACTGAGACGACGCCTAAACTGGCTATTATTTTGTCTCCCAGCCCCAGGAACTGTAACGCAGGAACATTACCGTTTCTGTAGTAAGTGCCCTCATAAGCAGAAACAAGGGCATTCAAAACGCACGTGCTGTATCCTTTTTTCTTTGTACTTTTATTTTGGTGGGGGCACTTCCATTCCCATGCGGACGGTCCCCATTGCCAGGGCCCTGACGGCGCTAGAGCCCGGCGGGGAGGGATTCCTCCCAGCAGCACAAGGGACAAGCCGTGCCCTTGTGGCCGGAGGGACCGCGCATGCCTTAGTACTGACTATTTTACAGACCTCTCATTTTATGGCCTTACTCTGCTGAGCCCGCAGGGCTCCCACCCTGCCATGCAGACGCTCAGCAGAAACGCTCTGAGCCGCATCGCCGGCTCCGGAGCGGTGTTACGGAGACAGTGCACACCCGAGCCCCTCGCTCCTGTGCTCACCTGCGTGCTCTGGGAGGGTACCAGAACCTACCAAGAGATTCTATTCCCACACACATCAAGTTTTGATCGTTTGAAGTGTTTGGTTTTCGTAGTTTAAAAAAAACCCACCACAACATGCGCACACCCCGCATTCCCTCCTCACATTGGTTTTTATCCTCATAGCGAGGGCTACCATAACTGAGTTTGCAATGATTTTCTTGGTCCTTTCATTTTCCCTGAGTCATCTTAGACATCCCGGCCAGCCCGTAATGGTTTCTGCAGCTCAGGTGTCAACCAATATTGGACACTCAGGACTAAGAGCTGAGGAACAGACAGAAAAAAAAAAAATATAGCCTGACCTGTGCTCCTTGGGCTATATTTGTAACGCAAGCAAAAATTTAAAAAGAAAAATAAGGCTTTTTTTGAGGTGACACTTGGAAGCCTTCTCTCTTTTTTCACCAGTTTTCAGTACCCTGCTCCAACACTTACCGCAATTTATTTCCCTTGCTACTGTGACTCTCTCTACGCACTCTGAATCCTTTCTCGTTTCTATAGCTGTGGCCAACCGAACCTTTTCCTCGCTTTCTGAACTCCCACAGTAAACCTGGAGACACGAAGTTTAGCAATAACCACTCCTAAGCTCCAAGGCCAATACCCTTCCTGACACTGCTCTCACAAAGCAGCAGCGGCTGCGACCAGACGAAGGACGACTGTCCACCGCGAGCTCCCACCAGATACAACATTCACGAGTGACAACAGAGGCTGGGAAGAAAAAACAGGGAGTGGAGGAGAGACGCTGAATGACTTTTCCAAACATCATGAGCAGTAAATCACCGGCCCCAGGCAGCAACGGTGCAGGTGAACGACTCCAGACCGTTCCGAGAAGGACACAGGGCTTGGAACAGCCAAAGCCAAGGGATGGTTTTGACGTCACTGAAGTGCAACGGGAGCTCTGCTGTATTAGCCAGGTTCAACTCAGGCCGATACTCTAGTCTGGGTAGCTATTTCTCTTTCCCTTTACTAGATGGGTAATTTCTCATGCAAAAAAGCAGGATAATTTACATACTTCCAGTACAGTTTAATATGTAATCAGGCACAGCTACACGCCAGGTTTTGTTGTGGCTCTAGCACTCCACTGCATGCCAGTAATTATTTAATTAATAATATAGCGCTTGCTATTCTCTTGGCCGGTAAGCTGCATTTGTTTTTCTGAAGCTCTGCACATCAAATGGATCAATGTTATTACAACACACAGTTTCTGCATACACTCTGATCCTTTTCTCCCAGGAACATCACTCTACTGCTGCCTTTTTCCCTTCAGTTTCGATTTCATTTAGGAAATTTTGGTGTGACAATCAAACCCACAAATGTTCAGGTGCGTATCCGGCTGAATAGTTATGCTGAAGTTGGTAGGAATACTCGCCTCATGAAGATTACTACCACCATTCAAAATTCAAGGGACTGAACTTCCAGATTTACCCAAAATACCTGGCAGGAAGTCGTAAACTCAAACAAGCATGGCACCAATGGCGATGCTGGGCTTCGCTTTGGGTTTGTTGTTGGTTTTTTGTTTGGTTGGGTTTGTTTGGGATTTTTTTTGGTTTTGTTTTGGGTTGTTGTTTTTTTTTTTTAATAAAAGCTACGCTCTGGTTTGTTTTCTTCTGCATAGGTCTGGACAGTGTTCTCCAGCTAATGTATTCTTCAGCTCTAAAGTGCCCACTCAGCGCATTCCCACTTTGTCCGCATTGCAATGAACCCGTAGAGAAGGATTTCTCTTATAATTAAGCAAAAGACACAGATTTCTTCTCGGATCCATATATGTCCAATCAGATATTTTTATTTCCTTTTCATATTTGTTTTGCTCTCAAGGGAACTGAAGGAGAAGCCAGCGGTCAGGAGTTGGAAGGGCCATGAGGAGCTGACAGCGGGTTGGGAATGGCACTGGCTCTGCCATTTTGCACTCTGTGAGGAGCGGTAAGAAGTGCCGCGAGGAAACCCAGCGCCAGGCACGACGATAGGCGAGATGAAAATCTGATCACGGTTCGAGTGCTGTAACACTGAACCTGGGTTATAAAATGACTGATGCAGATACTAAAGATCATTTCCACCTCTTCTTTAAAAGGAAATTTAGTATGCTAGTCCTTGGAGTAATGGAATCAGCCTTTGAGCATTTTGCTAAGGCTTTCACATAGATGTGTGGCCAAAATTAGGAAACGCACCATTTCGAAATGATAAAGGCAAAAAAACCCACCAGATTTCACGTAACTCATACATTCTGCTCGACTTTGTACGTAAAAGCAAAATCGCTTCATTTTAAACCCTGTGCTGTTATTTCATTTTCAGCTCAACTCCTAAAAGGCTTATTTCCTTCTGAAACTGCTCCAGTTGCTCTCTGTGGGAAACTATAGAGTTTATATATTATTCATCCAACTAAAAACCCTGAGGCAGGACCCCTGTGGAGCCTCTTCAGTAATTGGTCTCCAGATGCCGGTGATGCAGTGCTCAAAAAGTCCTTAAACATCACCAGAACACAATCCCATCTGCTTTTCAAGCTGCGTGTGTTAGAAGGAGCAACAGCGCCTGCTCACCCCCATTTTCCCCCAGCTCCTGCACTCCCTCGTTAGTCAGGAACTCGTACGCACCAAACAACACTTTACGTGGCAAACACAACAGCATAAAAATTTGCAAGCGAAATAAATCACGGTATTATTTAAAAAATATGTGACGTAGCTGAGCAATCGATCCACAAAAGCCGTGCACGCTGGCAGCAACACTATCGATGGTTTCAGTGTTTCCAGAACACACCTAAGCAGGAGGCTGAGAGCGAACGCTGAGCAGGAATCACAGACTCACAGAATCGCCCAGGTTGGAAGGGACCTTTCAGATCATCGAGTCCAACCATCAACCAACCATTCTGAACTACGGTATCCCGACAAGATGCAGGTACGCACAGTGAAAGTTCACTCGGCATTTGCGTTTATGCCCTGAAAGGGCAAAACAATAACAACGTTTAAACCTTTTTCCAGTATGGCTCCAGCACGGGCATTTATGCGATTCACTGAGACGGGCCTTGAAGCAGGACTACAATTGTTGTGTTCCGCACTTGCAGGGTCAGTCTCTGTATTTCCCTAAATCCCCAAACTGTGAATAATAGGCATTTTAATACTTCTTTTTCCAAGAACACTGTAATCCAAAATATATTAGTTTTCAGGACATCTCACTTGGAGCATTCTTTAAATGCTAATCATGGAAGTCATTAATGACAAATTAATTTAGATCTGCAAGGGACGCTGACAAATCCATCGGCCATTCATCTAACAGCGCTTTTTCCTGTCTGTCTCATTTTGACCTGTCTCCAGGGCTCCCGGCTACAGCCTGTACAGCATCACGGCTCTTTTCTCTAAGTCTCCCCCCATACCTCCTGTTTCCCCCACCTGCCACACTGGGGAGACTGGAACGGCAGCCGGCCAAGGCTGCCAAACTGAGCTCGTTTAGCCTAGAGCTGCTGCTTGCCACGCAGGTCAGCGAGGAACAGCACAGACATTGGTGCCCCAGTGCCGTGAAGCAGGCACACCCAGGTGCTGGAAGAACAACGGCATGGCATGAAATCAGATGGTCCAGGCACTGGAAGCAGCGCGGACCAGCAACCACGGAGCTGTGCCTCCTCAAAAGGCTGGAAACAAAAGCTGAAGTTGGTGTGCAGTGCTGCACGTTACCAGGGTGAGTCTGCTAGGAAATAAAAACGAGCGAGAGATAAAACACGACCTACTTGGGTTGAAACCAAATGAAATGACGAAGGAGGTTCTGACCAGCACAACAGCAGGAGTCAGGTCAGGTCCTCAGGGTGGGACAGGAGGTTCTCCTCCCGGGGCAGCCCAAAGGACCAGGCCCTGCTTGCTGACTGCAGGGGCCAGGAGATTTCTCACCGCTATCGCTGAGCCAGCAAGAGGCAAGGAAATCTTGGATGTAAAGTTTTGGCCAGCTATAAGAAACTCTGTCAAGACAATATCCTCAGAATAACCACATACGACTGAAAAATATATATTATAATGTCACTGTCACCACCTACAGTAAAGCTAACTCACGCAGCAATGGTCTCGTGGTGCTTCTTTATGCAAATTCTTCCACCTGTGATGAAGACGTTCTCTGAATCTCAGTAGTCAAGGGCAAATGTACAGCACTAAACCAGTAGGGTGTTCTAGACTGGAGGACCAGCCTGACCTAATTTGGAGTTAATGTTAGCATGGTCTGTTTTTACAGATTTAATTTACACAGCCTTTACCCTCGGTGATAGATGTGACTCACATGTGTCATTTACCTGATAATTGCCAAATAATACACGGGGAGTTGCGAAGCCCAACAGAGCTCTGCCCTTGCGTAAGGTTTTCCCTCGTCACTGGTACGTAAACGACAACAACTCTGCTGTTGTAAACTGGTACCACTTCACTGAAGTGAATGGAACTGTGCTGCCACAGAAAGAGCAGGTATTTCTAAACATACATATGCATAAAGAGCATTTTAGCATTTTATTCCTCATTTAACTGATAGTTGTATGAGCAGGTGGACCACTTGTCTGAGCTTCGATGCTTTTTAAGTTCCCACAGTAGCAAGTATTCCATGTAGGGTTGGGACAATGGGAACTCAAACTCCCGCAGCATCCGGGAGACCATGAAAATGTGGTGCGTTTAGTGATGAAACATTCTCAAGAACTGTGCCACAGTAAAATTACAAATTGTGGCAAATATCTATGAAAACAGAAACTGCATAGTGACTGCCAATGGGAAAAGGGATTTATGACCTGTCAGTAGCGTAACATCGCCTTAATTTACAATGATATTTAAGTTTTTATAACATCCTTTGGAAAGTGTAAGGTAAGGTTGGCTTCATAGATCACTGAATTCTATTTACCTTTATTGAATTTCACTTTTTAAATGAAAACCCTGTACAATGCTTCTACTGTACAAGAAGCTACTAAGAATAAGACTCCCCTTCAATGCAGAGCCTCCCACCCCCTGGAGCCATCACTCTGCTTTGGGTGTGAGGGACCCTCAGCCTCACGGGGCTCTCCAAGAACGGCCGAGGTTCCTCTGAGCAGAGACATTACATCTGACAGAGGAAATATGGGTAGAATAAATAAGCTTCTCTGAATACAGAAACTGTAACAGCTGGAAAAGGAACCGCACGGTGTTGTTTTAGAAACAGAAAAATAGACCCACAATAGAAGTACATTTGCAGCACTAGGAAGACTGAAGAATACAACTGCCTTATGCAGGCGAGATGTTCCAAAGCAACATGGGTGTTGTGTATGCATTTACACACCCACACCCCGCAAACGTACGTGCTGAAGTGATACGGTCACAATAGAGGAAAGCTAATCTAAGCAATTCATGCAGTCCTAAGCATACATTATGAAGTTTTAAAATGCTTTTTAAAGCAGCAAGTACTTGAAACTTCTGTATAAACCAAGCCATTATAAATAATAATTGGAGAATATTCATTTTTGAGCATGAACATATTTATATACAGTTTTAAATATCACAGATAGCTAACAAGGAACTATAGAAATACAAGGCTTGTAGTCATTAATATACAGGGTTTTTTACATTAATATGACAGGGTTTACAGCTGGTATCGCCCTAAAAGTTCAAGATAATTAGAAATCAGTATAACAACTTGTTTCCTTATTTTGTTCTTAAATACCTAAATGATTGCCCAGTGATCTGGACAATATGATACAGCTTTTCAGCCGTCACATCACACTGATTTCCCTGCCTTAAAAAGCTCTGGGTTTCTCCTGAAAGTACTTGCCTACAGAGAGGTGAACTTGCCATGAACCTGAAGGGCAGCGGAGAGCAGACCCCCCCTGCCAAGGGCTAAAGAACAGAACCCCCCTTCCTTCAACACCAGAAGATCACATTTCTTCTCACGAGCTCCTTGCTGTCACAGACAGCCTTAAAGCCAGGTCTGGTAACACAGCCTTTATGCAGCAACTAAAATCTTCAACCGTCTGATAACCAACACCTTTGTTCTTCTACTTGGTAAAAACAACTAAGAATTTTCTCTTTTGTAACTCCTCTTCCAAGAGGACATACAATCTTCTCAAACTCCTCTTGAGAAGTCTCCGTTTCAGATCTGGAGAGACCAAATGCGTTGCTTTTCTAGCTGAGCTGCGTATTTTTTTGACAATTCACATTTGGAGGCAACATCCAGCAACACGCAATCCTATATAGATTTATTACCTAAACCATCTCCAGAAGGTGTATAGTCACACGGGACAAGAGCGAGGTGATGACAATTCAGCGCCTCCTATTATAAACAGTATTCACCCTTTGACATCTCTGCTCTCACATCTACAGATTAGCTCTCTTTCCCTGGGAATAACAGAACTTAAAGACGCTTAAACTCCATGCAAGAGAGAGGTACGCAAAAGACTCACGGCCCTGATGCACACCAGGCAGAGATGTGCGCGTCGGGGTCCAGGTGGGCATTTACCATTCTAAGTCTCCACATTTACACTATTTTTGATTTTGGAAATCATGATCCATTGGTTTTACAGAGAGTTATCCCACCAGCACGACAAAAAAACCTGCCTAGACATAAATTGTAATTGTAATAGAATAATTGAGACAAGCAGCATAACGCTCAGAAGCACGATATTTGAAGCAATTACAATTTAACATTTGAAGCACTTCAGTGGCATTCCGTTAAGTATCCGATGAGGTATATATGGCAAAAAAAGTATTTATTTTTTGCCTACTAACGGTTTGTCTTTTGTACTTAGAGGTATGCAACACAGCAGTATTATTCATTAAAATTTTAAGATTCAGAATATTCTTTGATGTATTGAACGTCTCTTATACATACTTTTCCTACATGTTCGTAACTGCATTTTATGGCGCCAAAAGCCATCCGCACAGCTCCCGAGCTGATCTTCACGAGGTTCGCGCGGCAGGTTACACAGCTCCGAGCCCGTCTGACACATCACCCCTCACGCTCGGGACAGGATTTTTAGTTTAAAATGCAAAGTTACTATTTGAATGTTTCTCATAACTAGGGCGGCATTCTGTGACTGCCAGACTGCAAGTCCTAAAAATATTTACTATTTGCACTTACTGTTAGCGTACGCCAGTGGTCCACTGGGAAAACAACACTGTGCTATGGGATGATCCCACAGGCAGCAGCTGGGGAAACGCACTTGTAACGCTCGGAAAGTTAACCAGCAGAGAAGTCTGAGGAGATTATATTAATTTTCCTAGGGTAAATCACTGTAGTACAATAATAAAATTTATGACTAAGAGAAATGCACAAGCAAAATAATGCTGGGAGCCCTGGGAACATGGAACAATTACAGTAAAAGGCAACTTTATGGATTTCTGTTTCACAGTAGTTGTGTCCCAAGCCTCTGTGAACGAGGCCTATTTCTGAACATATTTGTCGAGGGAAAGCTGAAACAAATCAAACAACATCGAAGTACATGGAAAAAATACAAGGCATATCGCGTTTGAATGTGCAGTTGGTTAAATAACAGTAATCTGGGACAGATGTTCACACGGACTTGGCATGCGTTTGGAAGGCAAGACTAGAGCATTTCCTTCCAGAAGTAAAAATATACCTGGAAATCAACGCCACAGTAAAATAACAATTAATTGCATTAATCTGTTAAGTAACATGGGCTGGTATCTATAAATCTTCACATATTTCTTAAGGTACTTTAAAGGATAAAAATTAACCATCAGATGTTACATTATTTTGAATTCAGAACCAAGAACATATTTGTAGTTTATGGTTGCTTTGCCTGATGTAAAAGACCCTGCATTAAATCACTGTAATAGCAATATATGTTATAGTAAGTTAGTTTATATAGTCTAATGATGTTATTGATCATGGAAGGTAACTGCAGTCATACAGTATTGATGTCCCTCTCTCCGTAGGGGAGAATATTTATGAAAGATGCCAGTGGAATTACAGTGGAAGTTAATGGTCTTCCTAAACACAGAGTCAAAGAAAAAGGGCAAGACTGCATCGATGAAGTGCCTTCTCTGCCTTCTGCAGGAATTGCTTTTAGAAACAAGTTCATTCCTTCAATTTATTAAGATGATATTAATGTCGTGAAGGCAGCCTGACTTTGGCACCAACATGATGCTTTTGTCTCACTTTGAGGCTTTTGTGTTTCCTTTAAATCAAAAGCAGATTGTGTTGTTTTTTTTTTTCCTACTGCACAGAGCTAAGAGACTTCTGTACTATAATATACCTTATAACATACAGAACAAGAGTATACATATGCTACAATGAAGGAAATTCATAGTAAAAACATATAACCCCTCACTTCAACTGCTTAACTCACAGTTAAAAAAAAAGTCAGACTAATTTTATTTTACAAATCAATAGATAAAACAGCCTATGTTCATCGGACACCAGCTAAAAACATATTAAAAAAAAATAATCAGAAAAACATTCATTTTATTACCAATCTTGGCCTGAAAGATTTTTTTGTCGTTGGCTTTAAGTTTTAAGAAAAGGTGAAAAATCATTTCTTTCCCATCTCCTTGCCAAAGCTCAAAAGGGTGTCCCATAATTAAATGGGATTCAGCGGATCAGGTTTCAGGGCAGTGACAATGAGTGACTTTTGGCTCTGGAAATAATTGGGTTTTTGGAGGTCAATAGCCAAGGGATGAAGCAAAATATTTCGGTAGAGATTTGACACTTTTCAGTTTCTATGCCAAATAAAGTCTGCAACACAAGAAAGGCTTTCTTCAAGCATACAAGGAGGCGCAATGAAAAAGAAACGCACCGTTGCAGAAATGGGCACTGGAAGAAGCCACCAGGAGAGGAGCAGAGCGGTTCTTGCGCTCCCACTTACTCGGCCGTGTGGCCGCAGCCACAGGAGGGAAAGTCACGGTGGGGCACCCAACCTAGAATAACCCACGGTGTGATCATTAGGAAACCCCCCTAGTTAAAGAAAAGATGCAGATGGCGTCGCTGTCATACAGAGGAGGAAATCTCTGGAACTTCGGGTGAGCGTTCAACTCCCCAAAACAGCAGCGTACAAAAGCATCGCTTGGAGGAGGACTGAAACAAAGGTGCTGCCTGTTCTTCAGCTCATTATCTGTACAAAGTAATTACTTGTCGGGAGCCAAACTGTAAGACATTAACTAGAACTTAGTGTAGAAGTAGCCAAAATGAGGAATGCCTTCTGAGATGACTCTCCCAGCAGTCCCCACTACTGTGCTTGGGCACACTCTGTGGAGCAGGCTGGATCGCCTTTGGACAATATTAAATCTGAAGATGCTGTCAGAAGCACGTCCAATACCCTTGTATTGTTAACGGATGTTCAAGCAATGGGATGAGAGTAAAACTATTCCAACGGAACTCCCTCTAGTAATGACCGTGCAGGTGTGGGCTCCTCAGCACCTCGTTTCCTCCTGCAAAGCCCCTTGCGCCGCACGGCGCCGCTGGCTGAGGCTGGGACCCCCGGCGACGTGGGGATGCAGTCGGCTATCACCAGCGGCAAAGGCACGGCACCGAGAGGAACACCACGGCACACGGTTCTACAAAACAGGGGTGCTGAGAAACCCGCAGAGCTTAAGCCAGGCTGAAAGCCGACAGAAAGAAACATTAAATGCTTTCCTGAAAAACTACCCTGATGTGGCAGAAGGACACTGTGACAGAAGGGACATAACGTAACTGCTTTAAGGGGATCTTCGTGACTCAAGGAGACTTGAATCAAAAAAGAGTATTCATAAGAGCAATAGATTATGTATAGCTACTCAACAAGATTAATCCTAACTGAAGGACAGAAGGGCCAGCCCAGCCCACAGCGCTGGATGAAACTCAGCCTAGAGGAACCAAGGGAGCACCTGGAGCGATCTCTAACCATCACTGTCAACCTGTGGAGGATGAGTGTCCCAGAGGACCAGAAAAGGGCAAACATGGTACCTATCGAAGACCTGAGAATTTATAGACCAGTCCAAATAGATTAAATCCCCTGAAAAATCGTAGAGCAAAAGAAAAAAAAAGCCAAACCAAAACTACAATAGAAAAAAACATGAGCACCTGTAAAAGAATAAGATGAGAAACCACCACCACAAGCTCGCCAACAGGCAATACATACGCAAACACACACAAACACACAGACTTGTCAAAGTGAAGTGCTGACTCTCCTGTCACAGGATGCCTTCATGGCCTGTTTCCAATTGCTGTGCCCATGGAGATGGACGCTGCCTTTGGCAACATACCCGTTTAGGCATTGTGTGTAAGTATTATTTTCATACAAAGATGTGAATTTGCAGAGGGATGCCCTACCTACAGTTGGAAATAAATTCCACCTTCCACCATTCTGTTCTCCCTTATCTGAACCGTACCTATTTTCACCAAATTCTGCACCTCAGCAGTAGCACCAATGGAGGAGGAGAAAGCCAGAAGCAGGCAAATCGCAGACGTGTTGTGGCGCTCTTTTCCACTACTTTTATCTCCTTGGTTCCTCTCTTAGACTACACAGACATACAAGGACAGGGATTTCAATTCACAAAGACCTGGCCTTCTGCAAGCAACACAAGTGAATGTGCAAAGCAGAAAAAAATTCCTCTGCATTATTTTTAGAGCTTTCCCTATTCTTCCACACAGCTCCTGGAGAATTCCAGAACTTGAACAAGTTAATACATGGAAGAAATTAGAGGCACAATTGCCCACCACCTCTTAAGAACCCTTTCACGCGGTCACACCTTTCTGTGCCTCGGCACGGTAGCACTGCATCGACCCTGCCTCGCGTCTGCGGCAAACGCGCACAGCCAACGCTCAAATCCCGCAGTCTCAATTGAGTGAAGTGACACTACACGTGTGAAAGGAATTCCTCATCTACTCTCTAATATATAACAGATTAAAAGAACAAAATAGCTGAAACTGTCAAAAGGCATTTACAACAGCCCATTTCCGTGTTGAAATGTCATCGTTTTAGTCCTTTAGTCCACCAAGTCCAGTTCATTCCGCACAGCCTCGGAGACCACACGGCATCACAGCCTGGGCAAAGGACTTCTGGATACCAGATGGTGAATGTGCTGAAGGACCCGACAGAGAAACTAAACAACGGTGGGCTCTGTCTTCTGTGACAGATGTGTCGGTAACATCTGGCCAGCTGGTCTGACCGGACAGAAGAACCATCATGGTTCCCGAATCACAGGTTACCCTCCCTTCACAAGCGTATGCACTCTGCAGAATTCCATTAGCAGCACCTGTACAGCTGCTCACTAGGAGCCAAGATACCTCACTGAGGTCATCTTCTGCCTCACAACATTGTCCACATATGTGATTTGATACAGGGTGCTGACCCAACAGTTTTCACTGACCTCTCAATCAGGTTTAGCAGGTGCGAAGGGAATAAAAAATGAGGAACGAAGAACCTGGTTGTGACCGTGCTGGAAAGTTATCTCCGTTCTTCTTGACCCGTGTCCCAGACTCATCACCCAGAAGGTCTGATGATGCAAAGAAGTACTGAACAGACTTGGTCACAATAAAGACATCTGAAAGTGGCCGAGTGTCGTCAGACAACTGTAGTTCTTGTGCCGTATTCAAACGGCTCGGCTGGAACCAGGGGGCTGAATCCCAGCCACACGCGTCCCAGTACCGACCACGGTGTGACAAACCTGAGAGGTGACCCACTCAAAGCACCAAGAGTGGAGAGATTTAATGGCGACCATTCTTCACGTAATCAAAGCTACCGGGATTATTATCACCTGGTCAAGAGCTACGGATCTACAGATGTCAAAGTTGACATAAATGCTTTAACAGTATTTTTCTCCTTATTTAATTGGAAACCTATTTGGCTTAAAACCAAACATCTCACTTGAATGATTTTGATTAATTATACTAATTACATTATATGAATGGCATTAATTATTAATCACATCAGAAGCTAAAAGGGCATTTCTACTGTTCTGCTTTTCTGTGGCACGCAGGCTGAATTGTTACCCCAGCAGAAAAAAAAAGAAAAAAAGAAATGGAATCCCAGCTTTTAAGGAAAAAAGAACCGCAAACAATAGAAAGCAAATTAATTTGGAAAGAGAAGGGAAAAAATAAAACAAGAAAATTTATTGAGAAGAGGAATTTACTACTTCAATTCATTCTTTGCTTCACATTTTTGTGTCTGAATAGAAAATATTTACTGATTTATTTTTTCCACAGGGAACCACAAGCAGGAAAATTGACAAAACGCGCAGCAGCGTTCAGTAGCCCAAGTACCAACTCGCCAGAGGAAGAGCAGCAGCAGCCTACCTGTCCCGGCAGTGCCATTAGTCTAGAGATTGCGACAGTGTCATTTCTTCTGCTTGCTTCCACAGAAATGACTAAAGCAACTGTCTTTTACCACTTCCTCCACACACACAATTAAGTCTAAGCCACAAATGTTTACCAGTGGTATCATCTCTTCTGCGAACTGTATTAAGAGCTACAAGGCAGCTTTTGCCCAGGACCATCCATCGATTGTTCCCTCAGCCATTTCCTACCGCGCAGGAGGGAGGACATCGGAGGGAAGGGCTCGGCTGAATAAAGCTTTACAAGGCCGGGATGTTAGTCCAAGGAGGAGATGTCTCTAACAGCTTTGGAACCACGGGGTCCTGTTCCTGCCAGCATCATCACACCGAGAAGAGCAGGGTCTTGGCTTGGTCACTGGGACGTTTGGGGATTGAAGACAGAACTAGCAGCAGGTCAATGCCCATGGCGCAAACCAGAGCCGCCTGTGCATCACCTCAGCGGACACTTTCCATCCTTCCTACCGGGTGAGAACAGTTTCCAATTGTTCAGGACACACAGAAGTTAAAATTGGGAACTTTTAACAGGAAGCAAAATCTTTCAAATTCTGAATGCTCACTGCGTGGTTCTCAGTATCTCATATCCCCGTGCAGCACACTTGAATGATTTCAGTGCTTTAAGGAAGAAACCATGCTTTCCACGGAGAGTACAGAGGGCTACGAGGGCTGCACTTAATTGGAAGACTAAATTTACTCAAGGGGTCTGTGGACGTCTGCCAGATTCCTCTCAGTGACACTCACTGCAATTTTGAAGAACTAAAAAAATACAGAAATAAATCTTTGTGAACCTCCCAAAACCCAACTGCAACACACTGGCCTTTAAGGTAGAGAAATAAATTAGTAAAATGAAAATTAAATTAAAAAAATAGTAAATGTAGAAATGTCATTACATTTTAAGTACGTTTTTTGAAAAAAAATTAGTCTCCAAATTACTTTTACAAAACATCGCTGTGGTAATGGAAAGCACGTCATTGTGAGAGCACACAAAGCAAAGAAACAGATTTGAAAAATTCTATCGTCTGTGAATAGCAGAAATTCCGAGTCAGCAGGCTGGCCAGCTAGGCGTTGAGTCATTCTAGCCTATTGTTATAAATTACATTGTTCAGACTAATCATACTGAGCAATGAAAAGAAAACATAAAATGCGTACAAAAGTAATAGGGGAAAATTTCTCCGTACTTCAAACATTATTCTGCCTTATTAGTCCCTTACAGAGAAACCAAAAAAGATGATAAAAGTATTGATGATTATGGTGCATGGACCTACGTTCGTATTTACAAAAGAAAGGGAACTGATGGACTTTCTAAAAGAAAACTTCTTCAATGTTACCTTAAGCTTCATTCTTTTCCATTACAGCCCTATGCCGTAAGAGAAGAGTGTTTATCTCATACACATCAAAATGTTGGAATATTGGCAAATACAAGAAGGAACCTGCTCCAAACACACATACACATTTTTAAGCGCCGCCTGGGATATTTACATAAAGGTACAAAGCTGTTGACACTAAAGTTTTAGACAGAATGTGGGTCGCACTATTGAAACAAGGACTAAGTACGTGGACCGGACGCCAGGACGGAGCCCCACGCGTACTGCACGCGCTTACCGCACAACCGCCTCCGACGCCACCCACTTGGGGAACCAAGACACCGCGACTCCCTGCAGTCGCTCAGACACACGCATCTACCCCTTTGCCATCACACAGAAAGAAACCAGTACAAGCCCAGGCTGATGTTTGCTGCTGAAATCCCGAGCAGAAGAAACTAGCCAGAAAACAGCTATTTTGGCCTTGCAATAAAGTCATGATCCTTAATCGCAATTTTTTTTTCCCAACACACAGATATGACAGAAGATGTAGATCTCCTTCCTCCCTCAAAAAAGGTGTTTGCACAGTGTAACAATTTACAGAAACACTGGAATAAATACCATGAATGTTCAGGTCACCTGCATTTTAGACAACGTAATGTTCATATTTTAGAACTAGCCAATCCGTAAGTTTTATTATTTTTTTGCTAACCATTCTGCATTCAGCAGGCTGGTATTTTTAGAAAGAAGGTTTTCAAAGTTATTAATTTCTTTAGAAGCAGAACTTGATGGACACAGAACAGTATTTTGACTTGCACTACAAGCTTCTTCTCAAAGTAGATATATATAACTTTTTGTCATCTATAGCTCCATTATTAGTTTGAGTAAAATTATTTACACCAAGTTCTAGTGAACAGAAGGGGAAAAGGAGAAAACGAAATAACAATGAACCAACTGCTTATAACTTTGATCATTTCCTTGACCAGAAATCCTTTAAGTAGGGGTGTAATTTTGGGCACATGAATAGTACTACGACTCCAATGGAAATTGCTCCTGTAAGTGTAAGAGCATAAGGCTTTCTCTACAATAGAGACCAAAAATCTCAAGCACTAAGCAGACAGCAAGGACTTCACACATTTTAAGTAAAAAGAAGTCCTCATGCTTTTTCTCATATATTTTTTTTTATACACTTTATAACTCCCTTTTTTAGCTAATGCAAGCCTGCGACAGGGATTCTGGAGTTCCTAACTTTCACTTAGACACATCACATTGAGGACTGACTAAAATTCCTACCGCCACAAAGATTTATACCAACTGGAGAGTTAAGCATCCGAATGAGTGTAGTAAACAAGACATTAATTTGTGTCTGGCCTAAGATTAAATTCCCTTCAAGACTGGAAAAAAACCAACCAAACAAAATAGAAACTCCGAACCCCAAACCGTTCCTTCAGTTTGGAGCGGATCCGATGCTGACGTTGGGCGGCTGGAGTTAGCCTGACAATGAAAACCCTGACTGCACGTATCTGCAAACGCACCGACCTCTCGGTTACTCCCCGCTCCTGCCCCCTGGGGTGGAGGTCAGTTAAAGTTGCCACACCAACACCTTCGTCCAGCAAAATAATCTGAGGAATCATTAGAAGGGCACAAACACAAAAGTGGGCCATGAAATTTTAATCTTCAGGAGTTAATGTATTTTTTAATTTTATAACAAAATTTAAGATGGACAACTGCTTACATCAAATAAAAGGAAACAATCAATTTTTCAAATGGAATGAAAATTGAATTGAATTCCCATCTTGAGAATTCACCTGTCAGCATTTCAAAATAAAATTCACCCTTTGATGTGGTCCCAAGAAAAGGACAACAGCGCAACGAACAAAAGCCTTCACTTGTTAGTGGACTCTGGTAATTCTTAGAACTCCGGCCATTCAGTGATAAGTGAAATGCGTTTCTCATGGTCAGAAGGCACTGACCCACATCAAGTAACGTGTACTTTTTAAATTTTGATCGTGAAAAATTTATACAGTTATAACGTGACCTCCAAGGACCAAGAATTTGCCCTGCATAGAACCTTTATTCTTGCAATTTACTAATTAGTCTAAAATGCATTCCGTATACTGCTCCTGACCTCATAAAACTATCATCTACGTTTATTAGCTTTAGTAGACTATATTCTTTATAATTACTAGTATATCCTAATATACTTAAACCACAACAAAAGTTGAGATTTCATCCTTAGACTCATTACACTGTTAATCTCAAAGGATGACACCAGTTAATTCTTATGTTTTGTTGCTCCTTTTAAAAAACAAAACCAAAAAAAACTTCCCCAAAACTTCAAGGTGTTTTGACAATTACTCATAGTCTCCTGTTTCTTTACACAGTTATTAAAACTTGAAGCAAAAGGAGCAGTTATTGTTAACAGATAAGCAGAGATGAAACGCAAGGACACCGAGGTCAGCACGTCCAAACAAAGGTGCACCAAATTTTTAGTTCAGAACCTGGTCCCCTGCTGCCAAACCGGTTAACGATGATTTGTTAAATGCGGTGCTCATGCTGTGAACCTCTACGCTCTGACCAGCTGATAACAAGCAGTGAAACAAGGCACAGCACATCTGACAAAGTTTGCATTGAATCACTCCAGTAAAGAACCTCCCAGCATGGAAGAAGTGAAGCAGCCCAGTACATACTATATTAAATACTGCCTACACAAATTTATATTAAAAAATAAAGACGCCCTCACTGTTTGACAAGACCACAACTATACCCTACTCAAATATTCTGGCAGTTCTGCTCGTTTTCAGACTTGTGTTTAGAGAAGTATCAATGTAAGTCAGCTAAAACCAAGTTTTCAAATAACACGTCCAAAGTTTGCCTTCACATAATAGTTGTCATGCACACCACGAGCACGAAAATGCGTATTCTATGTTTTCAGACACCCATAAAACCTTTACATCTGAAGGATTCATATGTGTGGTAGAAAAACAGAGATTCTTGAGAAAATCTTGATATTGTAACTGTTGGGCTCTATGTCCAGCTGCCTCTACAGCGCAAACGCACGCTGAGGGGGAAGCGAGACCTCCCGTGCTCTTCCTGCATTTGCCCACGGAGTGCGAAACTACCAGCACGTGGGATGAAAACTAATGGTATCAATTCACATAAATAAGCAACTAATCCAAGCAGACACATGCAAAGACCACTTGTTTGCATTGCAAAGTCTGCCAAAGGAGAAAAATGGAACAACCCAAGATTAAGGTTTTTTTGAATTTTAACTTCAGACTTGCTCCCCGTAGGAACAACTTCCTGCCAAACTTCCAAGCTATCCAAGGCTGGCAGCCGGCTTTGGATCAATCAGCAAAAGGCTCTCACATACATCTCCTACTTAATGCATTTAGAGGCATCTTAACAGCTTCTGGATGTGGTTTGTTACCAGCAGTGAAACAGCAGCAGTAGCTGAGGCTTCCCAGCCATCAGACTCTTCTGAAAGTCATTATGTGGTTGACTGACATGGCAAAGGGTCAGGCAAATGCTCACCTTTACAGATTTGCTACAAACAATGAACTATTATAGCCTTTCCTCCATGGAATGTTCTTTGTCACCTCTCTCCCCCCAGCTCGTCACAACCCAGCGACTTCTGCCACTCTCTCTTCTGAGCCGTGGCCACCCAGCAGACTGGGGTGCAGAAGGAACCCAAGCTTTTAACTCTCCTCGCGCCCTGCTGCTGGTGCCATTCTCCATCCCAGCCCTAGAGAGGGCAACCCCAAGAGCCGCAGCAGCTCCCAGAGCCAGCCGCGAGTGGTCACCCCCCAGGAGAGGACAATAATGCCTCCTCCGGCCCATCACCGGTGGCTGGGGACTCCCCGACAAGCCCCTGAAGCACATCAGACAAGCGCCAGAGCCACGGCAAATGACAAAGAGGTGAAGCTACTGCCTCCTTCCTACCAGGAAATATTCGCATGATGTGCCATGATTTATTTCTTTCTAAACATTATTTCTCTCTAAGTCCGTGACAGAAAATGCTCCTTAAAGAATGACTCAAGCTCAGCCAAAGCACTGGGGACATCACAAGCTACAAGAGCAACATAAGCCACAAGAGACATTTTAAAGAAGGCTGCGTGACAAAAAAGTCCATACTCAAGGCTAATGATGAAATCACTTCTCAAAATAAGTAATTTTTTTTTCCTGAGATCATAAAGCCTAGTCTGAGAAATAACTAGGCAGGTCTAAGGTTTGCTTTCTCATGCAGACCTTCTACATCGGATGGTATTCCCCAACATCTTTGAACACTCCTGGAAATCAGTGATTCAAGCTCCTCCTACAGAAGACCATCAAAGCCCACGGAGCGCTGCAGGAACAGCGCCTGGTTTGCTGTCTCAGCATGGTTTGGGCTATCTGGAGTGCTGCCAGCTGCTGGCACAGCAACTACGTCACAGTGCTGCATCTAAACGGTTACGGACTACAAAGGAAAGACGTGGTAATCACAAAAATAAACTCGTTTCTATTTTCAGGGTCCTTTAATACCCATGGAATAAACATAAGGAATTTTTTTTAAAGAACATTTACAAATACAGCAAAACATTAAGAGACTGTTTTTCCAGGTCAATGAGCAGCCTGCTGCCACTGCTCATTCCGCCGCTGAAAAATCAGGATATGTACGTCAACAGGAGGAGAATCTGCCACACCTGGGTTCTTCCACCTTTTCTGCACAACCAGGAACGCTCTGAAAAGTCCCCAGAACGCGCTTTTGCCTGATGCGTTTTTACCCGGTGAAGGATTTACTAGAACGCTTGTGTAGTATACTTGGGCAGAGGTCAACGAGGCCAGGAAATGCCACGCTGACCGAAAGGCTGCGGAGAAATTATTGTTGGGAACAGGCTATTATAAACCTAGATCAAAAGTTAATCTAAACCAAGGGGAGAGCATTTCTCCATGAAGTTTAGTCACACGGTGTAATGAGATTAAAAAACCCAATGAAATTCTTGCTCGGCTGGTCCTGACATTTTCCCGATATGACATATTCCTTATTTAACAGTAGGAAAGAAGTCAGTCATAATTCAACTAGATTTTTCCCTTCACCCAAGTAGAGAAAAAAAATATTTTTATTTTCTTGTTCTATAAAAGCATGCTCACAACAGGCAATAGGGAAGTTCTTGCACTGCTGGCTCTAATTTGCCAAGCAGACTCCTTCAATGAAACTGTTTATGAGGAGGCTGAATTTTAAGTAGTATATTGTAGCTTTAAATATAAGCCAATGACTCCTGCTATATAATCCATTACCAATCTGCAAGGCAATCAAAACTCAATTAGATTTAATCCACTGATGTTCAATAGACATGTCAAAATCATGTTTATAACAAATAGTCAGAAATCACTGTCCTTTGACTACCAAGGGAGACCCTTATCCAAGGCAGAGTTATCAAACCCAAGAACCCATTGCCCAAATTAGACAATTATTTTGACTAATTCAAGTACTCAATTTGACTTCAACTTGAAAAGCTGGCAACCCTTTCATTACTTTTCATTCAGCATCAGCAACATTGCTGATTAGCATGCATTATAAATGATGGCTGTTCATTAGTCACTGGTATAATTATAACTCACATAATTGTTCAAGGGAGATTTGAACATTGTTATTTTTAGAAAGCTTAAACCTGTGGTGTTAGTCCAGAAGCATTCAAAACAGCTGCAAAGAAAGCACTTATGTAGTGCGATCGCTCCGTCTTCCATGCTGTGTTTTCAATTCATGTTTAAAAGTGGCAGAAAAAATGTCTACAAATATGTGTAAACTCTATGTAAATTTGCTGGTATCAACCAAAACCACTGAAGAAACCTGGAAGCCTTCAATAAAAGCAGCTCACCGTGTTTAGCAAACAAAATCTTACACAAACCACTGAAGTTATAGGCAAGCAAAAGAAAGAGGAAAAAAAAAAGAAAAAAAAAACCACTTAGTAAAATAGCTATAACACAATAACTGCTTTGAGCTTACATGAAGGAAATGTGATTAGCGTGGTTAAAAAAGTGTGACTTAGTGGTAAAAAAACAGACACCCAGGTTTGGAGCCAGTGCCTCCATAGCGCTGGCAGCGAGAGCAGATCCCGCACAGATTCTCTCGTTCTGTCGCGCTGAAGCGCTGTAGATGCCACGGGCAGGGCCCGGAGCGCTACCGGCACCGACGCGCAGATGGGTCACACAACAGCACCCCTGACGCTTATCAGGGCTCTTGCTGAGAAATCATTAAATCATAGAATCACAGGATGGTTTGGGTGGGAAGGGCCCTTAAAGCCCACCCAGGGCCCCCCCCTGCCCTGGGCAGGGACACCTCCCACCAGCCCAGGTTGCTCCAAGCCCCGTCCAACCTGGCCTTGACCCCCTCCAGGGATGGGGCAGCCACAGCTGCTCTGGGCAACCTGGGCCAGGGGCTCACCGCCCTCACAGCCAAGAATTTCTGCCTCACATCTCATCTCAATCTCCCCTCTTGCAGTGTAAAACCCTTCCCCCTCGTCCCATGGCTCCCCTCCCTGATCCCGAGTCCCTCCCCAGCTTTCCTGGAGCCCCTTCAGGGACTGGAAGGGGCTCCAAGGTCTCCCCGGAGCCTTCTCTTCTCCAGGCTGAACCCCCCCAGCTCTCTCAGTCTGTCTTATACTAACACCTACTAACACAAAAGCATGAGAATATGTAATCTCTCCATATCCCATCTTGCTCCAAAATAAATTTTGTATTAGAATTCACTCCACAAATATGGAATTATGTTTGGTCTTTGGAATGTGATAAACACAGGTGTGATCTTGGAAGCGGTTTTGTAATCTTGTCCAACACAAGTCCCACAGCCAGGAGTAAGGGTAAGCACAGTAACGCAGGACACTCAGTCCCAAGCACGTCAGCCTCTGTCCCTGGGATTCACGCTCCCGTGTTCCCACAGATCCACATGCATCCACGGCTCCGACTGGAGCAGACTCACCCCCACCAGCCCCACAGCCCTAAGCACTACAGGTTTTGCCCCACTGTCTGATTTCCAAGTGTAATCCATAATCAAGTGCCATAACATTAGTAACCACTCTTCACATGGGAAAAGTTATGTTTAAAAAGGTTTTAAACCTCAATTTCTATTTTCTCAGAGGCAGTCTTGGTCCTTAAATTTATTATCACTCACAATCAATTGAAGGCACAGATAACAGAATTTAAACAGAAGCAATCGTTTAAGCAGGTATATCTGATAGTTTGCTACTGTAATTACACATATAAAATTAGAAACAACCTTTAAGAAGGAAATATTATTAACAGAGTAATTGACATAGTCAGGAGACAGTAATGATTTGTGGTACGTCAAACTTGGGATGCGAGAAATAGAACAATTTTTATACTTCTGATCTGTAACTTAATTTTCAGTACAAACTCCGTCACACCAAACGGCAGAACAGCCAAACAAACGCATAGCGTGTGATGTGACAAAGGTACGTTATTAACCATTTCTATTTTGTATTTCCTGTTCCCATTTCCCTACAGCAGATAGTAGCTGCTGACACGTCAGCACTCAGACTCAGCGTCAGATCTCCTCAAAACCATTTATTTGCCAAGCGACGTATTTTGGAGTCAAGTGTTGCCCAGAAGTTCACGTTGAATTTAGTAAGTTGTTCTGATTAAAAAAAATAAAAACTGAAGCCAGGATTTTAATTTAAAATGTTTTAAATGCAACAGTTATCTTGGAGTTTATTTTTGTTACTTTAAGATTAAAAAGGAGTATTTTCCTTCCAGTGAAACTAAATGTCTTATGTAAAGATGTAAATTTTAGGTAATGTTCTACTCATGTTTTCAGGGAAAAACAAAAAAAAAAAAAAAAAAAAAAAAAAAAAAAAAGAGAGATGTTTACAAGGTGGTTTTCCAGCTCCCTGATTTAGTGAAAAATCAGTTACAAAGTGCAACTTTCTATTTAGCTTTACTCATCATAAGAACAATTTTAACAAAATTCAAGGTGCAAGATTTGACTAAAATCAAATTAAACAGAAGGAAAGTAATTGGCTACAAACAGTCCTGTAGAACCTGTTCTTCTCTCCTACAAGTGGGCTTAGCTAAAAGCCAACTACCTCCGAGTTCAGACGTTAGAAGGGACCGCTGCACACACATACAAACAGGAATAGCTGCTACAGAAATTTTTTTCATTGCATCCCACTTATTTAGCAACCAAAAATAATTCCACGTTCTCTCTAAATCTCTTTGCTGGGTAAGATCAAGTCTGATAATTGTTTTACCATACTGTGAGGAAGCGGACAGTAGGAAAGCCGTTCACCTTCTGTCTTTTGACAAATTGGCTGCGTTACTGCCTCCAAACCCGGCATTTCTCCAGGAGCCGAGGCCGTCCCACCCCAGCGATACCTGTCCTGGTGATGCAGCGCCAAACACCAGCCTGACGCACTTCTCTGAACGTCCTTCAGCAGGATCCCCTCGAGCCTCGTTACGGCACCAAGTGGGTATTGCAAGATAAAAGCCTTCCTCGCTGAAACCTAATACGCTTGATTCTGGTGTTGAATTTCTTTTAAAACGATCAAAACAGCACTTAACATGATATCTACTTCTTATCTGTTCTACTCTCCACAACTTTTAAAAGGCTGTAAAATGATCAAACGCTTCCTTTCACCATAGCTTCCAGAAGAGTGCCTCATTCTCCCAGCAAGTACCCAAAGAGGGTTAGCATTTTTCTTCAAATTAACTTAGATTTGCGTTACTCGGAAAGAAGGGCAGTCTCTTTCCTCACAGCTACACCAGTTTTCCCCTAAGGTTCATGGTACTGGTCGAGCCTGAACATGCTTTACAACCACAGTCACGGGGGAAATGTGAAGACGTAGGTTGTTGGAACCTCATGGACAAGAAAAAGCGAAGCATGGGTGCACAAACACATCATTTTACAACGACAGCTTACAACATTCTATGTGTTATTCTTTTGACAGACTGAAAGGAGTGTCTGCCATTCTTTGACATACTGTACCTAAACAAATTTAATTTTAATTACTTTTAATTGGTCGATTTATAGGTTTTGACTTTGTAACTTGACATTTATGTTTTAATAGAGACTCAGAAACAACCTTCTAGCCTCCATTTAAAGTTTAGACAAAATTCAGATACATACTACTGACTAGGACTGCAGTATATTGTATATATGTTACAAATTTTACTTGTAAATTTATTGCTTTTTCCCTAACAGGTATAACAAGAACCTTGATTTTCTACTCAACTTCCTTTTAATACAACATTTCCACTCAGATCAAAATCAAATACTGAACTTTTACAGGTGCTTTTGGTGCCGAGAGCCTTTTGTAAATACTGTAGACCATGAACAACTCCAGGGAGCAGGGATAAGGCAACAACAATTTCCTTTCAACTACTGCTGGCTGCAAGGGAAGAACAAGTGTACAGGATGCGATGAAGCAACCACTGGATTCAGCTGTCCTCTCCCCAAAAGCCATAAAGGAATGTCCAGGGAAAAGTGAAGAAAGAATAGGGCAGATGTACCCAGCACTTCTCCCAGTGCTCTCTCTAGACACTGCACAATATAAACGATGCTTATTAAAGAGCAGGTGTTAAATATATCCCCACCATGTTCACGTGAGGATGCCCCCGTACGCTTAACTACCAGCCGGCAAACTTGGACTTTGTGATACCTATTTAGCATCAAGATGCGCTTATTGAAAAACAAAACTGCCAAATTATATTTCAGTATATTAAAAACATAATGCATAAGAAATTAGAGGAATTCAGTTAGAATAAGGGAGAGTATAGTAGTTGATGTAAAGGAGGACTCTAAACATGTCAGCTTGAAATGCAACACTTTAAAATCTAACGTGATTTGAACGGTTAAAATAAAAATTAAAAACAACTGATATGATTTTGAACATATTCTTAGCATAACATTAAAAATTCGTGCTGCTGTTGAAAAATGTCTCGTCACCTCCTTAAAGTAAGGCTCCAGGAAGGCAACCCTATGAGGCTGATGGACAAGCCTGTACTGTAATCACAAATCCATGATTACGGATTTACCACAGTCAATCTTTAAAAAGAGAAAGAGTAAAACTATAAAGAATAAAATAAAAAATAAAGAATAAATCTCAGTAACTCACTTTATACACAATTATATGCTATAGGTATTTGGCAGTTACAGCTTAATGCAAGTCAATTTGTAAATTGCACAACTTCAGCTTTTTTTTTTTTTAAAGTTTCATTTATGCTAGAAAATCAGTGAGATAAATGATCCCCCATATGGTTTTCCTTTTGAAAGGAAAAAAGCCAAACCAACCCCGCCAGTGCTGCAACACCAGAAAGGGCTGGCAGATTTTCTACTGCTTTTGGCTGTTGGGCTGTGGCACAGGAATACCTTTGTATTATTTCTTGACTGTTGCAACTTAGAACCGAAAGATGAGTGATGCCACCAACTTGTGGAAGACATGCTGTGTTTTGGTCGC
Organism: Dromas ardeola; assembly: GCA_013398915.1. Classification (NCBI taxonomy): domain Eukaryota; kingdom Metazoa; phylum Chordata; class Aves; order Charadriiformes; family Dromadidae; genus Dromas; species Dromas ardeola. Next base: position 229,521 of record VYZM01000651.1, read on the forward strand.
GGGAAGAAATTGACTTCTATTTATTCCTTCAAAACGGAGCACAAAGTCTTGCTGCTGATGACTTCTACTGTCTAATACCTCATCTCTGAAGATCTGCTCTGACGGGAAGTTCATAAAATGCAACTTCTTTGAATGACAAATATTTCCATTATGGAAAATCTCTTTCAAACTGAGGTCAAAATTACACACTGTAGTTTAAGGAAAAAGGACATTATTTAAGCAATAGCTCACAGAAACCTTAGCAGGACTCACTATCGTTAGTGATAAGGTCATAACACTCCTTGGGAAAGCCTGGAACACATGTGGAAGTGACGGTGATTCGTCACCATTTGTCCCTGTCTCTTCTTTGACCTTTACTACTTTTAGTACAGATGCCGGGATCCCAGTGAGGTTTTCTTGTACTACTAGAATAGATTTAAAAACCTTATTTACTGGAAAAGCATAAAGCTTTTCTCATGAAAATAAAGTCTATTTCTTCTGAACATATAAACTCTCATGAACAGTTTCTCCCTGTTTTATTACAAAATTATTGCACAGGACCATTTAATAGTAACTGCACAGAAATAGAAGATTATGCTTTCAGGAAGAAAAAAATAAATGGAGGAAAGTAAGCTTTGCATAGGTGTGACATGCTTCAAACAGCCTCATTTGTAGTATTTGCGTTAAAACATTTCACATAAAAATTATAGAGAGAGTTGTCACATTCTTAACGTTAACTTTAAAGCCCATACTACAAGTACATGGACACACCTCGGACCTGCAGACCACCATGGATGCTTCCAGCCTTTCTTCTACTGTCACGGCAGGAGAAAGGGCGACCACTGGGAAACGGTGACATTCAGCTGAGAGGGGAAAGAGTCCCTTTAGCATAAAGCTAGGGAGAAAGCTACATGAGAACTTGTTTTGGGAAGGTTTGTGAAGACTACAGCTGAGCAGAGGAAAAACTATTTTGCATCATCTTTTGCACTGTTGTTGAAACACTCCACTCCAGCTTTTGCATTTTTTTATACAGCCGTGGTGGGTTTTGGTTGCCTTTTTTTTTTTTTTTTGACTCATTGGCCACTTTAGTTTCACTATGCCTCACTTGTGTATATACATGTAGATGATAGACTTATAAACATCTACATGCATTTTCTCGAGCCTACTTACTAAGCATAGAATGAGGAAATCTTGGGTATAAGTTGAATATTTTTGTTATCAACACATCTGTCCTTGTGAACTGCCTTGTTGCAAAAAAATAATTATTTTTTTTCCAGGTCATTTCTACAACTAGTCAAGAACTTTAAAAACTGTAATTGCGCCACCAAACCTGCCCAGGGTCCCTCCCATCTTTTGGCTGCCCTTGCATTGACCAGGCACATGCTCTGTTCCACCTCCCAAGAGCAAACCCACATTTGCCCAGGCACACCTGGCTGTTTGACGAGGAGCCCTGAGCATCCCCAAGAGTAGCTTCATCTATACTATCAGTTACTAATCTATGTGAACATCGTTTATGAGGTTTTAAACTGAAACCCGTATCTCGACACTCTCAGCCACAGTGGAAATGCTGCATCTGGGGAGGAATAACCCCCTGCACCAGGACAGGTTGGGGGCTGACCTGCTGGAGAGCAGCTCAGTGGAAAGAGACCTGGGAGTCCTGGTGGACAACAGGATGACCATGAGCCAGCAATGTGCCCTTGTGGCCAAGAAGGCCAATGGCATCCTGGGGGGCATCAAGAAGAGTGTGGCCAGCAGGTCGAGGGAGGTCATCCTCCCCCTCTACTCTGCCTTGGTGAGGCCACACCTCGAGTACTGTGTCCAGTTCTGGGCTCCCCAGCTCAAGAAGGACAGGGAACTGCTGGAGAGGGTGCAGCATAGGGCTACCAAGATGATGAGGGGACTGGAACACCTCTCTTATGAGGAAAGGCTGAGGGAATTGGGTCTGTTTAGTCTGGAAAAGAGACGGCTGAGGGGTGACCTAATTAATGTGTACAAATACTTAAAGGGTGGGTGTCAGGAGGATGGGGCCAGGCTCTTTTCAATGGTGCCCGGCAATAGGACAAGAGGTAATGGGTACAAACTTGAGTGTAGGAAGTTCCATCTCAACATGAGGAGGAACTTCTTTACTTTGAGGGTGGCAGAGCACTGGAACAAGCTGCCCAGAGAGGTGGTGGAGTCTCCATCTCTGGAGACATTCAAAACCCGCCTGGACGCGTTCCTGTGTAACCTGCTCTAAGGTGACCCTGCTCTGGCAGGGGGGTTGGACTAGATGATCTCCAGAGGTCCCTTCCAACCCTATGATTCTATGATTCTATGAAATGATCCATAACTACAACTCTACAAAAGCCGAGCAAGACAAATTGCCAAACGACAGCAGCGACAGCTTCAGAACTATTTAGACCAGGAATAAAGGAGAAAAATAAGATAGCTTAATCTCACGCAAAGGAAAGTAGCAAACAGAAAAAAGGGGTCAACATTCCTATACCTTACAGAAAACACGCATGCTCCTTCCGTTCCTAAACCCACTTGTTAGGTCTAAATATTGCAGCACTATTGCGAGTCAGGAGCCACAGCCCCACCACCGGCCAGGCTGACGACTCGTGCTGTTTATGCAGGACACACACACCGAGTGACATGTTTATACTGAATTTCCTGAAAAATTCTGTTTGCCAAAAAAAGCAAGTCGGAACTGTAATGTATTTTACACACAAAATTTCCGGTAACTTGCTCTTTGCTTCCTGTTGTTTTAATTCCTTCGGATCTTCTACTTGTAGCCAAGTTATTCACTACTGGTTTTACATTTACCTTCCTGTTATTACCAGCACATTTACACAGGCAACTAATTTAATTGCTCTTCTAAAATTATCCAAATGAAAATGACAGCCATGGAAGAGTGAAAGAGAAGAAGAGGAGAGGTCAGGCAGCAAAAGAGCTCTGCAGGCTGCCAACAGCCAACACTGCCCTTCCTTTGGGTTTTGGTTTGGGTTTGGTTTTTTTTTTTAAACATGACCTTGGTTTGAGGTTTTGGGGGGATTTTGGGGTTTTGGTTTTTTTTTGAGCTCATCCCTGTCTCAGCATATTGTCTTGTCAGAGCATGAAGTGCAGGTGATCTGTATCCCAATGAAATTTGCATGTGATGAATACATGTTCAGAAATAGTCCAGATACATAAGACTGATGTCATTTTTATGATTTTAATAATCATAACTCAATTTTATTGACCGTTACATTTGTGAGGAAACTAATTAACTTTTAAATGTAGCGTCTCCTTGGCGAAAAAAATGTGTTATAGATTGAAAAAAATTATGATTCAGAGCTCCCAACCATGATGGAGTGGTGGGGAAATTAATGAAAGGGAAGACCAACAGCAGCAAGATTAAGTGAAGTTTGGCTTTAATTCTAATCATGTATTTAAGAGCCTCTCAAAGTCCATACTTCAATCCTGTGAATGACTAGTCCTTTTTTGGAAGGACAAACTTTTTTTCTTAAAAGTCCTAGATTGAAGACTCCACTAAAGAAAATGTGGACAGAGCCACAGGACAACATACCATTAACGCTAAAGGGAAAAAAAAATCAAGTTTAAATATCAGTTTCCCATTATGTTTCATTCATTACATACCTAGTAGCATCTAGGTGCTCAAAAATTTATTATACTGACACCACATAGTACTAAAAATTCACTTATACATATGAAAATAAAAGGCTATTTCCAACTTACACATAAAATCAGTATGAACAAACACAACAGAATTAGTTCTGAACAAAAATTAGTTCTCTGAATTTAAATCCTTGAATGATGTGGTACCAATGGCGCAGAGCAATGAAAGATTGCTAACAACAGATCAGTTGGACTTACAACACCTCTTGGAGGCTGGGGGGATGAGGAGGGCCTGTTACAGTAACATGTAAGATGGAGCTAATCACACTTGAGAAGGTGCAAAACACCAAACAGTCCGCGCCCGTGATTATGACATCATCAGCAACGAAGGGCTACTGCCGATAAAAACCACTGTTACCCAAACATGCAGAGCAGGGCAGCGGCGAAGGTCTGAACACATTTGTACCAATTCAAAGAATCATAGACTTGACCAGGTTGGAAGGGACCTTTCCGATCATTGAGTCCAACCATCGACCCAGCACTGCCAAGCCCACCACTGCCCCATGTCCCTCAGCACCACGTCTGCCCGGCTTTTAAATACCTCCAGGGATGGCGACTCCACCACTGCCCTGGGCAGCCTCTTCCAAGGCTTGACAAACCTTCCCGGGAAGAAGTTTTTCCAAATATCCATCCTAAACCGCCCCTGGCGCAACTTGAGGCCGTTTCCTCTTGTCCCATGGCCTGTTCCTTGGGAGAAGAGCCCGACCCCCCCTGGCTACCCCCTCCTTTCAGGCAGTTGCAGAGAGCGAGAAGGTCTCCCCTCAGCCTCCTCTTCTCCAGGCTGAACACCCCCAGCTCCCTCAGCCGCTCCTCACCAGACTCCTGCTCCAGACCCCTCACCAGCTCCGTTGCCCTTCTCGGGACGCGCTCCAGCCCCTCAGTGTCCCTCCTGTAGTGAGGGGCCCATTCCACTTGCTGTACGTGAGTAACAATCATTGCCATAGCTGAGGGCAAATAAACCCATCATGTTGCATTCCTAAGCACAGACAACACCTTCACTCCAGCTGCAGGCTGTGTCTCCACAGCACTGATGATGCTGCGCGGCTGGAAACCAGGAGCAGCTCCTCCAGCACCTCTACAAACACCTTCCCGCTAGGAAGGGGCAACTTGGGACCAGAGTCCATCAGCACAGTCAGGGCAGAAACTTTCACAAATAATGAATCAGTTCATCCATTTCCACACTGTAAATTTTCACTACTCAAAACGGAACCATTTTGGAAGAGCTATTACATTTTTTCCTGTCCAAGATGAATTAATTTTTATCTTCGCTTTCACTCAGATTTACGAGCAAGTTGCACAAGTTGGATTTGAATTATTCTACCAGTCCCATCATTTTGTGAGTCAGGTTATTCTCTTCAGGATAATAAAATTAGATAAATTAATCCTTTCTTCTGGTCCTTCAGCCATGTGAAAACTGCACATCTGCAGTGGGAGCGGTATGATCGTAAGGGAATTATTTCTGTTTTGACTAATTTGTGTTACGCCACTGATTCTTCTCACAAATCTTATATTCTTTTACAATAGAAAAAAATAAAGAAACTGGAGCTCAAATGTAAGTCTGATGATGTTGATGTCCACAGAGAAATAGTCAGTTCAAATGGCACTCTAGAGCAACTTCACCTCAGATCTTTCTGGGTAAAAACATGCCTAATTTTTATTAAGACTCTAAAGAGGGAATTACTGTGAAATAATTTCTGATGAGTTCTGAAATGACAAAATATGGTTGAAATTATACATAAGGCTGCTCAAACATACAGTATTTCTTCACGTAAGCAAAATTTCCAAATACTAACCATCCATGGTATGGGGTCTGCCCTATTTTTTAAAGTGTATATATATTTTTTTAAGATAGAAAATTTCTTCAATTTCTTCTGTTAGCAAGTTGGTAGACTGAACCCACCTGTTGGAACAGGCTTCCCGGAGAGATGGTGGGGGCCCCATCCTTGGAGACATTCAAGGCCAGGCTGGATGAGGCTCTGAGCAACCTGATCTAGTTGGAGATGTCCCTGCTCACTGCAGGGGGGTTGGACTAGGTGGCCTTTAGAGGTCCCAACCCGACACATTCTATGATTCTAACTGTGCTGAAAACTACAGCAGATGACACTTTACAAGTAACTCCCTGTGAAACGCTAAAAGACAGGCAGGCATTTAAAGGGGAAAAAAAAAAGTGGTAACAAAACAGAAAGCAGAAAGTTTCACTTTATCAATTAGATATTTTCCAAAGGTTGTAACTTTTCTGAGCTGAATTTAGAGTCTAATTAAACTGGCTGTAATAAAGATGACTAAGCTTCATGACAAACGGGAAATCTGTAATATCCCTTTTTTATCTACCCACAGCGCCAAACCCAAAAGCTGACAGTTTGTGGGAGGGAGCACTTGCTGTTTTCATTACCAGTCACCGATTGCTTGGAAAAGTTTGAAATCTATGCCTTGCTCTTTAATTTACTAATGCACTCTGGAATTAGATTAATAAGAGAGAATTGCTACAGGACTTTTGTATATTAGTTTTCTGACAAATTCTGTTACTGAAGGTCACTCCTTCAAGTATATTTCCCTTGTGGGCAGGCACAGGTGCCTACTTTCACTGTTAAGAAAAATCCTCTTTTTCTGGCATGTTGGTGTCAACGAGCATCACAAAGTGTAAAGAGATGCTTGGCAAAACTGTCACAACACGCGACCTCTCTGTAGCCGAGATAGCATTTGCGGTATCGCACAAGGTTCCCATCTAAAAACATGTTTGTTTGGCACCTATTAGAAATGGGCTCCGTGCCACCCTCACAGATGGCTGTAAGCGCTGGCCACCGAACTGCCATGTAGCTCAAGGAACGCGAGAGTCGAGGGCAGGGTTTCCTACACGAGAACACTTGCACGTTGTCACATTTAAGTCATCTGTTGTTGTGATTGTGCCGTGAGCTAAATTAACCTCCAAAGCGGGAGCTACATTTTGCCGACAGGTGAAGGAACACTGAACCCATGAGAGTGGCCTGCAGGGAAAGAACGTGAACCCAAATGCCTTCGGTATTTCTGCATACGGCTCCCTCGCCCTCCAAGAGTTTTAAAAGTAGACGCAATCCTACTTTATGGATGAGAAAAGTGAGCTGGTTGACCTTCCAAACAGGTAACACAACCTACCGCAAATCTTGGCACCCGAAATCCGGAGATGGCGTCACACCACACCAGGAGTTTGCCTCCTGCTCCGGGGGCAGAGGTTTCTCTCGCTCTCCAGCTGCACCTTGGATGCTGCAAAACCAGAGTCCAAGCCTGTTTGCAGAAACAATCCACAGTAAAACTTCGCAAGACTTTGAAATGTCGTTTTCCCAAGGCTCCCATGACCAGAGCTGCACGCTGCCTGGCACCGAGTAGGACTGAAAAACGGGAACACACCCTGCCTACTGTACTTACACTAAAATAATGCAGTATTTGAATTTACCTGGATATCAAGGCCAATGTAATTTCTAAGTCTAAAAAAGTATTTTAAAAAAGTAACCTTCACTACTAGCAAAATATGAAATGAGACATTTTAAAAGTTTATTTTATATAATGCTGTATTAGAAGAAAGAAAAGGAAGGTAGGAAAGTATACTGTTGGTATGAAGAGTTTGCCTATTCTGTAAAATCAGATACCGTCTTCTAAGCCAGTAATTTGACATGAGAAGTTTCCAAATAAGACAGTTTCGTAAACAGGACTGAACTTTTTTTTTTAATGTCAAGAATTGTCTTTCTAAAAAAAAAAATTTTTTTCAAGGAAAAGGAGAACCAGACTTCTATTCCTCCTCTGATTACTGATATATTCAGTGATCTCGGAGAAGCTGCGACTGTGTGTGTGCCTCCCTGCCCCTGCCTGCAGAACCGAGTCAGTCACGCTGCCCTCCCCAGCAATGTACTTCCCACCCGTAGTGGGAAACGCACCGCGTCAGGGTCGTATCATGGAAAGCGTGTGCGCACATGTCAAACAGCACTGGGGATCTCTGACCAGCACCACTGCCAAACTGGAGAAAAACAGAAAATCAATTTCCATTTCAGCAGCTTACACCGTGCCGGCTTCTTTAAAATAAAGATTTAGCTAGTGCTGCACTGAATTCCCGTTGAAAAGAATTAGTATTTGTCAATTTAGAATAGGTCTGGCTTAGGGAAAAGGGCTTTGCCCACGGTCTGGTTCATACACTCAAAGTGATGACGGTTTATTAGCTTTGATCCTGGCGATGTTTGATGAAAAAACAAAGACTTAGGACAGTATGAAATCAGGCTTCAAGGCTATACTGAATGACTGGAGGATGACTAATATATTCATAAATATCAGACATTTGACTTTGCAACATCTGATAGCCGTTTCCCTAGAATTAAGAATTCCCTAGAATTAAGATATCTCATAGTAAGAGATATCCCTTATCATTTTTAGATATGCCACCAAAATTTAAGATAAAAGTCTTCTGAAAGGTTGCAAGGGATCTTTTGTCATTTCCCCCACTCTGTTCATGGAGTATTTGTGAACTTATCAAGACTCCCATGCATACATTTGTAATTATGATGGTCCAATTAATTTATGCAAGGAATTTCTGCTTGGCAACAGGTTCACTGAAACACTCAAAGTCAAAACTTGAGCAGCACAGAAATAACAAGTTTCAGATCTGTAATGGTGTGAGCACAGCTTTTAGCTTCCCCGGGTGTATCATTTAAGATGCTTATAAGAACAGAAATCAAGCAGTATTTTTAAAGACTCCCCATTTTTTATAATTGTTTTCATCAGTAATTTACTAGAAAGTTCATGAAAAATATGCTTAAAATATATGTGATGTAGATCAGATAGCTTTTTCCATAAGTTTAGATATGTTTTAATAATACTCTGGAGCCAGCATTGAAAATAGTGTAATAGCAAAAAAACACATCACAGATTAGTCACAATTCCATGCGCTTAAATGAGTATCACCTTTTTAACACTTGAAACACACTTTTAACACTTGAAACCCACTTTATCATATCAACTACATGTCTTTGATCCAAATCTTTTAATAAATTGCCATTCAATTTAAGAAAGCAAACCAAAAGCACCTTCTAAGTTAATGTTTTCCTACAAGCGTACCATAATTTATGTTGCGATTTATATATCCCAAGAGGAAACGATGGTTTGACAACAGCTTGGAACAGGTTGGAAGGGACCTATCAGATCATCTGGTCCAGCTGTCAACCCAGCACTGCCCAACCCCCCGCTACCCCACGTCCCTCAGCACCACGTCTGCCCGGCTTTTAAATCCCTCCAGGGATGGCGCCTCCACCACTGCCCTGGGCAGCCTCTTCCAAGGCTTGAAAACACTTTCAGTGGAGAAACTTTTCCTAATATCCATCCTAAACCTCCCCTGGCGCAACTTGAGGCCGTTTCCTCTTGTCCCATGGCCTGTTCCTTGGGAGAAGAGCCCGACCCCCCCTGGCTCCCCCCTCCTTTCAGGCAGTTGCAGAGAGCGAGAAGGTCTCCCCTCAGCCTCCTCTTCTCCAGGCTGAACACCCCCAGCTCCCTCAGCCGCTCCTCATGGGACTTATAACCATGAAAATTAAAAAACTTCTCGAATGTAAGCAATATAAAATTGCAAAATAAGATACGGTACAGACACAGCACGTGGAAACTAGAGTACCATAATAAGAGTTCCAACTTTTAACAATATTTTCACACCGACGTCTGTGAGATCAGGTTTATCTGGGCTGGTTCACATGAGGGTTTCATAATGAAAGCCTTTTCTTTCTTCTTTTTTCCCCACACATATTGCCATCTCATCCCACCCATGTGAATTTTAATATCTTTCTAGAGCATTTACAAAAATATATTTTTTTTGATGGGTGGGTGGGGCAGAGAGAGATTTGTACCTTTTCCAGAAATACAAAGCCGCAGGAATCATGACCCAGATTTCACAGAGGCCAATAACACATGGTCGGAAACGCACACACGAAAGGGAACAACGCGTTGACGCTGCTGCCGAGGGGAAACCAGGCAAACCTCCTGCAGGAGCCTCAGCCACCAGCCCGCTTTGGGGCCGTTCGCTCCTGTTTCATTCTCCCACCCCTCCCAAAGGAATAATTTATTTTGAACTCAGCTCTCAAATTCAGACTAGCGGGAAGTCAAAGGAAGGGAATAATTTGTGGGAGGTCTATCCGCAGCAGGAATCCCGGTGGGGAGCTGAAGGGACGCAGCGGAGGAAGGGGTGCTCTGCCAGAGCGCGGGTAAGGACGAGCCTGCACACCCAGCACCAAAGGAGAACGATGGGACCTGTCTCCATCCACGGCACAAACTTCTCGGAACACAACAGGGCTCTGCTAAAATCATTTTGGAGTCAACTGAAATTACTGAGCTCTAACCATAGCACCCATAAGTGAGAACGCAGTACTTCAGCCCAGCACAGTAACCCCTCGGCACTCCGCTGCCGGGTAGAGAGGGAGAGGAGCGAGAAATGGAGTCGTCTACACGTTTTCCCTAGAGCAGTATGGCTCCTGGGCGCCTTGGGTTAACATACACCCATGGGATCTTCCCTTCCTGGATGAAGTTTAGTCTGAAAACTGGGAGAGTAACTCGGGCAATAATTTTTCGCTGCACCTTTGCAACCTCCCCTTCCCACGTTCTCCGGGAACAAAGAAACAATTAAGGAAATATAAAAATAACTATTAAATTCTCTACTGCAGTATTTTGGCTATGTCCCATAAAACATAAAAAAGTATGGTTCCTTTGATAGGCTGACTATCAGTCAGTTATTAGTTTATTGGCAGTTAGTTTATTAGTTTATTATAGGCAGTTATTAGTTTTGGAGCAGAAGATCTGTTTACTGAAATACATTTTATGTTAGAATATGGTGCTAAAATTGAGAGCATCTATAGTCTCTAGATGCATCTAGAGCATCTATTGTTAAGAATGTGTACTTCAGCAGATTGACCCAAAACACTTCGCAGATAGTGATTTTTAAGAAATGGTGTTCCCCGTGCCTAACAAAGGTATAATTAGCTGAAATTTGCATGTACTCATTTCCCCTCTGGAATTTCAAAATAACATTGCACACACATGCCTTCTGTCAGAGGCTATATAAAATGACAGCCCAGAGTCCGTAACTACTAGTGACTACTACATTCTTTTTTATACTCTTGCTCCAGGAATTCCCTACGGACCACAAGATGTTGATCCAGAATTTTGACATGGAGCGTCTTTGTGCTACGTACAAGCTCCAGAGACAGACAAAACTCAAAGCCATCAGAGCAAACAGCCACTTTGGAGCTTGGAGCAGGGGGGGAAACCCCACAGCTTCGTCGGAGTTAAACATCACATATTTTGTAAAGAATCTGCTTCATGTAAGTCCAAGTCCATTCATCACGGGTCACCTGTTTCTAAGCAGGATCAGAGGACATAATAAGAGGCTGCAGCGTCGTTATTCTGCGTTATGGGAGAAAGCAAGCTGGATGGAGATATACAGGAAGAAATTTATTCTGTGCTATTGTGCCAAGAGAGAAAGCGTGCCAGGCAGTTTCAGAGGAAATCAGTCCCGGTGCACCATTTAATAGATTAGAAGCCTTTGTGTAAAATAGCATTCAATCTACTGTGGGTGTCAGGCTTAAAATCGAACAGGCAATTACACACATCTATTCAGAAATAAATTATTCCGATTGCTTCAAAGTACCTATAAGAAAGTATACTTCATGGAACTCAAAGAAATTAACAAAAACCAAAAGATTAATGGAAACTTCAGAAAAACTAGAGAACTTACTCTGTGCTGTGAATTTGTACAGTGACCAGTTCATTTTTCTGCTCGAGCTGGTTGATCTGACAGTAAACATAATTTAGAATTAACTAATGGAAGCTGTATCACGTCACCACCAACTTCAACCTAAACAGAAAAATATATTATAACGTAGAAATCTAAAATCTTTAATCAGCACAGGGCTGACACAAACGCAGTTCTATCAGAAATTCTCTTTTAGCCCTGCGACTGCTATGCCAGCCCTCGCCGCCATGCAGGGAAGGCGGGATGGGAGAAGAGGAACGGCACAAGGCCACACCAGACCTCCCAGTCGTCACTAATGGCCAAGGCTTCTGGTCAAACATCACCTTCAAAGCCTGGCTGCCGGAAGGGTTAGCAGAATGCTTTCCAGGTCATTCCGTCTTATGGTGGACTTTTCTAGAAAAGCACTATTTGCTTCCTTTCAAGAAGTGACAAAAGTGTGGTGGGGTGGGTTTTTTTTTTGGATTTGTTTGTTTTTTAAGCACTAAGAATGGAAGGGAGAGAAGTAATCGCTGTGGCCTCCTGCAATAGAGAACAGTTGCCGTGCGTTGGGCAGAGCTCCGCTCTTGCTTTTGTAAATGTACAAATGAGCCATTGTCATACTGGTGCCAACCTGGCATTAGCAGTCACCATAAATTTACTGCAAGAACACTGCTGTTTGTAATTAGCTCTTCATTACACAATCAGGCTGATTTAGAGAAGCTCTCATATGATTTGCTCAGCAAATGAAGCAATATAATTACACCTCACTTGAAATCAACAAATTAGACTGCTGTTTGCAATTGGCTGTATTATGTGCTGTTAGCATCTAGCAATTGCAGGCCTGGTGCGGCCTTTCGCACTTAAATAAAGACAGCATAATTAAAGTACTGGATATTTTTGAATTTGCAAGATCAGCTATGCAATAGTCACAATTCTTTATGATTAAAAAAGGAGCTGAGATTTATGCACCACAAACTCTCCATAAGCTTAAGTTGCAGTAATGCTAACTCCAAACGACACACACATGGATCAGCTAAAAATTACAGCGAGGAAATAGTCAAAAGGGTCAACGCTTGCTTTGTCGTGGTTTAGTTTGCAGTCAGCACTGCAGACTTAGGTCTATTCAGATCAAGAGGAGTACGGAGCTATTAACTATGTCTTTGGTTTTGCACGTCCTTAATAAAAGTAAGTGCAACAACCCTCACTTCTTACATTTTATAGAACATTTCTCAAATGTTTCTCCTTTCCAGGTGCATGCCTTCATGCGAATCTCTTGGATAAGTAGGAGCAGCAGAGAACTAATTCAACTGTTAGAATGTCACGAAGAAGCTGAAATGGAAGAGGTTAACCGACAGTTCTTCCCTACGTGATCCCTTGGGGCCAGGCTGGAACAGGATACTAGAAATCCCCGTGCTGGGTGTACATTCAACTGCTCGTTACAAAGACAGAACATAAAGAAGTGAAAGCACACAACAAATGTATAGCAAGAGGAGGCATGAGACTGCGTGAAAAAAACCCTTTGTGGCCAGTCTGCTTAGGAGGGACATTCAGATATAATTATTTACACTTTGCTCCTCTAATGGGTCAGACAGAAATCCAAATGTCTTGAGGACACTCCATTGGCTGACCCTGCAGAGGCAAACACCGCAACAAGTCCGATGGTTGCCATTTCGAGCCAGCCAATTCACAACAGCGACGAGGGACGATCAGCTCTTCCACTCTGGTTTGCAGGACTTTGCCAGTCACCCGCCTTCCCTCAGCAGGGTTACTGAATCCCGCGGCTTTGGCATTCTGTTGGCTCGCCAGAAGAGATGTCAGGGGGCTAACTACTTAAACATCACATGCATAAAGATACTTCTTGGAAAAAAAACCCAAAACAAATTATAAAGACTGACAGTCATTTGAGTTGCTGAGCAGCACTAAACCATTCCTTTTTCATTAAGATAAAAGAAGAGAGCATGGTAAGTCACCGATCAGTGTAACTGGAAAGCTCCAGTTCTCTCAATATTTGGCAATTGAGCACCCAACAGTGCAGAGAAACTCCCTTTAGTACGCTGGGGTTTGGGCTGGGAGGTGGGGTGGGGTTGGGTTTTTTTTTTTTGTCAAACAGAAAACAAGGCTTGACATTTCAGGTCTGATCAGGGAAAAATAGTACTGCGCAACAAACTGAATGATGACTAGGATTGTATCAATGATTGTGATACGCTAATGGACATTAAAAGATTTGTGGGTAGGAAACATTACAAAATCAGCAATGACTTCATTACCAACGCAATTCACCTAAAGTCGAGGTCAGGACACATTTTCAAAGACTTATTTTTTGATACCATGACTAAGTGCTATATGTTAGTACACGGCAAAGAAAACTCGATGAAGGGAAACAAGTTTTTACTTGATCCTGGGCAATACTCAAAATATGGTTTGAATAATTTAATGCAACTTCCCTATATTCTACATTTTTGAAGAAGACTGAAGTAATATAGTCAAAGAAGAATTACATCAAAATACGAAAGTTCGGTAAGAGAATGTGAAGAGGAGCATCTGAAGGGGCAAAAAGCAGCCCTGAAGCATTGAGGGATTTTTGATTTCGGTAGTCTTTGTTCTGTTTGAAACCAACTCCACGTCAGTCCCAGAGCAATGAACATACGACAAATTAAAAAAAGAGAGAGCGAGAGGCAGAAGCTAGCCTGGTCAAACAGCAAGGCATCAAAGCCTGTTCAAAAAGAAGGTTATACTCCAAGTCAAATCTGAATTATTAAAAAAACCTCATGGTTGGAAAATTGAGTGTCCTACCTGAAGAAGGTAGGACAAAAAAAAATAAATTAAAAAGTGTTGAAGAACAGCTTGCAAACATACACGTGCCTAATAACAAATTGCTTTCCAAAGAGGAAATCTTGCCAAAACAGTAAGCCTAGTGTATAAAAGCAATCAGAAAGCTGGGACAACAGCAGAAATCTATGCAGGTTATGTGGCATCTGCATCCGCTGTAGAAGAGTTTGTGGTGATTTTCACTATGCAACTTCTCCTTATCACAGATACATTGGAAGATCTGTATCAAAATGACTCATTAGCAGAAGGAGCTGTAAAATGAGTTTATAATATGATGGGCATCACAATGTAAGACGCAGAAGCTATTCCACCTGGAGCTGAGGGAACCCCGGCACGCAATGGGGGAACGGCAGCTCATGAACTCTCACTGGGCTTTTCGAGAGCCAAGGAAGAGCAGGCGGGGAGTCGGCCTCCGCATCGCAGGAGAGGGAGTCTGCCGGATCCGGGAAACTACAGCTCCTGACGTCTGACACATGGATCAGGTGCAAGAAGCTACAGGATTTATGCACATATGGATAATAAATATATCGTCCTACAGAATGTGTTGTTTTTACCAAACATAAAACAACTAAAATGCTACAGAAGGAAAATTCTTTTTCATGAAAAGATTAACACCTAATTACAAGATTAATGTAGGCAAATTGCTAGTGTTCACATCAGAGGGAAGCCAACACTGGAATTCCACAAAGACCTATATTTAAGGACTGCTTTTCATATATTCATATATGATTCAGAGAAGAGTTAATAGTGAAATGACAATTTTTTTGACAATATGCACTTTCTAGACTACTAAAAAAGACTGTAAACTTTTCCATCAATAACTGGATGGCAGATGAATTTCAAGGTAGATAAACGAAGTAATTCACACAGGAAAGAAAAGGCTAACTTCAAATATATGTGATGGACTCTGAGCTGACAACTACTACTGTGCAGAAAAAATATTGATACTAGATATAAATAGGCACCTTACTGGAAACGACAGCTCAATGTTTCCTTGTAATCAAAATAAGAAACAGAATGCAAAGAAAATATAGAACTTCTTTATGCCACTCAAATCCGTTGTGTGCCAGGATCTTTAGTATTATCTGCAGCTCACTCACTCTGCCATCGCCCAAGATTCGGGATAGGTAGGAACAGTGAAAGAAAGAACAAAATACTTCCAAACAAGGAACGATATGAATGGTAGACAGGCTAAGAATCATCAGCGTAGAAGAGAGGTGACCGAATACTGATAGCAACCACTAAGCGTGACACATATGGGTCAGGATTAAAGGGAGAGCAGGGACAGGTGACATTACAGTGGGGGTCTGCTACAGGCCACCCGACCAGGAAGACTGAGCGGATGAGGCCCTCTATGGACAGACAGGAACAGCCTCACGTTCACAAGCCTTCGTCCTCATGGGGAAATTCAACCACCCCAGCATCTGTTGGACAGACAACACAGCAGGGCATAAGCAATCCAGGAGGTTCCTGGAATGCATCAGTGATAACTTCCTTCTCCAACTGATAGAGGAGCCAACGAGGAGAGGTGCCATGCTGGACCTTGTTCTCACCAACAAGGAGGGGCTGGTGGGGAATGCAAAGCTCAAGGGCAGCCTTGGCTGCAGTGACCATGAGATGGTGGAGTTCAAGATCCTTAGGGCAGCAAGGAGGGCACACAGCAAGCTCACTACCCTGGACTTAAGGAGAGCAGACTTTGGCCTCTTCAGGGATCTTCTTGGCAGAATACCATGGTGTAAGGCCCTGGAGGGAATAGGGACCCAATAAATCTGGTTAATATTCAAGGTTCACCTCCTCCAAGGTCAGGCGCAATGCGTCCTGACAAAGAGGAAGTCGGGCAAAAAATCCACAAGGCCTGCACGGATGAATGAGGAGCTCCTGGAGAAACTCAAACAGAAGAAGGAAGCCTACAGAGGGTGGAAGCAAGAACAGGCAGCCTGTGACGAATACAGAGAAATTGTCCAAGCAGCTAGGGACCAGGTTAGGAAGGCTAAAGCCCTGATGGAATTAAATCTGCCCAGGGACATCAAGGATAACAAGAAAAACTTCTAATAAGTACGTCAGGGATAAAGGCAAGACTAGGGAAGATGTCGGCCCTCTCCAAAAGGAAATGGGAGAGCTGGTCACTCAGGACATGGATAAGGTACTCAAATGACTTTTTTGCCCTAATCTTCACCATCAAGTGCTCTAGCCACACTGCCCAAATCGTAGAAGGCAAAGGCAGGGACTGGGAGAATGAGGAACTGCTCACTGTAGGAGACCACCAGGTTCGAGACCATCTGAGGAACCTGAAGGTGTGCAAATCCACGGGACCTGATGAGATGCATCCATGGGTCCTGAGGGAACTGGTGGAAGAAGCTGCTAAGCCACTATCCATCGTATTTGAGAAGACATGTCAGCCTGGTGAAGTTCCCACTGACTGGAAAAGGGGAAACATAACCCCCATTTTTAAAAAGGAAAAAAAAAGGAAGACCCGAGGAACTACAGTCTCACCTCTGTGCCTGGCAAGATCATGGAGCAGATCCTCCTGGAAACTCTGCTAAGGCATACGGAAAATAAGGAGGTGATCAGTGACAGCCCATGTGGCTTCACTGAAAGCAGATCATGCCTGACAAATTTGGTGGCTTTCTACAACGGCATTATAGCACTAGTGGATAAGGGAACTGACATCACCTACATTCTAGATTGTTTTGAAGATACACAGATTACTTTACTAGGTGATTCACACTGTTTAAAAAAAATCAGTATTTGTATTTGCTATTTTTGTGCAATTGTAGCAAATATAACAGTTCTTGATAAATTCACTTCACTGCAATTAAGGAAGTTGCTATTATTCCCCAGGCACAAAGCAAACATTTTGGAACATTTTAAAATCCAATATGAAAGATAATCAACTTAATACCTCTGTAAGAGTATGTGTTCTTTACGTCCCATCTCTAATAATACTGAGTTCCTGGGGAAACTTGCCTTAAAAAGATCTAAAGCGTTTCCTATAAGCAATGGGCTACTAACGGTGTTTTGTAGCAGTAGAGTTGAGAGGCTTTTGCAAGGAAACTCTCGTAAGTTCTTCAGATCAGTAATACACCAGAAGAACATCCGCAGTGAAAAACACTGAGCTGTGAGCAGGCAATTCCAACCAGACCTGGGAGATCTCACATCGGCGTATTTGAGAATTACAAGAGAGATAACGAATTGCAATGGGGGAGGCAGAGGGGTTGTTTGTTTTGCTTTCAACCAGAGCTCAAAGCACGCAGATTAGCAGAGATGATTAAAGTACTTCAGAATCAACTAAGCTGAGATAATAGGCTTGTTTAATATATACATAGACATATATAACCGGTTACATAAATAAAACCCTTATGAAGACCAATAAAGATATTGCTACTTTCACTACCCGAAGTACTTTTAAAACCAGTAAAAATCCTAGCAGCTATCCAAAGAGAACAGTTTGCTGCCCACAGATTTGGGTTATGCCTCAATAAATATGAGGGCAAATAGAAACACAAATGCTGCATAGTGGACCTGGGGAAGTGAAAAGGATGAAGCAAAACGTTACAGAGGTAAGCGCTATATAAAAAACAAATAAAATAACGTGTGTATATTGGGTATTTATCACGGAAGTGCTGTCTATGCAAGAATACATGTAGAAGTAGTAGGGAAAAAAATACATAAACACACACATAACCTTAAAATAAATTCTGTTTTTACTTTATACTCTATCAAATAACAGGGATACTAAGTTATAATTGAATTTCATAGCAGCTCTTTTTCAGTGCAACTGTAGTTCTGTTTTGAAGAAAGCCACCTGCTTTTGTCCAGTTTTTACTGGCTGGGTAAGTTCACCCAGAAGCTTGAAGTTAGTTTTGTTTTTCAGACATACAGAAGCTTCTCTGAGTTCATTTGCAAAATGTCACAATTTGCTCCTATGTTTCTGTTCCTTATCTCTCCCAGCTTCATGCCAGAAATGAAGTAATTCTTTCCCATTTGCTTATCATGAAGGAAGTCATTTACATTAACCCTTTGGCCGTCACCTTCCCAGTGCAAACAAAAATCACTAACTAGGGAGGGAGGCAGCAGGATGCTTTAACGTACACACTGCCTTTCACCTCCGAGAAGTTTTGACTCGTGTTTCAGAACTGGAATAAATCTGGTTGCCTGGGTTGTGAAAATTAATCCCAGGAAACAAGAAGACAAAATGAGCAACATTGACTGATCTAAGGCATCCAGGAATTAAAGTCCGTACGTAGCTAAATGGGGAATTAACTGAAATTAAATGTAGTTTCCAAACCATGATCCAATTCTAAACAGAGTGCTTGAAGAAGTACTAAGACTGATGCCGTAGGCATCAACACTCACGCTCTAGAAGGACACTTAAAGAGCAGAGTGAGGAGCAGGGGGATAACAGTGCACGTCAGCACAAAACGGGAACAGTTCACTGCTTTGAATGATTTAGTACTTGAAATACCATACTTTTCAGAATATCCAGAGTTCCATGCTAGTTCCTTGGAAAAGTACATGCACTTCCAAGAAGGTACCACCTGTCACACAAAATGAGAAAGAAATTAAATAATGCATGAAGAGAAGAGCATAACTGCCACACTTAATGGCAAGCTTCCTTCAGACCTAAGGCATACTTTAATATTCGAGCCATTGCTCTTAGTTACGTTAAAAGACACAATTAACATTGTCTGTGAGGTGACCATTTCTCTATATATTTTGTGTGCTTTGCAGCAATTCCTACGCACGTCAGCCGAGACGGGGACCGTGCTGTTTGTCCCTGTAGACACCCCCCCAGAACCAGTCTGCGCTGCAGAGCGCCGGCAGCTGGCTGCAGGAGCCCACGGGGGACGAAACGGCGACCGCAGGAACTCAGCCCCCAAGGGGCATTGGCATTTCTTTCTTTTATTATTTTGCCTTGCGCTTGCAGTACTTCCATCTGTTCACTCGCAAGGCATTTGCGTGCGTCTAAAAAACTTTGTGGAGAAGTATTAAAAACCACAGTCTCAAGGATAGTTTAACAGCGCATTTCTTAAAAAAAATTAAGTTTCCCTTGTGTCGTAATTTCTGCCATTATTGAAAGAATTTTGCTGCTGTTATTAATGGGCAGTTAGGAACCACCTAGAGCATAAAACGTCTCCAAAAATATAAAGTGAATACAGATGCTGTAAGTTTCAGTAGATAATTTCTTAAGAAACATTAAAAGCCAAATTTGAGTTAATGCCTGGAATAATGATCGCTTCCTAAGAGATGAGCGCAATTAGGCTTAGCTAAGGCAGAAGGCAGGCAAGGCAACTGTGCCCATACACGTGCTGCATTCAGACTCCCGAGAAGGTTTGCTATTTTAACTTCTCCTACATCCCCTGCTAAGCTGTCACAACTTCCACGCAAACACAGACAAGGTGAAGACTCTCAAACTGGAGCATTACTGCAGAAGTGTTAAGGAGCAGATAGGAGTGGAAAGGAATAAAACCTGTATTTTACTCAGAAGTCTACTTTCTTCTCCTATGTAACTTGGTTAGAAGCATTTCATTTTCACATGTAGCACTGTAACAACATTACAGATTTAGAATTTTTTTTTTTTTTTCAAAAACAAAATTAGGAGATCCCTGCGTGAAAGCACAAAGCTTTAGAAGCTGCACAGAGAACATAATTTATTTTCCCTTCCTGTCTTGAAAGTTTACAGCAAAAGACGCCACTGTCCGAGCAGCTAAACCCAACATTCACCCCATGAGGCACATGGGTTGCTCAGGACAATCTGTCCAGCAGCACACTCCAACGTGTGACAACATTTAATGTGCAAATTACACTTATCTGCAGCCTACAAGTCTGGTAGATGCCGGATGGATAAGAAATGCACGCATAGTTTCTTGTTTCATGTTTAAAATAGCAATATATTACAAATTATGGTATACTTTACACAACATCATACACTAAATAGAATTAATTGTTATGAAAGTATGTGCTTTAAAAGTTAAGAGATGTTTTAAGTAACCATAATGGCCTGAGAGGAGACTTAAGCACTGATAACGTCATGAATTTGTTAAGCCTTTTTGTCCTTTAGTTTTTCCTTGCCTTCTCTCCCTTCAGTCATGACCTACAGCCAGCACAACCCCACCTGCCACCCCACAGGAAGCAGCACAGGAAGCACCCCACAGGGAGCATCAATCAACCAGGGACACTGAAAACACCCAAATAATTCACTGTCGCCCCAGAAGCACTTTCTGCCTGTCCCTCAGGACCGCTGGAGCCCATCACATCCCGAGCCGGTCCCAGCCTAACGCCCGACAGAGCCGGGGGGTGCTGCCAAGGGGGGAGCCCAGCACTCGGAGTCATTGGTCCCCTTCTTCCATCGCAGCTACTCCTTCCTGCCCATCTCCGCCTTCCCCACTTCACACCCTGCCCGCAACGCACGGCTGTTGCGAGAAAGCCCAAGGAGAGTTAAATAGATTTCCGTAATGAGCGGGGAAAAAAATCGAGACAGCGATAATTGGTTTTAAGGATCAAGTGCACCAAGTGAAAGTCCTCTCATTTATTTACTGACTTCCTAACGTAATTTATGCTACGCTGCTATTTTGGTGTATTCACTAATATCCTGAAGTATCACTCTGTATGACATTTACTTTACGGAAAAATTACACTGATATTTGAATAATTGATTCTATTAAAACCAATTCAGTGCTCAACTACAGTTCTGTGACCAAAATAACTTAACCATTTTAGCCCTTTGGTCGTAATCTACTATTTTAATGATTTATCAAATTCTTTTCAAACCTGACTTTTATGCTGAGGCTAGACGTAATGTGGAACTGAAGATCATTAATATAACGCCCATAAGGTCAGCCAAATGATGGAAGCAACTTGCTCTACATGCTGCTGACCTTCCCCTTCGGGGTAAGGTCAACAAGCCTAACCATTCACCGCAGGGTTTATCTTGCATTAACCAATTAAGGAAACCCCTTGAGAAGATTGTGTCACTTCAGTGTGGGCAGTTTTTTTAGTATAAAAGCATTTATTCCGTTAACTTTTTTTCCAGTACGTGATACTCATGTAAGTTGCCGTAACAGCAGAACAGTGACGCTCAAGGTATTATTAACTGCAGGGAACTGTTGTCCTGAGATGTCTCGTTCTGCTGAATGCCGGCTCAAGGGAACCGTGTGCCCTGCCCCGGTTCCCGCGGTGACCCACCAGGGGCATGCCCACCCAAAACCTTTCCTTAAGGTTTGCAACCCCTACAGCACTGAGATCAAAACAGAAGCTAAACCTGCAGTGGCCGTGAAAACAAAAGGAATGGAGAAATACGGTCATTCAAGTAACAGCCAGGTTCCCAAGACGGTGGGTATTTGAGCGTAATAAAACATAGGCACAAGGGGAAGACTCTAACCTTCTCCAACAAATCCAGCAAAACTAACTAAAACTCCCCTTATTATTCATTGTGTTGTGCCCCTAGAGTACACTGCACTTCACACACATCTTGTTTTCACTGCATCCACAGCCAGCAAGCACTTGCCTCGCTGCTCAGAGTCGTTAACACGTGCTCCGAGGCGCCCCAAAGCGAGCCTTTCCAATTGCTGAGCGATAATCCGCTGGCGAGGCAGGAGCCCAGCACAGCGCCAGGGAGCCCCGAGAACTTTAACACACAAACCAAGCATAAACGTATGCAAATCTTGGGGCCCACCTGAGAACGTTCCCACAGCAAATCTCTTTTTCCCTGCTCGTATTATGTTAACAGAAGATGTTCCGTGCCTGTGGAATGTTGCTGGATCCCACCCGCAGCGATACCTGCTCGGCACGAGGCTTCTCAAACGCATCATCTTGTCTGCTGGCTCCGTGTTCCAGCTGGCTAGAGGGACTTCTGGGCAGAGCAGCGAAGGGGGTGCCTGCCCTCCTACCAGAGCATGCCACGAAGCTACAGGAATTTCAAGGAGGCTAAGTTCATTCTGCTCAGTTAGATAAGACGATGTTGGTTTCCCTGTTGAACAATGATTGGAAAAAGACAAAAATAAAAATTACAGTACGACACTGGCAAAGCAAACCTACTGCAGGATACCAAAGTACCAGGCAGACAAGAAAGACTTCAGAGTTAAATATGCTCACAGACCTCCAATAGCAAGAAAAGAAATTCAAGACGGAACTTAAAGACAAATGTAAAAAGCTGAAAACAGGACTGAGGTAAAAAAAAAAAGTAACAATCCCCTCTTCCTCTAAGACATGCTCCAATCAAATGTAAGTTTCTTACATGAGATTGCTCAACAAAAATGGGATAATTTGGAAAGTCCAAGAGAAATTCTAAGTGTTTCCCAGAAATTAATTATATTTAGTCTTGTTTCTGCTCAACTCTTGAGTATGAAGTTTCCATCCATATTCAAATTCTTACCTTTCCTAAACCAGCAGAAGTGGCAGCGCTTAGCTGTACTGATCAGAGAGGAAGTACAAGTTATCAAACGCGCCCATCACTCACCAGCTTTCAGCATAAAATCAGACAGATTTATATAACAGAAGTCCCACTGACTTACACGGGAAGAAATAATGTAATCAATGTAAGAATCAAGAAGATGTGTTATCCCCTAGTTTTTTCTTTAACTATGAAGTTTTTCATTTTTGGGGGTTTGGTTTTTTGGTTTTGTGCCTCCCCAAGTAAATCTTGGCAGACAGGCACCTAGCGCTACGGACTCAAAGAACAGAGAACAAAAACCGTGATGCTGCGTTAGACAGCATTGTATATTCACGCCATGTAACTCACACGAATTAGGAAGTTAGAATTAAAATTCTCATTTTCATTAAAAAGCCACACAACACAAAAGCAGCAATACCACCTGAATGCTTTTCCAAGCTCTACTGCCCAGATGCCGTCGTATCCAGCAGTGTGCCCTAAAAAGTTGCCCAACAGAGAAGGGACAAGCGTTAGATAGATCCACGCGCAGTTGGAAACACGTTCCTGTTGCAATGAATGCAAAGACAGCTCAATTCGTCTTGTTTCCACACAATAAGTTTCTCACTTGTTTAACCCTAAGGTTATTTGCTTGTCATTATCATCACTTGCATAGATTTTTTTGGTTCAATTTTAAAAGGAAACCGTCTAGAAGAATACTATACTCTCTCGGCTAATTCTGCTAGCTTACCCTGCCTCATACATAATCAATCTACCCTAAGCCTTTCCTTGTAAAACAGGCGATATACCACGGAACGACATGCCTTCTGGGACGAAGATTACATCACTGACTTTTTACCTTAACACATCAATCACTCTGCTTCAATTCTCCCTGACAGCTACTAGTCCCCTAAAGCCATGCAGAAACACAGGGAAGAACGGCATTTTCTATCATCCCAGAGCTGCTTCCCCAGAGACCCAGAAACGAGCCTTTTTGCATCTCTTTGATTTCTCATGGCATAATCTAAGTATTTTAATTAGCCCCTGCACTTTCTCAGTCTTACACAAGGAAGGGAAATCAGCTTTGCAGGTGATTACTATCAGTCCCGTTAAGCCATTTCCCACCGCGTTGGCCGTGCTTGGCCACTCTGGGTACAGCATCAGCCAGCCCTTCACGGGACACGGCTCTGGTCGGAGAGACTGACCTCGGGCCTGGAGCAACTGAGTTCTGTTTAAATATGAAAGAAAACACAAAATGCCCAGTTCAGCACTTGTCGGTAGTATTTCTTATGAAGCCGGGTAAAAGCAAGTGTGTTGCTCATAAAAGCCTTAATGCCTTTCTTCACACAGTGCATTTCTGTAACTAACTTAAAGGAGGGAACTGGCGTGCCACAGAAGAGGCATGCTCATTTGGGTAATTTTAGAACAACTTACTCTTTCAAAAAACATACGTACTATACATCTTTCTTATTTTATATATTGACAAACCAATAAAAGAGTAATTGAATTCAAGAATAATTTCCATAAATCTAATATTACTGCTTTTCCTGTGTAATACTTCTAAAAGCAACGGAGTTAAAATAATATATATATATTTGGCAGCAATCCACAAAGTTGTATTTGAACATTCAATAAGGATCTTTTTACAGCAAGACACTCTTTGAATGATTTAGAAAACATTAAACAACACTTTTCACAACAGGGCTTTGAATAAAACAGTCAAATAACTGAGTGTGCTACTGTCGAACAACCAAAATTGCTCTAGTTCTGGACTCGGTTTTTTTGAAATACGCCTCTGATCGGGTACACTAGATTTACTAGATTATTTAAGTATTAGATGTAAATATAAACCATTCCATTTACACTCAGGAATATGTTTGAGAGACATATTGTACCAACGAGATTTATCTACCACGTGCTAGTCAGGAACACTAGTGTAGCCTCAGCATTCCAAAGCTCTGTCTGGCTACCTAAAGCAGAGAGGAGGAATGGCAGTTACAGATGGCATTTGTATAGAAACAGCACTTTTACTGGGAACTGGCTTTTAGATGTCTGATTGAAACCTGATTAATACTCTGAGAAATTAAGAGAAACAGTGCTGATTCATCTTGAAACACAACCTTACGGAGAACAGTAAAACTAGAAAAGCAAATGCATCTCAAAGTTTAAAGTAACTGAAAGGAAAGTTCTGAAAGCGCCCAAAGAGGACAAAGAGAAGCCAGAACAGCACAGCGAGTCCAACTGACTGTCCCTATCAGAAAGGAAGGCTTGACATCGTGACTAACAAATGGGCTAAAATAGTTACTATTTGACATTTGCATACAGTTTACAGACTTTCACACCTCTTTGAGGGGCTCCCAAGTAATTAACTGCATTTTTTATAACCATAATTATTTTACTGGCGTTCATAATCAAGTCATAGCATTTTAGAACATATGAAACGTTTGAACATATAAAATGTTTTAGAACATATAAAATGTTTTAGAACATATAAAATGCTGGCAGATGCAGCATAAGTTTCCCATTCTAAGAAGGAAACAAAGTTGAAATAGACAAAAAACCCAAACCACAACACAAAACTCAAAACACACAACCAAAAAAAACCCCAAGCTCAACAACAAATAAAAAAGGTGGGGACATGAGCACGGGGAACAAATTAGCTCACGGTTCTTGTCGAAGTTCTAAATTCAGTTAAATTACCTCAACTAGCAACATCCACAAGACTCTACAGAAATAAATCATTTGGTTCAAAAGTAATCATCATCAATTGCCTTCAAAATTTAACTCATCCGTACTACAGGAGCACACATTAACAAGAACAAAGGGCTACAGCGTACAAGGCACTGCCAAGTTGGTTTCACACGTGGTGCCTGAACACTCACAGCTGGCAGCCAGATTGTCACTCACTCCCAGAGAAAAAAAACAGGGAGTACGTCAAAAGAGGGTATTTAGGGTCCTGTTAATGACACTCCGCCCAGATGCACATATTTTAATTTATCCTGTAGCACACTTCGATGCCGTTTTCATGTATTATTATAGTTTGTAGCATAAAATCTATTTCCTATAATTAATATCAAACTGCCAATAGAAAAACAGAAGGTTTGCAGATCAGAAGCAACCACTTCAGTCAGTCTTTTCAAATACATTCAAGGACAGCAATAGTCTCAGACTCAAATATAAGTCTGGATTATTTTCATTCTTCCATCTATTAGCATAATCTGTGGTTGCTTTCCTCAGTTAAAAACTGCCTGGTGAACCGCTCAAGCAGGACGAGAGTAACATCTGTTCTGAATTACTGTGCTGCGCTAACGCATCCCGACTTCAATGTCATGCCATTTGTCTGCACTTCGTGTCACTTGCTTTCTACGCACCTGGGACTGCTTTATGGAACAGACTCTGGGACTAAGACCCTTGAGAAGTTTTTTTCAATTCTCATCTAAATCAGTTGTACTTGAAGCATGTTGTGAAGCACCATCGCTTTCTGTTAGAATTGCATTATGTATTTTCAAAAAGAAACTTTATGAAGTTAGAATATTTACAAAGTTGCCTTAAACACGAGCATCTTTCCTTTTTGCCTAGAAATACTGTACCACAGCCGCAGAAATTGCTGTGAAAGGAAAAGAACGTCGTTCTCAGCTGCTCTGTGGAGCTACAGCAGAACCAACTACTACATGTGTGTCCAGCGGGACCGGGGCAGTGACCGTCCCCCTGTGCTGGGCACTGGTGAGGCCCCACCTCGAGGGCTGTGTCCAGTTTGGGGCCCCTCACGGCAAGAAAGACACTGAGGGGCTGGAGCGTGTCCAGAGAAGGGCAACGGAGCTGGTGAGGGGTCTGGAGCAGGAGTCTGGTGAGGAGCGGCTGAGGGAGCTGGGGGTGTTCAGCCTGGAGAAGAGGAGGCTGAGGGGAGACCTTCTCGCTCTCTGCAACTGCCTGAAAGGAGGGGGTAGCCAGGGGGGGTCGGGCTCTTCTCCCAAGGAACAGGTGATGATAGGACAAGAGGAAACGGCCTCAAGTTGCGCCAGGGGAGGTTTAGGATGGATATTGGGAAAAATTTCTTCCCGGGAAGGGTTGTCAAGCCTTGGAAGAGGCTGCCCAGGGCAGTGGTGGAGTCGCCATCCCTGAAGGGATTTAAAAGCCGGGCAGACGTGGTGCTGAGGGACGTGGGGTAGCGGGGGTTTTTGTCAGAGTTAGGTGGGTTAGTGGTGGGTTTGTCAGTGTTGGGTTGATGGTTGGACCAGATGATCTGGAAGGTCACTTCCAACCTGGGCGATTCTATGATTCCATGTATATGCCAGTGGAAGCGGGAAATCTTATGTCTTATTAACTCACCTTCTCCATTAATACTGATGTTCAATCTGAAGGATGATGTATTAAGTGGCTTTTAGAATGGAAGACATAGATAATATCATTTTTGTCAGAAAGAAAACTCAAACGGTATTTGGGCCTTTAAGATTACTGGCTAGACACGATAACCAGAGAGGCTCCCCACTCTTGTAACACCCCGTTCTCCTCCAGCCCCTGTACAGGCCACATTCCCTCAGTGGCCTGAGGGAATGTTGATCAGAACATTTAGAAACCCTTAAAGAAAAGCACCAACAGTCAAATCCTACGCTTCTTACAATAAAATCCTGGGCTGAGCAGGCGACCACTCCACTCGGTACAGCCAGAGGAGAGCAGAAAAACCCAGAAAGGGTGGGAGGGCTCCTTTCAAAGGGCTTCCACACCTCCAAACATCTAAAGACAATTAATTTGGGTCTCTTCTGCAATTAAATGAGGCAGAAATGGAATAAGACAGCACACACATATATCCTGCTAAATCTGAAGCAACAAGTTTTCTATTTTGATAGCTGTGCACAAACAGCACCTTTACAAAGGACATCAGCTGTTTTCTAACTTAGGTGTGCTGCCCTTCAAACGGGGGCAGGGAAGAGCCCTCCGCCAGACACCTCCTCCAGATTTGGTGAGAGGTTCCTGCCTATTCAAAGTTGTTAGCTGCCTTGTAAAGAATCAACATTTTGCCTGCAAATTAGTGTTATGCATTCCTTCTGATTACTTTTTTTCAGAGCTAGAAAATACTGTAGAAAAGTATCCTGATTGAGTAGTAAAATAGAATCATAGAACATGTTGGGTTGGAAGGGACCTCTAAAGGCCATCTAGTCCAACCGCCCTGCAGTGGGCAGGGACATCTTCAACTAGATCAGGTCGCTCAGAGCCTCATCAAGCCTGGCCTTGAATGTCTCCAGGGATGGGGCCTCCCCCACCTCTCTGGGCAACCTGGGCCAGTGTCTCACCACCCTCAGTGTAAAGAACTTCTTCCTAATGTCTCATCTAAACCTGCCCTGCTCTAGTTTAAAACCATTGCCCCTCGTCCTATCACTACATGCCCTTGCAAACAGCCCCTCCCCAGCTTTCCTGGCGCCCCTTCAGGGACTGGAAGGCCACTATGAGGTCTCCCTGGAGCCTTCTCTTCTCCAGGCTGAACCCCCCCAACTCTCTCAGCCTGTCTTCATAGGAGGGGTGCTCTAGCCCTCAGATCATCTTCCTGGCCCTCCTCTGGACCCGCTCCAACAGGTCCGTGTTCTTCTTGTGCTGATAGCTTATATATCTTAAAAACACAAACCAAACCACCCCCACCCCCCCTGCCCCGGCTCTCTGAGAACAGCAACACTCACTCCAGCTCCCAAAGCCCAGACCAGCGGGGACTGGAGCTCCGCGTCCTCCAACGCCATGCAGGGATTTACCATATGTTTTACGGGTGTAATTAGGAGTGTTCTCTCCATCACCCAAACCCAAACCCCCCCAACAACTACCTGTTCCGAAGGGCTGGGACTTTCCGTACCATTTGAAGCATTTGTCCTCATGCTTATTTCTTGAATTTGTGGGTGGGGAGGGCAAATACAGGGGTTCCCACAGCAGGCGAACAAAAGGCCGCCAAGTCACTGACCATAAATACAACCAAGAGATTTGTTCGCCTCTGTGAGCTCTCTGTGTCTCGGTGGAATTACGCAGCAGCCCTGCGAAGCTGACAAACCCAACACGTGTACTCTCACAATGCAAAAGCATACAGCAGGATAAAAAGGAAAAAAAAATAATACTACTATAAAAACAACACTATTTTCTACAATATTTTCTATCTGTAGCTCGGGAAGGCGGAGGGGAATGCTCCAAAGCTCATGGCATGTACCAAACCATCTTGCTTCTGGCACTCCCTTCTTCACCAAACTCTTCCCCTGTACGTGGAACTTGTTCTAATTTGGAAAGCCCGATTTGACCCAATCCTATTAAAATAAATCCTTTATAATTGCTAGATACAAGTTATTAATGTGTTGTTCACAAATCAGCAATGTTTAAAGAACAAACTGTGCATGACAGATCCATTAAAGCGTTCAGCCATTTAGAAGCTTCATAAAATCGCCCATCTGCCTGAAAGATGCATGAGCTCAATTTGGGAAAACAGCACAAACAGAAAAGCCCCCAAAGTTGACGGAAATGTCTGGGTAGTGATTTTTTAAGGGCAACAAAATATTTCTTTTCAAGCTAATCAAAGTTATAATTGTATTTTTGCACAAGACGATTGGTAACTAGACAATTCCATACGTCATTAATGCCTCCTGCGAGACACCCGAGACGCACAGAGCAATGAGCAAACACGCGTAAGTACACTCCTGATTTCTGACTGCACAAAATGAAAATCTGCATAAGCACACACAACACTAAACAAAAGAGATGCTTTTGGCAACAGGGCCTTCATTTATGCAGGATAAATAAATTCAATAAATACAGATGATGGTGAAACTGCTTGCTATTAGCCAGGAAAGAATCATCAGAAACAAATGCTGTCAAATTATGTATTGTGTTATCTCAACAGAAAAGCATCAAGATTAAATGAATATAAATGAATCGCAGCTCTTAATACTCATAGAAAATATTCTCTAGGCTTTTTTTATTTGTTTGTTTTGACAGAACTAGAATATACCAGAGCTTTAATGGAAAGTGAAATTATTTTCTGTTTTACTCTTATGTTTGGAGGAAGGTCAGAACAGCTATTAGAGCTCTTAAAACATTTCTGATTTTGTCAGGGTTACCAAATTAATAGGACAGGACCAACCGTTGTTCTCACATATAAAGCCTTGAAGGCATTCAATTGCTAAACCCTTTACAGGATTTTCTCTTTCTGTAGGTCCTGTTAAGATTTGAAAATTAAACACTCGCTAGGAATCCTACATATAAGAAGCAGTCTAGAAAAGACAGCAGCGTTTAGTTTGGGAAAAAATACATATAATTAGCAGCCAAATCGCCATTCTCCCAGACACCTCCCTGCGAAATTATTAGAAGCGCCCGTCCACTCGGGGTGCTTTCACAGCCCAATACAGCCTGTCACTACCGCATCTCGGCACTTAAAACGCTCATACAAGTGACGATGATAACCCCCTGGCTTTGGTTATCTCAGATTTCCTTATACTACCCACCTTCATTTCTCACCTCTATGGCAAGTTTGGTCCCAGTGAACGAACAGGGAAAGAACAGCTCATTTACACTGTTGGCGATATATTTGGAACAATGTTAGAAGATCTCAGGCTTATCCACGGTTTGCAAACGGAGTTGGGGCGGGGGGGACAAATCAAACCACTAAACATTTATAACATGGTAAAATAATGTCAAAGCTTTTCTCAAGTTATCTTCTTTAGATGCACAAAAGCTAACTCATGGCACGCACACGCTATTGCCTGCTCTTCTAAGGATGTTACTGTTTTGCACGGTGATTATAAGCCTACTTGAAAGTCTGCGTTCAGAAAAGGGGAAATATGTGTTGAAAGTCTACTTAGGTGAACTCAAATGTTGCAATTAAGACAACCCTGACTGTAACAAACGACCGTCTTCGGAAAGACGATTAGGATGT
Source organism: Dromas ardeola (assembly GCA_013398915.1). Taxonomy (NCBI): domain Eukaryota; kingdom Metazoa; phylum Chordata; class Aves; order Charadriiformes; family Dromadidae; genus Dromas; species Dromas ardeola. The sequence goes on from VYZM01000651.1 coordinate 259,986, forward strand.
TAATTCAAAAGCTTGTCACACCTTATCAAACTGCATTTAACTTTGAAAAGGGAAAGCTGCTCGCCCTTTCCGTGCACAAGGAGAAGGTAGTAAGTTATTTAAAGTAAAGATAACATCTAAACAACAGTCAGGTATGAAAGAGATCATGAATAAATTTCAATTTTAAATTGAAAGAAAGCTTCTAAATAAGAGACAACTAATGTCTGGCAAGAACCCCTCCCGTTGATGGGAGGGCACGACGCGGCTGCCCAGCTGACGAGAGGCTGCGCTACGGGAGAGCTCGGGCTCCTGACACCCAGTAACAGCCACCCAGAACCGAAACTGCCGTCGGTCCAGGGGGGCTGTTTGTAAGAGGTCCAGGGCAATGGACTCCAGCTGCTGTGCCACAGCACCTGACCACAGGCTTCCATGCCGAACACTTCAGTCAGGAGACAGAGCATCCAGAGGCGTAAAAGTTAATGAACATCTCCACTGCACTCCCCACTGAAGCTGTGAAGGAATGCTTTTGGAGTACTCGCTAAGAATGGCTAAGTGCCAACGAGATTCCCCAGATCACCTAATGCACAGCATCAACACTGACATTAAAAAAAAAAAAAAAATCAAAAAAGAAGAATTTTCTTGAAACTTATAACACTAAAAGGGAAGAAGGAATGTAGGGAAATGTGCAAAGACTATATCTTTTCCAATTTTTCAGCTACTAACGTGTATCTTTTCCATAGTTCATTAATTGCGATAGCTGAAGCAGGTAACCGTGAGCTAATTGTTCAAGTCTCTTGTCAATAGACTTTTGTTTAAAGTCTATAGTTTTGTTTAAAGTCAATAGACAATTGTTTAATGTATCACTGTAATATAATAATGCTTTTTTGAGTGGAAAGTAAACAGCTGATGTTTGAGAGAAAAGCCAGTGTAGAAACCAATGTTTACTCAGGTTTAGAAATTTTCTTTCCTATTTGAGATCAAATTTGAGTATTACACATGAAGAGTTCTAAAATAATTTAATTACAGCAATAATTCAATTTAACCTTAAAGAAATGTAAATCAAAGCTGAGATGCGTAGTAGAAGATACAAAAAAAAAAAACACAAAACTAGAATGTAGTTAATTTACTACATGAATAAACATGCTTATCCTATTTCAAGATTACTCAGAGTGCATATACTGATTTATTTCAGAATCTACTTCAGATATCTTGTGACCGACGCGCCGTACAAGTATGGCAGAAAGTCTTTTATAAGTGGAGACCCAGAGGACACCACCTACCAAGCAGAGGCTGCCCGTTGCCACCACCCTGGTTGTCTCTCAGAACTTCCCGGCCCGTGCACAGGAGAAGGCCGCAGCCCCCAGCGGGACACAGCCCAGCAGCATCGCGCGGGGCGGGCGAGCCAGGGAGGACCCATGGACACAGAGCTGGTGGAGACACAGCCATCCCATTGCGGCTCCACAAGTACTCAGAAGTGAAACTGCTTATCTATTTAACTGACTCAGGGAACTACGGGAAAAGGAAAAAATTGTTTTCACGTTAATATTGCATGGCTGGTTTCATTTTTACAGCGGAGATGCATGCGAGTTGCCCGGGGGCAGGTAGCCGTGGGATGGGGGTGTACTCCGAACTTCCTCCACAGCAGCCACATGGCCCCATGCCCAACTTCGACTATTTGAAGTCCTTCCCACCTCTCCCTTTCTCACAACACGACAATACTCTTTCAGTCCAGCAAGTGAACAGCATTTGGAGAAGGGCTGCAGATGCATTCAAGATGGCCATTATTCAGAGCTGAACTCTCCCCAACCTCCCCAACCCTCTCCCTTCCTTGGCAAAGCCATTCTGTCCAGTCCAAATGCCTTCAGGAACAGCGCTGCTACTGCAAGGTACATCAAGGAGCTGAAGGCAAAAGCGTGTACTCTCTAGTTTCAGACTGAAAGCCCCATAACAGAAATCATAATACTAAATAATCAAAATCGTGGACAGTGAAGAACAGAAAACAGTGTCACTGATTCAAATCAGTTTATTCCAACTCATGCTTGGATATCTTTTAAAAAGTAGCTGTTACACTGACAGTACTTTATTTTGACCAGAAGCAAGTCCAAGCTTAAAAAAACACAAGTAATACCTGTGTGAGGGCATTACAGATGAAATTAATACGGCATTTTATAGCTCAATACCCCAAGTATAAAATCGTAAATCCTGTGTTTAGTCAGATCTCTAGTCGGTATGGACATCTTGAAATTTAATTTGTTTAATTTTCTATTTGGCCTTTTATTTTTCTCTTTTTATAAAAAAAATAATCTCCTTTTAAATATAGTGATGTATTGTTTTATCAACTTTGGATAAAATGACTTAACTTTTAACCCTATATGAGGGTCAGTCTCATACTTTTTCTGATGTAGTGCACATAAAGCACTAACATGCTAATGTTAAGGTCAACTTTACTTCTGAGTTTTGCTGCATTAAACTTTGCTCCCATAAAGGTTTGCTTACCCTGTCAGCGATGCGAACAGCGCAGCTGAAGGTGCTGAGATCACTCTGGGTTCCAGGATTTTAGGTTAAGCAGGGGGAAAAGCCACCACAAATTCTATAGGGGGTAGAAAACGTCTGTCTTCACCTTTCAATAGCTACTGGCCTGCAGCAATAGCTGCCCAGCTGGTGAGGCTGTGTGTGCCAGGGGTAACGATTGAGCTACAGACCCAGTAGGTGTGGGCGTTCACACTGACCTTCTTACACGTGATGCCTATGTGTTCGCCCTAGTACTGCCAATACCTGCCGACACCGTGGTTAATGACAGCACACTTAGCTTGGCAAGAGTTTTCAAGGTCGCAATGTTGGCGCTCTCACATTTTCAGCTTTCAGATACTTAAGATGTCAGCATCTATGTCATCTGAAAGTCATCCCAAACATCGATTCACTTACAAGTCCTCTTTCTAGGTATCGTGTCTACTGCGAGAACCACACTGCAACTGGTAGGGTGATCGAACAGCCTTATTGCTAACGGCTCGTTAATCCCTCCCAGGTTGCGAGGCACAAACCGGGCTGGGCTAGCTGATGGAGCACGGCCTCTTGTTCTCAGCCCTCTCCTCCTGTCCGCGATCCACCCCAAGGACAGGTACTTCAAGGAGACAAGACTGGTGGACACAGAGTGCTCTTCCATCCCATCCTTCACAGCAGAGCAGCTGGCACCACAGACCAGGCCTCTCCCTGCCAGGCCCTTCCAGGCTGCCCAGCCTCCAGCTACTTTAAAAGCCAGCAAGAATTTGCCGAGCACTTTCCATGACTGGAAACCTACCGCAGCAAACCCCTCCCTACCGATATCACAATGCTTTTCACCAGAAACCGCTCCAGCAGAGCTGTATTTTGGGTAAACCTAGGAAGGAGCGGGGGAGGAATGATAAAATTCTATTTGCAAAAGCATAGACTTGTTTAATTGCCATTTTCATTACAGTTCCAGACACTCTCAGCTTGTTCTTAACAAAAGAAAAATTTCAAATATTTCAGAACTAAGTCAAGTACCAAGCCTTATCCAAGGACTTTATTAGCATTCATTTTGCCATTACCTGTCATTTCTTTTTATTACCAATACCCAGGAGTTTGCTTCAGGAAGTTATAACATCACACTCAGATTTTGGCGCTGGTATAACATTGTCCGTCTCTGAAAGTTCTTGCCAATGTGATACACAAAACGTAGTGATGAAAAAGATAATGCAGCTCCTCATGCCGTCTGCTAGAGTAAGTGTGCTCCAAATTCAGTCTTCATGGCTTACTTTTATTTTCATTCTCAGGTGCTTCAACATGAAGCGGATCTCTCTGCTCTGCTCCGAATGACTCGTGCTCTCCAGGGCAGTGCTGGATATTGAAGTCAGCCTGACTTAAGCACACTGGTGTAAATATTGATGTACACATACTACAGCACGAACAAACTGTTTTCATCTGTAAAGTTAAAACAGAATTAACCTTTATTTTTCAACTGAATTATTTCAGTTGAGTACTCAGTCGAGGCAACAGACTTCTGTGCACCTTTATCCCATTCCTTTTTAACTCTCAACACTTGATACCGTCTATCCTACTGTACAGCAGGGCATTTCTGAAGGTTTTCCTCTTGGATAAGCTTCCAGCCACGGGACATCTTATGCAGGCAGCAGAGTTGCATCCGCACAGCTCTCCTGTGGTAGATATTTACGCTGTTCAACCTAATTCCACAGCGAGCACCAAGACAGCAGCAGTTCCAGCAGCCGTCCGGTCTCATAAGCACAGCATTGCCCCAGCTCATTAGCCTTACGCAGCAGCAGTTGGGCTCTTGGAAATCCCCCTTGTTTAGAGATGCTCCTGCTTCTGCCTTTTTTCTCCCATGATTTTTGTTTCCTTTCTTATCACACAAGCAACGCTCAATACCCCGTACCATCACAGCATGGAGAACAACAACAGAAGAACCAAAACAAAAGCCCTCACCACCAAATACAAATCCAGCGATTTGTCACAAAACATTGCCATAAAATTACTTGCACAGAATTATGTTTCTATATTTATAAAAGTTTGTTTCTCAGCTTTCTGAGAAGCAATATGCAGTCGCCGCTGTTAACTTGCCATGAAGAGCAGCCATGGTCCTCAGCCTCTCCATTCCCCACCCCTGTCCCCTCCACACGTGCCCCTGATGGCAGCCAGGGCTCCTGTCCCCCTTCTGACACATCTTGTCCAGGTTCCCACTTCTGTTCCTACCAAACGCCTTTTAATTCTATCCTGTCTACTCAAAGGAAAGGCACGTCGCAGAACGAGTTCCTGGCTGCAGCCCCTTTGGCCACAGAGAGCACCAGGAGGCAATCCCAGCACCTTCCCATTCCCAGTTGATAATCCCCATCCCTTGTGCTCCCGTGGCTCCAGAGAGCCCTAGTGAGCTGTGCCCACACGCCCCTCTGGAGGCGTTCAGCATGGACCTGGTTGGACGCATTCTGGCTGGTGTCCCCATCCCCACAGGCACACGCTTCGTAGAAGAGAAGGGTGGTCAGTTTTCAGGGATGGGCAGACATCCCAGTACAAAAGTACAGTCTCTGGCATCAAAAGGTGGAGAATTAATATTTAAGAAAAACGAATCACTTGTGTAACTTTAAAGAGCTCAGCTTAAAAGAAAAGTCATGGAGCAATTAAATACCATCTTGAAAAACAGGCTCCTAAACTTAAGGAGAGGGACACATTTAGAAGCATTTTCTTTGGTAGAGGTTGATTTTCGCAGTAGTACAACATCCTCTTCCAATTTTCTTTTTTAAGTGTTGTATGTTTTGACAATGGGAATTTTTGGAGAAATGAGCTTTCACCATATCAGAGAATTGCTGTCTATAGCGGAGGTCTCCCGTGACAAGATAGTCACTCATACAATATAACCTTCACTTCCATTTCATCAGAAAACTTATATCCAGCCACGATCTGAAGCCAAGCATTCATAAATTGGAATCACAAGTGGCACGTTACATAAACTAGCTGTCCGCAAGCAAAATACAGCAAATTTCATCTTCATGCAACAAATAGCATGTATTTCTTGAGTGGGAAGCTCTGCAATCTGCTACTCTGAGGGCTCTTCGCTTTTAGCACAAACTCCCGTACCCTGCCGGTATTATATAATAGCACTAATATAATTTACAAAACTACGATTTAAAAAAAAAAAAATCAACAACTTCTGTAAGGCCAGAAGGGCTTGGCAGGCGGTTAGAGTAACTGGGCGGTAGATCAGATCTTCCTCCACGCGCGCACAAAACGGAGCGTGTCACTGACCAGCCACGTGCAGCTGCGCGGCGCGCTCGGCGGCTGGCGGGTGGCTGGTCTGGGCCCTGCAGAGGCCCGGCACAGGGCACCCGGCACCCGAGCTGGGACTGCGACACTCTCGAACGAGCAGCGGCGCGGGGAAGAGCCAAGCAAGGGGACAGAGACGGGAGAAGAGAAGACAAAAGGAGAAGGGACTGGCTCATCAACATGAAAGAGAAATTCCCGGTTTGGCATTTTCCACCAAAGCGCCAGTTCGCTGTCAGGGACAGAAACTAGCTCTGTCCTGCAAGAAGCCGTTGGCTGCTAAGGTTTCCAATTATGTTTTTTTTTCCTTGGCAAATCTGATAGACTTTTTTGCAAACCAAAAACCTGCCAGATAATTGTTACTGCTAATAAATTCATTGTTGGTTGTACATTGTTTATTTTTTCCTCACAGTCGGTGCTGTACCAGTCAGAGCGCCATGGGGTGAAGCAGAAATGCCCGGCGAGTCAGTTTGACGTGCACGGGCACACACTGCGTTAGTGCCAGTTTGTTCCCCCGACTATGCTAATGAAGTCATTAAAACACAAGAGGAATAAAGGTTTGTGTACAAACCTATCATGTGTTGGCAACCTACATGCATTGTTTAACTAATTAATTATGCAAATCTATGTTCCCCCAAAGTTTTAAAACATTAATTAGACCTTTAAGTGCCTTTGTAAACGCAAGCTGTTCCACAACCGAACCAGTGCAAGCTTGCTTCCTTTTGCATTTCTGTCCTTCCCTCCAAAGCCCACATTCTGCTTCTTGCCGTGTTTGCAGCACTCTGTCTGCCAACAGCCTGGAACTTCAGAACAAACACAACAAACACCCCAGCCCCAAAAATATCAAAAATAAACCTGCAACCCACCCCATCGTTTCAAAACCCCCTCAGAAAAATAATCCGCGTTGCCCGGGGCTGGCTTCCCTGGGCAGCAGGCTCAGGGTGACAGAGGGACACAGGAGCCACTGCAGAGCCACCGGACACGGGGCCGTGCTGGTCTCTCCACCAGAGAATGGTCCTTTGCCACCACAGGGGCCACCTCCTGACCAGTCAGGTCTTCACTCTCCACTGACTCTGGAGTACGGGGCTCGCATCAATCACGTGTGGGAATAATTCACAACCCCGAACCCATCACAAAGTCAGGAATCTTCTGCATACCTTGGTACGCAAAGGGACGTATACCATTAAGCTTTTGTTGAAAAGCTACGTTACTTGGTGCTAGAACTTAGTTATAAGAATTCCGTGGAAGTTTCTAGTGCAGAACTGACCGGTAAATCAGTTGGAAAGAGTAAAAACATTCTTAGTTGTAAGTGTCTGCCAGCACACAGCATAGCCAGTTCCCTTACCAACAGCCTTCCAAGGGAAGTTAAACGGAAGTCTAATACTTGTCCCTCTTCTGCAGGGCTTGTTCAGTGACAACGTCTGTCTGTCACGAACTCTTTCTGTTCCCTGAACTCTAGATTCAGCTCCCTTTCTTCTTACCGCTGCGCCACCACTGGGCCATTTGTGTATACCCAGATGTACGCCATATAAATACATACTGCTTTTCTTGAAACAGAGAGTTGGAAATAATTCCACTAATTCGATTGTCTCCCTCACAGTCATGTTTGTGTGTATAAACTGTCTAAAAATGAAATGAATAAAGATATTTTGCAGCTTTGGGTGCCCATATTTAAACCTACATTTCCTTCTGACTATCACAGATTTTTTTTTTGTATTCATGTAGGTGTTTTTAATATTAAATTTGTCCATGACCAAATATTGCACTTCCAAATTTCATAACATTTGCTTACCTCCTTCTTCTTAATACCAAGTCTCTAGTCCGCATTACATTGATATTTAAAAGGGTGCAGCTGTCCTTTCACTTTTATAACAACTAAATGTCATAATATATTGTGAATATTATGCATGAACTATCTAAAGTTCTGGGTTTTGATCACAAAGGCTGGAGAAGTGCAGATGACTAAAATGAAGGCACACAAGCAGTATTGCTGACAAAGCCACAAACTGCTGGGTACCCGTCTCTGCGCTAAAACATTCTCATCATCTGTTATCGAAAGCTCTTTATGTGCATTTCAGTATTTATAGTTGCATTAGCTAAGAAAACAAAAAGCTCCGGCATTTTTATCCATCTTTTACACCCCTTTCAAGTTTCTAGTTTTTCTCATTTACTCTAACAGGGACTGGCTTTTCCTAACAACTTCTTAGGCTTTTGTAGAAAGGCAAACTTTGATGAGTAGAACACCCTAGAGAAAAACATTTGCCATTTAATCAGTACAGTAAACAGTGCTATTGAAATACCCCAATCTCCCTTTCAACAACCTACAAATGATGTTTAGGTACCCAGTAGAAAACTCTCTCTTTATAATACAAAGTTGTGGAAGTAGTATAGCATACACGGTATGACTTAAATAGTATATAACTGATTTCACAAGACAAAGAAATAGCCATTTGTCAGCTATTTGACATATGAAGCTTCATGGAGAAACTACACGACGAGAAGCGGGACACAGATTTATCACTAATCTCTATACTGCTTCAATACTGCAGTCAGCTTTGCTTGCCATCATTCTATCAGTTTGACAACAACTCAACACGCTTAGAGTTATTTTTTTACCTAATCTGTCTTCAGTGTCTTTCACACTGCTTTATTGCTCTCATCAGTCTAGGAAAAAGCAACTAAGGAGTGAAGGACTAATAACAATAAACAAGGCATCTATCCATCCATTTTAAAAAGATTATTTTATGAACTGGGAGGGGGATGGATATCAGTCAGCATTTTTTCAACAGAAAATAACCCAACTGTATTACGTGTGGCCAGTTCAGTACAGTTTAGAGGATCGCAAATACAAGAATGAAACCTGCTTCACATGCGCCAAAGTGATTCACCTGACTTGAATCCACCGTTACTGAATCCAGAGCAGAGATGCCTCTTCTCACAACACCCAGTGCCAGGTATGCTACCCAACACGCTCCAGCTCAGAACTGGCAACTACGCAAAAACGCATTGCTAATCTTTATTTTAATAACAACAAAGACCAGTAAGTAGATCTTCCAAATGGAACAAAAGTTCCAAGCCCAGCTCCATACAAGTCTTCTTAACAGGTTTCTCTCAGATTTTCAAACCAGACTCTTACGTTAAGCATTTCCATGCTACGTGAACAACTTCTTCCAGCTGAGAACTGTTCCACTGAAAAGTTAGATATGTTTATACAACTTGAAATGAAAAAGATCTGGGAGATTTTTATAGTGCTACAGAAATCAATACTACACTTTATATATAAACCCAAAAGCAGAACCTAAGTTAGGGCAGGCAAAAAAGAGCAACAGAAGTTACAATATTCCTTGTGTACTGGCATTAATTCTTTTTCTAATAACTGGGAAGTAGCTGAGCTTTCTAAAACATTAACACATTTAAGGGTATATCAACAGCAGTCAGTATGATCTTCATTACAAGAAACGCTACAGCATCACCGTATCGATCAGGCATAGCCTCAATAACTGCTCTCAGTATAAGAAGCATTTTTACTTGTCAGACACCTCATAAAACCGACTTAGAGACTTCCCTGTAAGTTGTTTAGTCCTAGGAAATTGTTAGCCTGCAGGAAAATTGCTGTGCTACTTTACACTGCTTGTTTTGAAAACTTCCATCCAGGGTCTAGATTTTATAAACGTAGAATAGCCAGAACTGTACTCACTTTACAATTTCACTTAAATTGCGTTACAGATGGAGAGGTAGTTCATCAAAGGACATATTGCAGCTAAAGCAGCAGATATGAGAGGATAAGACAGATGTGCGCAGCATTAATCTTTTTAACCCCTGAAACGTCAAGTTAAAAACCTTACAAAAATGATTCCACTGCAGTGCTCTACTAATATCCCTCCCCTTCACCCAGGCGCTTCTCACAAGAGTAGGTCAGAAATGCGCTCCCATAAGTCCCCAGCCGAGACAAAGGTTTTACCCAAAACATCAGCAAAGAGCACAACCCTCTTTCCCTGCCCGTCAGCCTGCTCAGAACCAGGCTCACGCATGCACTAGCAACTCGTGTTTCATCAAAAAAACCCCAAATGCCAAAAACCCCAGAGCTCTTAATTCTTGAAGCCCTGGAAGATGTACAGAAATTTCAAAGAAAAAACTATTTCCCAGTTCCATATCATTGTTGGGGATGAGTTTTTCCTAAGAAATTGTTAAATTTCATTTTAAGGAACTTCAAAGCATTCATTTCTCGTGTTGCATTCAAGAAGTAATGATGGCAGGGACCATCAAGTGACTGCAGTTTTCTTAGTTCTACTATACATAGATGACGTAAACTTTGATTAACTATTCTAAAGCAGTTTTTCACAATCTCTTCAAGAGTTTCATTTCTCTGTACGGCTACTTTGTACCAGTATACGAGGCCATCTAACTCAAATAAAATTCCATGGTTAAGATCTAATGAGTTGCATCCAGAATGATCAAAGTTCACGGGATTTCTGAGTAAAAGCAAAGCCAAAGGAAAAGACGTTGAAACACTAAAATTCCAGTATTTCAGGAATAATGTATTCAAAATACCATATTAGTAGAGGCAAATGAACTGTTCACGGTCTCTTCCCTTTGGCGTGAGTTTCAGTATTCACACAAAGCAAACCGAAAGCCACTTGCAGACGTTCATCCCAGCTAAGAGTCACAGAGCACTTGCAGGGCAGCAGGTACCCCCCTCACACTCTGCTGCCCCTGGGGTCCCTAGGGATCGCACCGCGACACGCATCCCCAGCGCGAGCGATCCCGGCCGGGCCTCACCTCTGTCACTGAAGTCATCCACGAGAATGATCTCCGCTATCAGGCTGTCTGGCGTGCGGTTGATAATACTGTGTATTGTCCGCAAGAGCGAAGTCCAGCCTTCGTTATGGAACGGGATAATTATGCTAGTATTTGGTAGCTTTTCCAAGTACACCTTGTGCTTACAGCTGGGGAGAGAAGAAAATAACTGTGTAAGCAGACTGAGATGTCTGGGTTGGCAAATGCTGCCACCCGTTTGGGCCATTCAACCATCAGGGTTTCTGGCATGAAATCCAACAGTGTAATCAACCAGTACTTTCATGTGACAGTACCTGGTTGATTTAAAATATTTAGATCGCTTACAACATACAATAAATCTGAACAACACCACCACCACCGAAGTACGCTGACTGGAATTAGGCTCTCTTCCTTCACTGGAAGCTTTTTCCTGCAAAACGACAGGGGACATGTCTTCTACACATTATTTCCAGAAGACAAATCCTCTTATCAGAAAGAATTCTGAAACACAGTATGAAGCAAAAGAAAGTCTGAAATGATCCTTTTCTTTCCCATAGCAGACAAACTTCGTAAAAGCGGCCAAACTCCAGAAAACAATTCCCCACTCTCCTGGCTGACGCGTGCTCACCGTATGCAAACCAAGGACATCCCCAAGTACAACTCCAACTTCACATCCAGAGAGCCAAAATGATTGCTGCTATTAAATATAGATATAAACCACCATACAATTCTGAAGATGCAGAGTGATACAAGCAAGAAAATATAAGCCACCTTTCATTTTTGAAAGGAAAGCGCCGCATCTCGAGCGGCACCCGTGCAGTGTCAGTGCTTAACCTTCCCATTTCACTATTGACTTCTTCACGCATTTGAGCAAAACCCCATTCTTTAAAAAGAAATAATGGCCTTGCAATTCAGTTTCTCCTAATAGTCAAGAACATTTCATGAATAATGTTTACGCTACTGGAACTGATAGGATCTTATCCTCCACGTTTTACTGAGAAAGTGGGAAAGGGACACACTCCTGGTGCTGACGTGTCACTCTCAGCTGCGGGGACAAAGGAGCTGCGTGACCCCACACTGCCCAGGAGAGAGTCACACCCCGGTAACGGGAACCCCACAAGCAGAAACACAACAGCTTTGCGATAAAAAAAAGCAACAAAAATAAAAAAGGGAAAAAGCTTCAACCTGCCACTTCTAGGTATTAAAAAAGCAGAGATATCTTTGCTGTTCTTCAGAAAGAATAACTATGCGTATCAAATACTGCTGTAGGTTATGATGTTGATTTACATACGTTTGCAGCTTAGTTTGCGTTTCCACTTTATAAACCTCACTTAGAAATCGATATTTACCAATTTCTTGTACAGTGCCCACATTGAAGAAGTGTTCCAGAGAAATACTAAAAGCCCATAGCTCATACAGTGGTACTTGCAAAATATTAACTGTTATGGACTTGTGAACAAACAATCAAGTTTTTGGATGCTTTCCTAAAATATCAGATTTACATTTGTAATTAAGACATTTCTTCCTAAAACACGGCAACAATGAATTTAATGACAAGCCATTTGCAAAAATAATACTTTTTGAAACCTTTTAACAAGCAGCTTGCTGGTAGAACATATGTGCGCTCTGGGAAAAGGACAGTTGCTTTGCAAGAACGGGAAGTTCCGGAGAAAACACTGCTCATTACCTAGTGACAGAAAAGACTAAGTATATATGCTAACATTTTGGGGAAAAAGAAAAAAAAAATACACTGCCGCAGTAGAGTTCAGTAAAAATTCTTTTTCTTCTCCTAGGAAGTACAACAAAGGAAGCCCACTATTAGTCTGTAGCTGTTTCAGCTGGCAAATGAAGAAAACCAGCTCCCAAACCCACAACCCACCACCCACTGCTGCCAGCTGTTGGCCAACAGTGATGCTTCCTGGACTAGAACAAATGCAACTATTACACATCCATGTAATTCTTATGCTATTCCTGAAAGCTAGATTTTTCCTTTAGCATTTTTAAGGCCCAGTATGACTTTAAAACTATTAAGTTTCCCAACTCCAAAAACCCCCGAGCCAACAAACAAAAACACCACACGAAAACAAGCAAAAGACTTGTTTTGTCAGACTACAATTTCTAAAGGATAAGGGGCAAAAAAATAACACCCAGAAGACCCAAATACATTAGAACGTTGTTTCTTTTTAAATGTCACCCCTCCTGTATTACAGTATACCTTTTGAAAGAGGTTGTACTGAAATTTGTGTATTTGCGTGGTCAATAATTTAAACTTAAGTGTATACAGATGGGGAATGTCATTTCATTTGGATATTCTCATTGACCGTTTCAGATTAATTGCATATTCTAAGTGATGAGAAACAGAAGCAACATCAATGGACTTAAACTATTTCATTCTTCTTACAGAATGGATCCCTCTACTAACCCTAGGAGAGCGCCATGCTTAGAAGACAGAAGAGGGAACCATCTTACATTTTGACCTTTAGTCCTCATTTATATTTACTTTTACTTTGATAGTCATTGCGAAGGTACCTGGCCATATGTGAATTGATTTCTAGAAAGCACCACAAACCACCAAAAAGCCCTTTTCCTACTTTTCTCAAAAAAGCTGGTCATATTCTCAAATTCATGGAAATGGAACCTAAGATTTCATCACCCTCTATAGCTAAGACTGTCTGCTAGGTGTCATAGCAGTGGCTGACTCGCCTTTCTTCAGCAAGTTCAATTCTGCTCATTTTCAGCCCCTTGCTCTGTGACACGAGACTCTAACTGTAACAGAACATCACTATGTTTTAGAAGGCGTAACACAGAAATCCATTTCATTTGAAGTTGTATTCAGCATTATCCATAGCAGAGCACAGTGGCTCGGTGCCGTGACGGGCTGCAGGACAGGCCTGATGGATAGCTGTAACGCTCGGGAAAGGCCGTGAACTGCAGTGAAGATGCAGTTAGACATCACTGCTGAGACACAGGATTTACCAAGAGAATAACCATAGACGGGTGCAGCATTTGTTCAAACCCCGTCAGTGTGGTTCTTTTTATCCTGCATCTCAGAAATGATGCCAAATGCCCTGGCTGCAAGACGACTACTTGGAAGCAGAGACTTTGCTTCTTGTAAGCCATTGCTTATCTCCGAAATAGCCACCAGGTCTTTCTGCCTTCAACTAGTTACCATGTCGCTAGGTCAGACCGAAGTCCATAGTCATAAACTATTATTACATTTAAATTTATTAACGGTGCCTACAACACAGAATAAACCAGGTAGATGTACGATTCATGTATTAAGCATAAAAAGGTAACAGTTTTTATATGCAACAGTAACTGACATAGATCCATAAAGCTTGACATACATAGAGTTATCTTACCTAATATTTCAATTCATCTGCATTTTACTGATGAGAGTGATGTTTAAAGCCAGGAGGCATCAGCAAAGTTATCAGATAAGGTACTGGAAAAATACTTTTACCATTAACTCAACAATTTTGCATCAGCATCAAAGATTTCTAGAAGTGTTCTTTCAACACTACTTCATTATCAAAAATTCTGCTGGGTGCATTTGGAGAGGTGCTGACATAAAGCTTGATCATAGCTTCAAACCAACCTTGCTTTGTTATTTATGCTGGTTCCAAGGCTTAACATACCTCTTAATAAATAACTATTTCATTTTTCAGCCACCATAAAGTCATACTTTCGAGACTACATGCTTTTTTGCTCTCACCAAAATAACCCTAACATGGTAACAGTGTTTTAAGAATTCCTAAGCAAAATACGAACCTTGATTTCAATAGGTCTGCTCTCTAAAGTTGATTCGGTTAATAGCTTAACTACCCTGTGGAATGAATGTTTCAAAAGTGAGATTCTTGACTCTCTAAAGAAATGAGAAATTATAATCCAAGAGGCTAACGTATTTTCACATTTCGATTTCACCAAAATTTATTAAAATATAAAGTAAAGCAAGCTTTACCATAGAAAGGAAAAATGCCACGTATAAAACATTATCGTCCAAATTTAACAGTGTTTAAATGAGCACTAATATTTATTAGGTAAAACTTTTTGAATTATGGTACACGCTAAATGGAACTGAACTGACTTCCCATAGAAATCTTTCAAATACTGCCGAGCAAAATAATTTTATTTTCCAAAGCCTCACAATTTCAGTGGAAAGTTTTGTCCCACTTGTATGTCTTTAGAGGCAGCCAGTACTTGCAGACATGAGCTCCTGCCGGCAGCCCCCACCCGCAGGCACCGCGACTTGCGCCCTGCAATGGTACGTAGGACTATGGAGATGGTAAGTGTGATTCAGGGAGCTGGAACGGCAGAATAAAGTGTCCAAAGAGCACACCGACTTTCATTAAAGCCGGGGATACTGGGAAATCCACAGAGACCTGGAAATAAAGCCTAAAATCAATATTCAAAAGAGGCTAGTAGCTTTAAGACAGACAGACGGGCAGTTCGGCCAGTTTCAGTGCAGTAAGGGTTTGCTCCAAGATCTAACTCAATATAGAAAAGACTGACACAGTTGATGTCAATTAACATTACTTTATGCTATCCTTTTCATTATCAAATCATAGTGCAACTGATAAAGGCAAATTAATTACTGCAGAGCTCTAGTATCACATCATATTCTGATTAAGAACTTAAAGAACAACAAAGAAAAATCAGTGGGGAATTGAAAAAAGCGTGCAACTACTAGGTCTTTCAAAACAATTCTTAATACTAGGGTCATCGTTTGCTATTTTTAGTTAGTTTCCATCAGGACTAGTTTTTGTCCTAGTGGTATTTTCATCTGGATTAATTTATAAAATAACTCATGAGAACTTTGCAATAACAAGATTAATTTGAATGGCAAATGAAGATGAAGACTGCTCATTTGACTCAGATAACTCGGCGCTGTGTACATTGTAAAATGGCTCGTTTGAACGAGATGTACATTAGCGTAAACACACACGTCTCAGAAGAAAAACCTGCCAGGAAATTTGATAGTTTTGCCTATGGGATTGAGGGCAGAGAACTAAAACACTCTACCTGGAACGAGTACACCAAACTGATTTTTCGCTTCAGCTTTGATCACAATAATTCCCATGAAAGCGTCCTCAGGAACCAGCCCTGGCTGCGTACCTATACTCACCATCGCACCCATACTGATAAGGGGATAAATATTTAAGGATGCTACAAGCACATTATTTGACAGATATTCCACTGTTTTCATTACGTTTTTCCTCACTTTCATCCTTACCTCCGTACTTGCGTTTCCTCAGATAATCAAAATAGCTGAGTGGAATTTTTAGCGTTTGAGGTAGCATTCATTCATTTTGCTCAGAAACACTCAAGCTGTACTTGAGGTACAGGTGCCTGTAAGTTCAATTGCTGGAGGTAAGGAGCCCATTGTGTTCTTCAGGTGGACTCTTTTTTTTTTTTAAGTTTAAAGAAAGTGCTTAATTCAAATTTTTATATTTTTAAACCATGCACTTGCTCTAGACACTTAAAAATGCAGAACTTTTCAGACAAGGTTCAGTCAAATAATAACTAGTCTTTTGGTTGTACTTTTCAAAATGAAAAGGTGGCTGCTGTCAAAAGAGGTTATTTTAAGACCTTGGAAAGCAAGGGCATTTATTTCAAATGTGCAGTATTTAGATTCCTGAATCAACAAGTTGGGAGGGAGGTGAAGAAACAACCATACGTATCTAGGACTTATGGCAGGAATACAGTTCAAGGGGGAGAGGAATCTGACAAGCTCAAGAAGGACAGGGAACGGCTGGAGAGGGTGCAGCATAGGGCTACCAAGATGATTAGGGGGCTGGAACACCTCTCTTATGAGGAAAGGCTGAGGGAATTGGGTCTGTTTAGTCTGGAAAAGAGACGGCTGCGGGGTGGCCTAATTAATGCGTACAAATACTTAAAGGGTGGCTGTCAGGAGGATGGGGCCAGGCTCTTTTCAGTGGAGCCCGGCAACAGGACAAGAGGTAATGGGCACAAGCTTGAGCATAGGAAGTTCCACCTAAACACGAGGAGGAACTTCTTTCCTGTGAGGGTGGCAGAGCCCTGGCACAGGCTGCCCCGAGAGGTGGTTGAGTCTCCATCTCTGGAGACATTCCAAACCCGCCTGGACGCGTTCCTGTGCCACCTGCTCTGGGTGACCCTGCTCTGGCAGGGGGTTGGACTGGGTGATCTCCAGAGGTCCCTTCCAACCCTGTGATTCTGTGACTGAAACTAAAAAATAATAAAAAAATAAAATCACTCCAACTGAGCATAAGTATTTTCTGCTTAACCTTAATAGAATACTACGGCTGACCTTAATGAAGTACTACAGACGCTTTCCTAAAAATGTGTCTTTTCTTGCATTTAAACATCACGTATTGAAGTGCACCACACTCATTTGTGGAATAAGGCTGAATAATAGGCTCAGTAGCTAAGGTTACAAGAATAGCAATTTCTTAGCATAAATGTTAATAGATTTCTGCAAATTATTATTTAATAAACTCTTAATTCTCAGAATGATTTCCGAGTTAAGTCTGCAAATGATATACAAATGTCTTGGTCGAAATCCCTAGGAAGAAGATAGCCATGACAAGCAAGCGTCACCTGCTGGGTAAGTACCTCCCACCTGTGTTCTCTCACTGAGGTTATGACATTAGTGTTCGGAACAAAGCGAGTGGAGAAGAGGAGAACGTGCAAGGGGCATTATGCATTTCCCTCGCACAAACCCTCAGAATTAGGAAGTAACCTTAGCAATTTGGACTTTTCCCAGAAAAATATTTTATAGACACAAACGCTTGTGTATGCACGTACAAAAAAAACCTGTCAGCAAATTTGCTGATGAATCAGACACAATGACATTTTCAAGATTATCATCGTGGTTCAAGTTATGAACCTTGAATTACACTTTCAAAAACTGCTATCCTTGATCAATCTTGTCTTTCTTTCCAAGATTGATAAGAAATATCAAATATTAAGTTCTAAACTAAGACGAACATTACATCAATAAGTTTGTCCTTTAGATAATTTCAGATGAGATTTTTAAGAAGAGAGGACCTCTCTGCCAGGGAATGAGCTAATTCGAAATTATAATTTATTTTTTTAATTATTTTTTTCCCCAAATTATTTTCAAAGCAGTGAGTACCTCTTCACTATCTCTGGCCAAAGACTCTCCGTCCTCTCTCCCTTCCATTAGTAGATCCATTACTAAGCACTAATCATATTTACAATTCAAGTTATGTCCTTCGTTACTGTTTTGACAAACGGAACTCGGGAAGCTGCACAAACTGTTTATCACACACGCCTGCCCCGGAGTCACTACGAAATCAAAGTTCTTTACAAAAAGGTAAGGTAGAATTCATTGTAAGGTATTTGTATAGTGAAAAATGGTAAATAAACATAACAGACAAAATGGAACTTTCTACCAGGTTTGTATTTGTCACCTTCCTGCAGTTCTTTATCCTATTTGGCTCCAGGAGCTCAAGGCTTATTCATAAAAGCGATACACCCTTTAACTCGCTTTAAAACACTTAATACTGATTATTCCTTTGAGATACAGAAATCTGCTGGGTTGAAACAAGAATCAAAACCGAGTTTCTGAACAAAAGACTCTTAGAGTCGGCTTCAAAGTTGCAGGGAGACTCTTAGAAGGTTAAAGAATAACAAGAGGATCCTCTATTCCTGAAATACTAACCTGCCTGAGGAAGAAAACCACCACAGAACCACCTGGAAGCTATTTGCAGCAGGCACTAATAAAACACAAGTTGAAAAGAGGACGAGGCATAAAGAGGTGGTAGTGAAAAGGAGTTACAATGACACCGCTTTGGTACTTGCTACTGAGAGTCCTAAGATGATTACGATCCCATTTTGCAGGTTCGCCTACTCTGACGGGCAGAAACAAAGACCAGCATCCTTTCCCTTCGAGGTACAGGGATAGTTCTGTTTAATTCCCTGATGATTTTATAAGTAGGGGGAAAAAGCCCTAAAACATCATGCTAGCTTAAGAAAAGATGCAGAACTGCAAAATTCTCCATCTTTACGGCTTCTCTGTTAAATCCACTGCCTCTGCAGAAGAGCAAATGAAAGAAAATGGGCTTCTAACGTGATGGAGAGCAGAGCGGGGCTGGCTCCAGTGCAGACACTTTACAGCAAGAGCCAGTTCATAACAGCGGCAGTTTGCTTGACCCTGCAGATAGAACAGCGGCGATATTTCATGCACATTAAGGGACACCAACGGCAATGCCTTTGCCAGCTAGCAGGCTCAGGGCCTCCTGGTACATCAACACCTTGCTCACTGCCCTTTCGGGGAGATAATAGCTCCGGAGGAGTTCAGTGTCTTGCAGACGTCCCTCGGCTGCGTTTTGGAGGCAGGGAGCAGCCCACCACGGCACTTACTGGATTGTAGAAGCAGCCCACCTCCAATTATCCTCTCTTAGAGGAAGTGCCAGAGAAAGTGAGAGCGAAACAGAAAGATTTGCAACCTTTTTTTTGTTTTTTTTTTTTTCTGCTGGCTTTGTCAGCACACAGTCTTCGCTGAGCTGCTTTTTGAGATCTGACCTTTTCTGTCCCTTGATTAAAGGAACCACAGCACCCACCGGGCGTCCCGCTTCCGACAAGCCCCTCCGCAAAGCCACCGGGACAAAACACTTTCTGGTGCAGATTTACATAGTAATTGTCTTAGCATGTCAAAATACTCAATTTACAGCAACAAGCCTCAGTCACAGCATGTTTCTGTTCCAATCTAGCCCTGTCAGCCGAGCCTGATAAAGTAGTGATAGCCAGTAATTTCTGCTGCCATTTGACAAGGCTGGAAAATTAGCTCGGGTGCGAGCTGATGGAGGGGAAAGCAATCTGTATTTTCACAGCTGGGAGGCAAGCAGGCGTTACTGGGTACGGGCCTCCAGAAATGTCACAACACTTTTCCCTGCTAGAACAAATAAACCTTCTCCAAAACATCACTGCTATTTTTATGGGGAAAAAAAAAAGAAAACTATTAAATTGTACCGTAGAAATAGTTTCCACTATTGGAGACCTGCTCGCTCTCTGCAACTCCCTGAAAGAAGGGTG